>JAHHUM010001166.1:0-391186 GCA_036173005.1 Crenichthys baileyi
TCAGGACGTTTTCATAAACGTCCCAATGTTGATATTTTGCAAGCAATGCATCATATCTGACCTGTTTTAGATTAACTATGTAACTGGCCAGCCACTCTTGGTAATCTGGTTTAACGTGAGGACGATCATGTAAAAAAAAGCTTTCTGATTGCTTCTCTAGACCCTCTTTTACCAATCTTTAATCAAGCCCTAGAAATAAGATCTAGAGCTTTTTGTAGATGGGGGTGCCTGTTTATACCAGTATTAGTATTTCCATTCCACAATAAAAAAGCAACGCAAAAACACAGAAAGACTTAAAATGTATTAAAGCATGTGTACATATTGTCAAAGCATTGCTGTACATTCCCTTGTACGTTTGGTCAGATGGGGGGAGCATTGTTGAAAGAAACATTCTCGTCCTACGTCAGCTCTTATGAAACTGAACTCTTCTCTATATGGAGGAAACAAAAGTTCATCATTTGTGCTTATAAGATTTTAAGTATAACCAGAAAAATAACCCCTAACCCTTATGGGAGGTGGAAATACCTTAAATATTGCAAGCTTCGTTCCACCATAATCACTTCTGAGATCAACCAGCGTGCATCTTTTGATTCTTGGAAGATACGTAAGAATCTACCAGATGACATCACTGATTATTCATTCCTTTGATACAAAATACTACCAATTTAAAAGGGCTTGTCTTTTGGTTATAGTAGTGATCATTTCCAATTAACTAGCACAAACCATAAAACACTGCATGAAGATGCTTTAGTGTTACATGGCTTTCCAAGCAAACAACCCACAGTGTGTCCACCTAAAACTAACAGGGTTTACAGTGCCTTGCAAAAAGTGTTCATACCCCTTGAACTTGACCACATTTAGTTGTTTTTTTTGGCAACCACAAACTTTACTGTATTTAATTGGGATTGTGTGTTATACATCTACACAAAGTAGCAGATATTTATGAAGTGGAAGGAAAAGAACATGTGACTTCTGTTTTTTTTTTACAAAAGGTATAAATCCAGCTGTCCTGTGAAGGCCTCAGAGTTTTTTTTACAACGTTAATGAGCAAACGGCGTCATGGAGACCAAGAAACACAGCAGACCGTTCAGGAAGAAAGTTGTGGAAAAGTTTAAAGATGGGTTAAGTTATAAAACTATTTGCTAAGCTTTGATTCTGTGTTGAACGATTAGGATAATTATTAACAATCCAGTTTCCAAGACAGCATCTGTTTAGATACAAACTGAGCGAACAAATTAAACATAATACCTAATGATATTTGATCTCAAAAACTGCCATAAACACAAATCCCTTAAGCATTGTGGGAAATTATGGATTATAGGTGAACGAGTAAAATAAATAAAACTTTCTCAACTAGCAATAGATGTAGAAAAGCCACATGTAGCATTGTGCAAACATGTTGGAGTACAATGCAGTCAGCTTTATCATGGTTAATGTCATATTCTGTTCCTCAATAAAATATTGCTGTGTACACTAACTTTTCCAGTGTTGTTTCCAAATGAAACATCAACAAAAAAAAAGAAAAAGAAATATTTGAAGTTTGGCGTTGAAAGCAACTTATTTATGTTGTTTAGTGGAAAGCATTATTTAATGTATCTGGCTTATATTAGCCTATTTCATAATGGGTTATCCTGTGATAGTTTTATAACCAAAAAGAATGTGATGACTCTTTGTTTTTTTGTTATCGTTATAAATGCCAGAAAAGGACACGGTGCACCTTTAAATCCATAGCTTACAAACCCATCCTTAAAAAATGCCACACTTTTCAGATGTTTTACCCGCTTAAAATCTGAAAATGTGTTTTTCATTCTCACATTTATGGAGTACTTTGTGTTGCTCGATCCCAAAAAAACTATAAAAAAAAAAAAACAAAACACTGAAATGTGTAGTTGTGATGTGACAAAATGTCAAAAAAAGATTCAAACAGATATGAATATTTTTGCAAGGAACTTTAGGTCTATGGTCAGAAAATGTGGCTATTAAAGGCCGCAAAGCGATTTTTACAACCCGCTCGTTCAGATCAGAAGAAAGCACAACCAAGAACAAAAATAAACCCTGGGGACGAACAAGGCTGAAAAAAAGGATCAAATAATCAAGTCTGTTTACAAGGTACAAAGTGTGTGAAAAATATTAAAACCCAAGTAGGGTTAGCCTAAAATCTGATCTGAGATCAACTTGAAGTATTCTGGAGTACTATTATAACAAACCCTATGTCCTATTGCCTGACTTGTCTTCAACTAAATTTAATTCTAGAGAATAATAGTCTTACCCAAGTTAACACCCCCGCCCCCCAAAATATGAAAGCAAGAGAGCAGTCTAAGACATTTCCTCCCTGAGACTGGTCCATGTACTCACATCCATCAGATTCTGCAAGTACCCTACTGTAAGACTAAAAACTTCATACAGACTGGCCCAAAACGTGTGTTTGGTGCCACTTTATCATCTCTACTGTGTTCATGTACAATTTAAAAAAGGACACACAAGAACCCACAATCAGTCGTGCACACAGTAAGGCTCTCAGATCAGTTGGTAAACCCGATTGGTCAGAAAATAGGTGGAATATAGAATGTTTTGGGTAGATCACAGTTACCACAGTTGTTATTGCTCAACTGAAAATCACTTTATGTGATAGATGAACTGCTCCTAGACACTGCCCTCCACTCACAGATACGTACAGCTGTGATATGTTGCAATGACTGAAGATGGGAGAGGAAGAGCTGAAAGAAACGATCAGCATATGATGCAGCAACACACTTTCAGTCCTTTGGCGTCTCGGTGGAGAGCGATATTTCATCTTGGGTCTCTGAGCTGACCTCGGCTTTGCAGGCTATGGAAGTGGGCCTCCCTGAGGATGCGGTTGATCTGCAGGTAAGACAGCTGATTTGAGGGGCCGCCCAGCTCTGACGAGAGGCCGGAGCTGAAGGGACTGCAGGAGCCCAAAGCACACTGACTCCCAGCTGCATGTTCGGGACTGCTGATGTTGCTGCTGCTCTCACTGTTGGATGTCTGTTTGATAAATGACAATAAAGCCTGTAGTTGATGCATTTTATAGTTAAACCTAAAGTTTACCTAAAAGGAGAAATCACAAAACCTTCACATTCTTTTAGAGAGAGAGTCATAAAGAAAGAGTACCTCTGAGTCCCAGGCATCCCGACCTGGCTCAGGGGAGAGAGGATGAGCTCCGCTCTGCCTTTTGGCTTGAGGAACCCGGTGGCTACTCTCCTCATCACCACCGCTGTGCTGTCTTTTCCTGCATCAGTAAAGCAGGAATACACATAAGATCACAGATGCAGAGGTAAAGGTATAGTAATGGACTTTTCTCTCTGTTCTAACACGTGAAGTTCCCATCAGTACAAGGGAATCTAAGAATGGACAAATTTGAAGAATTTAACAAGCAAATGATTTTTATGCATGTTGGTTTGTCATTGTTAGAACCACCCATTTCAATGTACGTTTTGGAGATGTTATGTGACAGACCAACACAAAGTAGTGCAAAATTGTCAAGTGGAAAGAAACGTGTTTTACAAATACAAATAATGTTGACAGGACTGCTATTAGTCATAAACTAAACAGATCTAGTTTTTTCTTTAGGAGTGGGAAGAACAACTCCATCGCTGAAAGAAAGTCTTAAGAATTCCCAACTGCAGTTTGCCACGAGCCATGGAGGGGACATAGCAAACATGTGGAGGAAGGTGCTCTGGTCAGATAAGACCACAACTGTGCTTTCTGGCCAATGATTGGTAGAAAACAAGGACTGCACATCACCCTGTACACACCATCCCCATGGTGACACATAGTGGAGGCAGCATCATGTTGTGGGGACACAATTCTTCATCAGGAACAGGGCAGCTGGTAAGAGTTGATGGTGAAAATGGATGAAGCTTTTTACAGGATTATTCCTGAAGAAAACCTTTTGGAGGTTGCAAATAAATTGAGACTGGGGCAAAGGTTCGCCTTTTTAGCTAGAGAGAAAGCCTAAAAATTGTTCGGTCCTGGTTTAAATGGGCCTCAAAGTCACATTTTCAAGAATAAATAAAGACAAAACACTGACCAACCAAAAAACAGTCATGTCCATGAATGTCCAGTGCTTGGAGGGTAAAAATACAGCAAAAGCTGCAATGGAATGGTTTACATTAAAGCATATTCATATGTTAGAACAGCCCAGACAAAGTTCTGAGCTAAATTCAATTAGGAATCTGTGGAAGGGCTTCACCATTGCTGTTCACATAAACTCTCTATCCAGTCTGACAGAGCGTGAGCTATTTTCCAAAGCAAAGGTTGGAAATTTCAGTCTTTAGATGCGCAAGAGACATACCTCAATAGACTTCCAGCTATAATTGCAGCAAACACGGTATTTGCTCGGGGGAAGGTGTCAATACAAATGCAACTCACAGTTTTTACATTTGTTTAAGTAAACAATTTTTGAAAACCATGTATCCTTTTGGTTACACAACAAAATTATACACTACTTTGCGTTGGTCTTTCACATAATATCCATAGAAATTTGTGGGTGTAACAAAACAAAATGTGAAAACGTTTGGTGATTACAAAAGGATATTCATTAGAAAAAGAGTGACTAAAATGTCAAACAACCTGCTGCAAAAAGAGACAGAGATCTAAGCTGTTACTGCTGTATCCAGACAAGCTAATGTGAGCAGTATTGTTTGAAATACTCTACCAGAAAATTACATAACAACATTATTACCGTCAAACCAATACCGTTATGTTTGCTGTACCCAGCGCATTGACAACCGCTACTCTTTTTAGCGTAATCTACGTTTTTAAAATGGCTACTGCGAGGTGTGAATGATCAATGCACAATGTTTGAAACTCTCCCATATTAATAAATGCTAAACTACAGGATAAACTCACCTGGTTTCTGTCAACATATGATAACAGTTTTTCCACCTGGAGGAGCTTCTGTCGTAGTTTGTTTAAATGCGAGAGAATTATTCGCCTTTCTCTTTATCGTCTCAAGATGTCTGTTGATGGCCTATTGCTTTGCTTAAGCTAACTTTCCCAAACTAATTAATTACGCTGAATAAAGGGGATATACAATAGTCCATGTTGGCATCGCTGTCACAATAATAAACTACTATTTTAAGCTCCACAGTCAAGTATAAGCAGCGTTAAATAGCAAATAAACACCTAAACGTTTTTGCTAGCTGGTTAACAATTCCTCTCAGGCGCTTTGTCATTGGTTAGAAGCTAACGCTAACGTATTACCGAGCTAACGTTATTTTCTATTAGAAATATTTTCTCAACATGACATGACAACGCTATGTAATGCAGAATTTCCTCACTGTACTTCTAACTTAAACGAAAATGTCGATGTACGGTCGGAGCAGAAATAATGTCTTGGACTTTTGCTCAGACTAGCTCTCGAACATAGCCACCGCAACTGTTGTGTTTACAACTCACTGCGGCTGCGCGTAGAATACAGATGAGTTGACCGAGTCCGAGCCGGCTCGATCTGCCAACTCGTTTACATGAACGAGAAGATTCGGCTCCCCTCCGAGAGCTGGTAATTTATGTTTTCATGTTTTAATATTATGCTTATTATTGTAATAAATAATAGGATATTTGCATAGCTATCTTCTGTATTGAACATTTGGATGTTTGTGCGAACTCTAGAACAAAACCTACATTGTAAAAGCTTTTAGTAGTTGGCTACTATAACTAAAGAGTCGTTTGGACAGCTCTTTAATGGGATGGGCAATAAATTTAGGATCCAGGAAAATGCACAAAATTGTCTTTGCTTGTAGGCCTAATCATGGTGCTTTTACTGTCTGAAGGTTTGCTTTCTAGTTTTTGAAAGATTTTCTTTCTATTTTGCGACCCAGTCAAATAATATTTTTTATATCACAGATGCCAAATGTAATAAGTTCAAAGTAGATAATTAATCTCCTAAAAGATCATACATATAGATATCTGATAATGACAGATGAACAAAGTTCACAGAAGAGCGTTTGAATTTATATATAATATATATTTTTTACTTTTATCTACAATGTCATCCAGATATTTCAACCCAAAGCATTCAGTCTTCTAGAAATTATAGCAAATTATGCTCTTTGACATTATTATGAAACATAACATATAGGTTTTTTTTTACTCAGAAGGAGGTAGAATTTAATTTAATTTATTTTGTTTTGTTTTTCTTTATTCTAATCTGCTTAAACACTGTTTCCTGGAGATTGCCATCTGTAGTGTGTTCTTGTTTATTCGTGTTTACTTATTTTACCGTTGTGTGGCACATTTACAAAATGTGCCAAAATTCCATAAAAAAATATTAAAATTATTACTAATTTGTCTCAATGAACTAAAATGAAAAACAACTAAATTGATAGGTTATGAGATATGAAGTCAATTTAATATTCATTTTATATACAGAAAGCATTTCTAATTATTTAACCCTTTTCTTTTCTTATTTGATGGTTATGGGCTGCAAGACATCTTTTTTTTATCAAGCCTCTATCGATCAGAGTCAGCTAACACTGCTTCTAATCAATATAACTGGTTTGAAGTTGATCTGTTGTGCTGATAAATTAATAAAATCTTTGGGTATATTTGATAAACAGCAGCGACAGATAAAATTGTCTACTACAGCTAAGGCACTATAAAAGTATTACTAAAATGTGGAAATTACATATAGTTTAAACATGTAACAGCTTTATATTTGAAAACAAATTCTACCTTTTTTAATTTAAATATTATTTAATTATCGAATAATTAAGATAATTAACATATTTCATTATTTATTTCCAGTTTGATTTTAATCGTGACACGTATGTAAATAATTTCACCGGTTAATTTAGTTATCACAATGTGGCACTTTGGGAGCTCCATAGCTCCAGCCAGCCAATAGTTAAAAAAAAAAAAAAAAAAAAAAAAAAAACGCCTCCGCCAATGACTCAAGCGTAGGAAGGAGGTGAGATTAACAAGGAATCTCAGCGGCAGCAGATTTGCGTGTCTGAAGGGAATCGACCGCAATGGGCAGCAGCGACTCAAAGCTGAATTTCAGGAAAGCGGTGATCCAGCTCACGACCAAAACGCAGGTACATGAGCTTCAGTGCTCAGAACAAATCGTTACCGTCAGAGCCTAAGAGCGCGCCGAGGAGCATCACCGCGGAGATTAGAGAAATAGGAGCAAAGCCAAATTATCCTCCGTCTTCATACGGAGTTTTTAAACACAGCCTTTCATTCTGCAGAATGACGATGTTTATAATGTCACTGTATAGCTATAGATCAAAGGCGCTATTAAAAATGTGTGGTTAAATATCACAATTTGGGTTGGGGAAACAAACGACCATAACCATGTATCCTGGCATTAGCCTACATATTTAGTGCCTGATGATAATAACTAGTGGCGTTCAGCAAAATTATAGCTGATGACGTCATTCCGGGAATGAACACGTTTGCAGATGCGGCAGGTGGACGCTGAAGTTGGTGCGCAAGATAAAGCATCCACTATTGCTTGAACAAGCAGCAGTGTTTACATTGCCATTAAGGTAATGGATATGTTTGTGCCATAAGACTAAACAAGTATATCTACCAAACACAAAGGGGTTAGCAATATATTTGTGTCTAAAATCTGGTCCATGTGGGGAATCCGTGTACTGAATATGTTTTTCTTAGCCGGTAGAAGCCACAGAGGATGCCTTCTGGGACCAGTTCTGGGCAGACACCACCATCACAGTCCAGGATGTTTTTGCTCTGGTACCAGCTGCAGAGATAAGAGCTGTTCGAGAGGAGTCCCCGTCAAACCTGGCAACCCTCTGTTATAAGGTACACACTGAAAGATCATACATAACAGGTTTATATGAGGGCATCCTTATTTTGAAGTGAAATGATGAAATCATTGAGGCAGTGCAGGATATTTTGTTTAGGGAGCTCCTCAAATGAAGGGAATAATGAGTCAGCTCCCCTTCCTTTTTCTCTCCTTCCTGTCTCTCTTATTCCCAGCTTTTGTTTGAAGCTGCCTATCTGAAACAAAACAGACACACACAGGCGTGCAGCATAATTAAATAAAGAGCAAGGAGACAAGAGCCCTCCAAGCAAAGCTTGTTACCAGGGTTTATCAGTTTTAGACAAAGGCTCCAGCATATTGTTGATGAAATGTTGATTTTTTGTTTTTTCTTAGTAATGGTCTGGAAAAATAAATAATGCTCCTTATATAAACAAAATGTTCTAGATTTGTAGCATACTTTAAAAATGTAGCATCCAAAGTGCCTTAAAAGCAATAGTGAAACTAGATAGGAAACACAGTGTTAAAACTGTTATATTTCATATATTTTTTCCAGGCGGTGGAGAAGCTGGTGCAAGGAGCAGAATCTGGCTGTCCCAGTGAGAGGGAGAAGCAGGTGGTCCTGAACTGCACTCGTATCCTGACCCGGATTCTTCCTTACATCTTTGAGGACCAAGACTGGAGAGGGTTCTTCTGGTCAACAGTGCCCGGTGCGGGGCACGCTGGGGTGAGTGACAAAAGGGCAAGGAGTGAAAACAATGTTCCAATAAATACACGTCTTTTGAGGCATTTTCTGTGGTTGTTTTTATGTACCCATTGGGGTCATTTTGGGTTGGCTTACAATCATGTTGCATTTATTACTGGATCTCATTGTAGCTCTGTTGTTAGTCTTTGTTGTTTTTCTGCATCTGTTTGTCCTTTTGCATATAACTTTATCACTATTACAATTTTATGTTATTTGTTATCTCTTTATTGTTTTTTTGCATTTATTTCTGTCATTTTATGTGTATTTGTGATCTTTGGGTTGCTGGTCATTTCACATCCATTGTAGTTTTTGTGATTTCATACTTTATTTGTTCAGGTACAATTTCAAGCAATTTTGTATAATCTGCCTAAAGTCTGTTCTAAGGAAATGTGTTTTTGTGACTTCAGTAAATATCTGCAGCAGATGGACTCAGCTTCCCCAATCAAGGATTAGAATCAAAATGAATGGAAATGGAGTAAAAATACAAGCTTTTTAGAAAATAAAGACAGTTAAATTAAGGTATATGTGAGATTTGAGTATTTTTAAGGCTTTCTTTCCTAATAATTTATGAAAATGCTTAAATACAAAGAAAATGAAATTGATATGACACAGTTTAATTTTGTTTACGGGTATGAAATGGAAGTAGGAAGTGATCAAATGGAGACATGTGGATTTAAAGAATTTGAATTTAAATTAGTGAAGGGCTGAATTTACTCAAAGACATTTTTTCTTTTTGCATCTTTTTGTTTTGTTTTCTCTTTTTAGTCAGTTTGCATTGTAGTTGCATGTCTGTCATAGATTATGGATCTGTGTAGGGTTATGGTTAGACTCCTTGTGAGTCTTTTTATGGTAACCACTTATGGTTAATATAGTATTTCGTCTGAAAGTATGCAGCTTTTTATTTCTTTGTTGCACCTATTTTTGGTTGTGGTGTGTCTTGATTCCTATTCTGTGCATATTCTTGATCATTCTTTATCTCATTGTTGCCATTTGTACCTCAGTGTGATCATTTGCCTTTTTTATGGATATTTTTATGTCAGTCAAAAGAAAGCAACCAGTTATAAAACATCTTGGTAATCACTGATTAATTTAATACAGAAATAAATCTCTTTTGTTCACATCACTTTATGATCGAAGCATATAATGCCATCAACCCTGCATATACTATAAAATATTCCAACTATAAGTTGATTTAGTCAGAGCAACATTCAGGTAATAACTTTTTTTGCTTGAGGGGATTCATATCAAGTCAGTGTGTGTTCCTTCAGTGTGATTCAGAGTCTCAGACCCCTTCCTAAGGTAAAACCATTCTTAGACAGTTCAGAGTGCATTTCATACTTGTATTAAGTGCTGTTCAAGTGTGATCAAATCACACAGAAAAGATACTAGTGCATCAACTGAATGGGACTATGGTTTTTGTGTCTACTTTTTGGCCATGGTCTGCAAATGTCATGAGGCAGGTCAATGGCAAGTGCCTGTTGTGCCCTTTTTACGCTCTTGAAGCTTTCACAGCTGCTTCTTTCCAGTAATTCTGTACAATTATATATTTAAAGAACACACTAAGGCTGTAATAAGTCCGTTTCCATTGTGTAAACCTTTGTTCAGATTATTATTTCCACATTTTTGTCTATTTCTCTGTACACAACAGTACGATTTTAACACAGCACAGTAGTTTTTGATTATATTAAATAATTGATTTTGATGAACATATAATAGTATTGGCATGTAGCTAAAGCTTTTTGCGGCCATCTTTTTTCAGACAGATGAGCTGGATGATGATGATGGATCCCGACCACTGGCTGAGTCGCTGCTCCTGGCGATCGCTGACCTGCTCTTCTGTCCTGACTTCACTGTACACAGTCACAGAAGAGGCCCTGTGAGTACCCAATGTCCTGATCCAGTGCAATTTAATTTAACATGCCATTCAATTGTCATTTTCCAAGCAGTAAAATTAGCTGTGGTTGAGAAGGCTGTCTGGAATAGTTTCTGACTCTTCCCAGCCTCACAGTCATTTCGTCTCATGATTGAAAGGTTAAACCTATTTTCTGTTAAACCACTGTTTCCTCCTTCCTGATCTGAAGTTGCCTCACTAACCTGTCACTCTAGTTTTGCTGAGGATAGAATGCAGAGATAGTGACAAATAATGCTCTGTTGGTCAAACCAGGAAATAAACAACTTCCCTCCTTCAGAATGTAAAGAATATCTAGTCAGGTAGCAACCCCAAACTCACAGTGCTCTTTTTCTTATTTTTCACATTTTGTCTCTAACTGAGTTATAGAACAATTATCTTTTAAAGGAGGAGGAAGTGAGGCTTTCCTTTTTCAATTAAGAACAAATAACACACAACCTGTTCTTTAGAGCAAACTACTGTTTGTCTACTGAAAGGCATTTTTTTAATGTCAGTAGTTAAAAATGCCCATCTTACTCATTTAGGCATTGGCAATGTTTAAAGTGGATTAATTTGGTTAAATTAGAAACCTTAAGTTTAAAGTGTTTATTGTGACCATTTATAGGATTCAGTGGAGAACATGCAGTCTTTAGACAGCTGTGAGTACATCTGGGAGGCTGGGGTGGGATTTGCACAATCCCCGCCTCTAAACTACATCCACGATCTCAACAGGTTAGTTTGCTTTAAACAACTGGACCTGACAACGTCTAAATCATAAAATTGCATTTTTTTCCCCCTTTTTTTGTCACATATTCTGTTTTTTTGTTTTTAACCTTCAGGGCAGAGCTGCTGAGATTGTTACTCACCTGCTTCTCAGAGACCATGTACCTGCCTCCTTCACCCGACAACAGCGTCCTCAACCCCTGGGTCACGTTCTTCTGCTCCACAGAGAATAGGTAACAGGCTTTTATATGGTCACCCATTCGGCAATAAACATGGCCACATACAGTTGGATCTTTTTAAATTAGAATGTCATTAAAGACTTTATGTATTTTAATTCAAAACTTGAAACTTATGATTTAGATTCAGCACACTCAGATTGATGTTTTTCCAAGTGCTGATTTCTAATTTTGGTGTTTATGGCTTACAGCTAATGAAAACCCAAATTCAGTTTCTCTAAAAATTACAATATTAAATAAAGTCAATAAAAAGGCACTGTGATGGACTGGTGACCTGTCCGATTGCCAAATGACCACTGGAGAGGCCACCAGCCACTCCAATATCCCTCAATATTGGTAGGGTCTCTTTTTGCATGAATTAATGAATCAGTGCAGCGTAGCATGCAGGTGATCATCCTGTGGCTCTGCCGATGTGTTAAGGAAGGCTGGGTTGTTTTAATAGCGGCCTGCAGCTTTTCTGAATTGTTAGGTCTGGTGTCTCCAACCACCCTCTGGACAACAGTTTGGACCACTGAGCAACAGTCCAGTCCTTTTTCTGCAGGTAAGGTGCGTTTAGGATTGGTTTGATACAAGAAATGTCACAGTTGTAGCCCACACCTAGGTATGTCTATGTGTGGTGGTTCTTGGAACACTATCTCCAGCCCCAGTCCATGCCTTGTGAATTTCCCCCAAAGCACTTAAAATGGCTTTGTTTCACAGTCCTGTCAAGGCTGCAGGCTCCTGTAGCTTCTGGTCATTTTTTTGACATACTCTTTAACTCAGTGTTCCATTATTAAGCTTGGAAACAGCACATTGAACTGGAAATCTGATCTAGAAATGAACTGTCTAAACGGGCCCACAGTGGTCTTTTTGTTGCCAATGGCAAGTGCCTGGTGTGCCCTTTTTAAGCTTTTGAAGCGTTCACAACTTTTTCTTTCCGGTGATTCTGTACAATTACATTGAAAGGACACACCAAGGTTGTAAGTCGGATCTGTTTCTTTAGTGTCAAGCTTTGTTGAGTTTATTATTTCCACATTTCAGTTAGAAGTTGTTGTATTTGTCTCCTCTGTACTGAACAGAATGGTAAAACACAGCACAGTAGTTTTCTTTATTAAAATTCTAGGAGGTCTTTTCTATTGTTGATTATTTTAAATTGTTTATTTTGATGAACAGACAAGAGTTCTTATACACCAAAAACTTCTGACTTTTTCCTTCCATTCATCTTTCCATTCATATTCTCTTTTATAACACTGAATAGACAACTTTATTTGCAATGACCTTTTGTAGCTTAGACTCCTTGTGCAGGGTGTCAATGACTGTCATCTGCACAACTGTTAAGTCAGTGATCTTCCTTATGATTTTGTAGACCATAAGACAAAATTTCTTTAATAAAATCCTTTTTCATTGGTCCTATATCATTTTATGATTTTCAGAGAATTGAAATTTTGGGTTTTCATTACCTGTTAGCCATAATCATCAAAACTAGCAGAAGTAAATGCTTGAAATATATATCACTTTGTGTAGTAAATCAATATATCACAGTTTCACTTTTTAATTAAATTACCTAAATAGCTAATCATTTCAATAATATTCTAATTTATTGAGATGCACATCTAGATTGTACCTTGCATTTCAAAAGGGTTCAAATAACCTTGATCACAGACAGCCAGTACATTTTCATTTTAAAAACGCATTTAATTGTCCTCTTTGATGCTGTCTGTTTTCACAAATAAGAGTACATTTTAACAGTCTAATATGGAAAATGTTTGTAAAACAGATTGAAGGTAACGGTGAATTACCTGCAGTGTGTAGCTCAAAGGAAAAGCCTGTGCGACCTAAGAAGAAAATAAAAACGGCCATATTTCTGGTATGATGGCTATAATCAAGATACCAACCAAGAAAGACCGAAAAATTAAATTGAATTGATTTGACAAAATGGCAGTGTTTGACTCTGAGATCTAAAAAAGGGTAGATTTAGGGGGTAGGTGTAGATTTAGGGGCCGCTACAAAGCAGCATTGGCTAGCAGGGATCAAAATCCCTATGTTATAAATAAATAACATACAACTCTTTAATTCTGCTTCTGAACACTATCTTGTAGTTAAAAAATATAAAAAAAACAGAGTGTTGTACTTTCCTTAAACCTGAGTACAAAATTTGTTGTTTCATGCAGCAGGAGAATAAATACAGTTTGCAGATTCACTAAGGTTCTATCGGCATTGAGAACTCCGTAGCAAATTATTGTTACCATCTTTTAATGTATCTTTGCAAATTCAAAGAACAAACAGAAGGCTCCTCTTAACAGAAAATAGCCAAGCTTCAATTACATCCAGTTTGTAGCTCTTGAGCAAGTCTATCAGTTTTCAATCACAAATCATAATTTCTGATTTTTATTGAAGGCGGTTTGCTTCATTTTATGTTGAGATTTGAATCAGGTGTCCAAAATAAAGTTAAATTAAGGTTTACTTCAGACTACTTATATGAAGCAGGTACATGTTCACTTTTTTGGTGATTCTCTAATAGTCTCTTCATGTTTTTCTCCTAGACATGCTCTGCCTCTCTTTACATCTCTGCTTAATGTGGTCTGTGCTTATGATCCGGTTGGCTACGGTATCCCCTACAACCACCTGCTGTTCGCAGACTACCGGGAGCAGCTGGTGGAGCAGGCTGTACAGATTCTTATTGTGACATTGGAGCACGATGGAGGGGTCCCCCGACCTGCTGCTTCTTCATCCAGCATAGAGGAACTAGAGGTATGACAAGAGAGCAAGACTGTCAACCTGTTGACAATGTTTCTTTAATTGTTTTCTGAAAAACAAAAAAAACTCTTGATCTGTGTGCAGAGCGTTGGGCCTGAGAATCTCTTTGTCAATTACTTGTCAAGGATTCACAGAGAGGAGGTATGTTTATTAGAATCAACATTTTTGGTCACATCCTTTCTCGTATTGAAAGTTATCTTTATGGGTCTCCATTGGTAGGACTTTGACTTTGTGCTGAAGGGCCTTGCTCGTCTGCTGACCAATCCTCTGACTCAGACATACCTCCCCCACTCCACCAAGAAAATCCACTTCCACCAAGAGCTGCTGGTGCTTTTCTGGAAACTCTGTGACTTCAACAAGGTTAAACAGAAGTTAAAGTAAGATTTTAGAGGTGTCTGTTCTTTCATTAAGTAACACATTTGTATTTTATGCTTCCCTCCACAGAAGTTCTTGTTTTTTGTCCTGAAGAGCAGTGATGTGCTGGATGTTCTCGTTCCGATACTTTATTACTTGAATGATGCCAGGGCTGATCAATGTAAGTCTTCTTTTTGGTTATATGGAACAAACTATTTTGAACAATCACACATAAACCTTTACTCCTAACTGCCTCATATCAAGTGGGTTTTATTGGCATCAAATCCCCTTTAAACAGTCAGGACATGATCAAATGGAAATTATTTTAATATTAGCAAAAATAACCATGGCAGGCAAGAGGGAATTTACAATTTTTGAAAACTGGTATGAAAATGTATTCACAGCCCTTGAACCTTTTCCCATTTCCAAGATACAACTACAAAATTGTACATGTTTTATTGGGATTTTACGTAGTATGACAACACAAAGTAATGCATTCTGATTCATTATACCTCTTTTTTCTCCGACACCCATGAGTATGATGCAGTGCAATGTACTGCCTTTAGAAAGCAAGGACTCAGAGGTTTGTAAGAGAACATCAGTGAACAGACAGCACTATGAAGACCAAGGAACACAGCAGACAGGTCAGGGACAAAGTTGTGAAGACGTTTAAAGTAGAGTTAAGTTATAAAACAATTTACCGACATTTAAACATCTCACAGAGCTCTGTTCAGTCCATCATCTGAAAATGGAAAGTGTTGACTGGAACCAAAACATGGGTGTCCACATAAACTAACGCCCACCAAGGAGAGCATAAATCAGAGAAGCATCCATAAGGCCCTAATTGATTTGGAAGAGCTAAATATACAGACAGCTCAGGTGATGGAATATGTGTGCAATAAAGTATTAGTTGTGCATTTAAAAATGTCTGGATTCTGTTGAAGAGTTTCCAGAAAAAAAAAGCCAATTACTTGTTCAACCCATCTAAGGGACCCAGGAAACGTGGAAGAAGGTCTTCTGATCAGATGAGACTGAAACTGAAATTTTTGGCCTACATCCAAAATCCCATGTGTGGTGGAAAAATATTGCAGATCAATCTGAAAATACCATCACTGCTGTAAAATAAAATGGTGGCAGGATCATCTGATGGGGATGTTTTTCTTCAGCAGGAACAGAGAAGCTGATCAGACTTGATGGGAAGATGGATGGACCACAAACTGTTTGAGGCTGCAAAAGATTTGACACTTTGATGGAGGTTCACCTTCTTTCAGGACAAGCCTAACCATACAGCCAGAGCTGCAATAGAATAGTTTAGATCAAAACGTATTTATGTGTCAGAAAATTCAAGTCCAGACCTAATTTGGAATGAGAATTTTAGAAGTTTTTTTAAACTTATGGTGTTCTTCCAAGCTGACTGAGCTTGAGTTATTTTACAAAGAAGAAGGGAGGGAAACACATTTTGTTTGTAGCTGTGCATAGCTGGTCATTATACACCCTCAAAGACTTGCAGCTGTAACTTCAGCGGAAGGTGGTTCTGCAAAGTATCAACTCAGGGGCGCTGAATACAAATGAAACTCCCAGATTTCTTTTACATTCCTGGAAACCATGTGTTTTTTTCATCCACTTTACAATTTTACAGTGCTTTGTGTTGCTTTATTGCAAAAACACCAATAAGTACATTGGAAAATGAGTTTGTAATGTCAAAATCAAAAAAACTTTCTAAATTATTTTTGTGACAACCGCACACAAAAGGACACGGAGGGCATTATATAAAAAAATAGATTAAATTTAAATTAAACTTGCAGAAAAAAACAAATCTGTAGGCCTACTGTATAATTGCACCTATAGTTCTGTCGACGTTTCTCTACAAGAGAAGTATTTATTAAACCAGTTCAATGCCACAAACCAAACCAAAGAATAACATCTTCTACATGATGGAATTAAACAGTTTATAGTGTGGGTGGGCTGTGGAGGGAGGAGTTAGGAGCAATGATTTTACGTGGTGCTTGTGAAGAAGTCAATGCTGATCAGTCTTTTACTAAAAGTTTATTTTTATCCAACGCCTACACTGTAAAAGAAGTAAATCGAGTTGCTCTTGAAGTCTGATTAAAGAAAACGTTAGCAAATGTGAGAAAGTTCGAGGCGTCTGAATACAGTTGCAAAGTCATAGAATGATAAGCTCTGTTAGCCATTGTGCCAATCAGTGGTCATACGGTTCAGGCTAATTAGAGTACACTGACTTTTAATGTGATGTGCTTTGGTTGCAGCTCGCGTTGGACTCATGCACATCGGCGTGTTTATTTTGCTCCTGCTGAGCGGTGAGAGGAACTTTGGTGTGCGCTTGAATAAGCCGTATTCTGTCCATGTTCCAATGGACATCCCGGTGTTCACAGGGACTCACGCAGATCTGCTTATAGTGGTGAGACAGGATACTTTTGCATGAAAGCTACTGGAAACGTGAAGTCTCACTGTTGTTTCTCTGTTTGTGTTGTAGGTCTTTCATAAGATTATCACTACAGGACACCAGCGCCTCCAGCCTCTTTTTGACTGCCTGCTCACCATTATTGTAAATGGTGAATTGTCCTTTTTTATTTTTCTACAATTCCTTAACATTTAAATTTTTTAGGCCACAAGTCATGAAGGAGTTCTTAAATATGTTTGAACAACATAAGAATATTCTAAGTATTCCATATTTACTTCTTGTTGCAGTTTCCCCCTATTTGAAGAGTCTGTCCATGGTAGCTGCCAATAAACTACTCCACCTGCTGGAGGCCTTCTCCACAACCTGGTTTCTGTTCTCTGCTGCCCAGAATCATCACCTTGTCTTCTTTCTTCTTGAGGCTTTCAATAATATTATCCAGTACCAGTTTGATGGTAAGCTGGATCCATTCTGTGGCAACGTGGCTTCTAATTGTTTTAATTTTACCCCTGTTTATTTATGTAATTCTTTTTATCTCACTACCAGGAAACTGCAATCTTGTCTATGCTATCATCCGCAAGCGCAACGTGTTCCACCAGCTGGCCAACCTGCCCTCTGACCCCGCTACAATCCAAAAGGCTTTGCAGAGGAAGAAGAAGTCACCAGATGTTATTTCTCGCACAAGCTCTCAAGAGACTGTGTCCATGGAGGGCTCCCACCCTGCGGTGCCAGCAGAACCGGGTACACTTAAGGCCAGCCTAGTCGCTATACCAGGTACTCTTATTTCAACTAAATACTTTTGTTTCAGTCATTACATAATTAATGTATAAGCTTCCGTAGATTTATGAGAAACAAACACTCCTTTGCCAGCTAAAACAGTTAAATGTTTTACAAACCCCTTTTTGTAACAGCTCTGTTTTGAGGAAGCAAGTTCCTGTTTTGAAAGCTGAATATTATCTCTGCTGTGCTAGAACAGCATCTGCTCAGACGTCATCCTTTGTATTGCATGAGGCACGAATTTGTTTAACCTGATGACATTGTTGGATTCCCAGTTGCCTAATTTTGCCCCTGGAATTTTATGTTATCATATTGTTTAACTATAGTGGTACTGAAAAAGATGCTAATGGTGTGGCTGTCCCTTCTTTTATAATGCAGTGTATCCTAGATCCATGGTGAATTACGTTTTTTTGGAAAGAAGGGTTAGGGTTAGGGTGATTTGATTCCATTCGGTCTACTTAAGTCTAAATTCTAAATGAAAACATGTTTTGAATTGAAATTGAAATGTGGCACTAGGTAACTTAAAACATTTATTACATTTACTTCATTGCACAGGAAATATAGATATCTGTTTTTTTTAACTTATTTAATTATTATAACTTTGTAAAAATGTGTTTGTCAAACATTGTCTGCTGAAACTGGCTTTAAGAAAAACCCCCAAAAAACAAACAAGAAATGAATTATTTAAAAATACATTATTTTCATTACTACACTGCAATTCTATGTATTAATGATCATTTAATATAATCATTTGTAAATAAAAATTGGTTCATAATACTAGTGGGTAAATGTTTTCTACCTAAGGAAATTAAGATTATCATTTACTTTGTAGTAACCCTTCCTCCTGAGCAGGCTTGTGTCGACAGTGGAAACGATCGACAGTCTTTTAACAGGACGAAACACAAAAACACAGACAAACAAGTGCAGGGGAGTTCTTTCTATTTTAAAGAAAACAGTAGACGGTATTCAATGGCAGCAGATGCTATTTTAGTGGTTTCGTGTAGCAGAGAAGCACAGTTAAGCAAATAAACGCAGCCTATAGAACATATTTCAGATATTTTCCAAAGATAATGCTTGTAAACGTAGTTCATGACAGACCCAATTCTTTTACAGTTTTTACATTTAGACATTTTACCTCAAACATAATATATTTCGTTTTCTTTTTGATTGTTAAACTTTTTTTAATTTTCTGACTTTTGAGCAACGTCAAATTCAGTAGAAGCAAATACTGCAGATATGACACACATCTATTGCCTCTAAAACATAGTTTTGTAGTAAAG
The DNA here is from genome assembly GCA_036173005.1 of Crenichthys baileyi. Classification (NCBI taxonomy): domain Eukaryota; kingdom Metazoa; phylum Chordata; class Actinopteri; order Cyprinodontiformes; family Goodeidae; genus Crenichthys; species Crenichthys baileyi. The sequence goes on from JAHHUM010001166.1 coordinate 18,906, forward strand.
TCCTTTATGATGTAAAACGTTAGCTGTAGGATCTTGTTTTTTTGTATCTTGCATCTGCATTAGTAGATGTCCTTGTAAGTGCCTGAAATAACAATCACATTCTTAAAGATTTTTGTTTTTTGAGGCCAATTTTTTTTATTACTAGTTAGATGTCACTGCTCTCACCCCTCTGATTATTGTTCGGTCCCTGACCTCTTTCAGGTATCGATAAACTGACTGAGAAGTCACAGGTATCTGAGGACGGGACCATGGTGTCTGTCCAAAAGTTAGACTCTCCACAGACAGTCCACTCGGACCAAAGTGCTGCCGCTGGGACCAGTGACACGGAGTCAAACTCAGGCAGAGACAATGAAGTAAGTGTGTTGTTACTGTCTCCATGTTGTTTTTTAAAGATGTTGTGGCAAATGTGTTAACCTGTTTTTTGGGGGGTTTTTTTTGGCATTATTAGGATGTTTTCTACTCTGAAGCAGAAATGGAAAGAAGACGTTTGTCGAGTGCCTCTTCGACTTCGATCTGGGCTCCCACACCAGAATGGGTGAGCAAACCCTAAAACTTTGTTGTAAGATATTTTTTATATAGATTTTGGATCTTTAACAATGTTAATAAATAAATATTTCTTTTATGTTCCAGATCCTATCTTGGAAGTGCAAGTTGCCCCTGCAGACCATCATGCGTCTTCTACAAGTACTAGTTCCCCAGGTGGAGAAGATCTGCATTGACAAGTTGGTTTCATGTCCTGAAGTACAAATGTCTCATTGAACCACTCAATAAATTTTGTCAGAAATAATGCAGAAGTGTGCTTTATGTTTCATTCCAGAGGCCTGACAGATGAATCTGAGATCCTGAAGTTTCTTCAGCATGGCACGTTAGTGGGCCTGTTGCCAGTTCCTCACCCCATCCTCATCAGAAAGTATCAGGCCAACGCCGGCACAGCCATGTGGTTTCGCACTTACATGTGGGGTGTTGTTTACTTGCGGTAAGTCAGGAAAAAAGTCAATGTAATATGGGAAAAGACAGCACTTTTTACTCATAGGCACGGGTGTCTGAATATGTTGTAAAATGAGGGAGCAAATTTAGGAAAATATGGAATATCCAGTCAACCCTAAATTGAAGGAGGGTCGGATTAAGTTTAGTTTAGAAGTTATTAAAAACGTAATCTTGCACATATGTGTAAAACAAAGTTTGTGTTACACTTGGCTTTATAAAAATTGTTCGATTTATCAGTAAAATGTGTATTTTGAATAATTTTTTGATACAAGGATTTCTGAGAGCGCTGTCTGTTTTTCTAAGTTACCACTTTCCTGAAAAACCTGCTGTTTCAAGTAATCATGTTCCAAATAAAATTGTACATATTCTTTAGTCAGTCATCATCAGTCAGTCAGTAATTTTCGACCGCTTCTTCCATAGTGGGTCGCAGGGAAGCTGGTGCCTATCTCCAGCAGTCTATGGGCGGGAGGTGGGGTAGACCCTGGACAGGTCGCCAGTCCATCACAGGGCAACACACACACAAGACAAACAACCATACACACACACACTCATTCGTGCCTAAGGGCACTTTGGAGAAACCAATTAACCTAACAGTCATGTTTCTGCACTTTCGAAGGAAGCTGGAGTACCCAGAGAGAAGCCACGCATGCACAGGGAGAACATGCAAACTTCATGTAGAAAGACCCCCGGCCGGGAGTCAAAGCCAGGACCTTCTTGCTGCAAGGCAACAGTGCCACCGTGCAGCCTATTTTATAAAAATCGAAAATGCATGGAAAAATAATCTGCTTTTGTCTATGATAATCACATGACTGCTAATTAATTATGATACAAAGAACATTGTAAAAACCAGGCAATGCTTCAAAATGTTTTGTTAAAACCATCCAAATAGCTGTTTTAATGTTTAAAAATCGGAATCTCTTGACAACAATTTCTTTTTTTAGACTTTAACGGGTTAATGTGGCTTGTAGCATTGGCTTTTGAAATAAAATATGACATAGAAGTTTTTGATGCTGTTTAAAGAGTTTGATGGCAGTGTTGGAAGTTGTGCTGTCTATTTCTCTCTCAGGGGCCTGTGCCCAAAACCAAAACTGTGTTTTAGGCGGAGAAAATTATTCCATCCATGACCTAAAATCTAACTTACTGTTAACAGTGTATGGATTCACCTTGCGTCATCAGTAGACACATAGCTGTGAAAATTATTTCCTTTTCTCTTGATAACAGCACACAATTGTTGGCATGTTTAAATAGAGATGTATTGAACCTTGTTCTACTCCTTGGTTTTGGTTTCATCATGTAGATAAAGAAAATTCAAATTTTATAAAGAATTTTTTATCAGCAACTGTTATCTCGGTTGACTACACAATTTTATTTGTGTCATTTCTTTTCTTTTTTTTTAGCAATGTGGATCCCCCCATCTGGTATGACACTGATGTGCGCCTTTTTGAGATCCAGAGGATGTAAACTGACCACATGATGACTGAAAAAATTGACTCTTCTTGTTCTAGAAGTATCCTCTGGTTTCTGGAAAACAAAACTCACTGTGTTAGATCTGTCTTCTAATCATTATGCTTGCACCAAACACCTTATGACTTGGAAAGATAAAAGATATATGAAGTATCATCGATGTTCATAAACAACTGAATTTAAGCATTAATTTAAAACCTTGAGACAGCAGAATGTCTGTTAAAGCACTGAGAAAAATGAAGCATTTTCAAAAAGCAAAGAAGTAGAAAAGAAATATTTAACTTTTGTCATATTTGTTATAGAGGATGTAGTGTATTTTCAACAAAGGCATGTAAGTTGTCTTGGATGTTAGTATTTCTAATTGTTATTTATTGTACTTCCCATGCTTTAAAAGTGAACACGCACCTTTCTGACTTATTTGTTAAGGCTGTGGTTTAATGTGACGTTTCAGGTATGGAGATGTTTTTATGTAAACAGACAGGGTTTGTTTTAGACTTCTTTTGTTTGACTTCTTGCTTTGACTTGCGATCCTTACAGTGCTTGACTTTAAAACTGTATTTTCTTGAATTGTCCTGAAAATATATATTACTATGGATCTGTGAAGTCTGTGTTGCCTGTATTACTTTTGGTATGCTTAGTTGAGAAGATTTGCAGAAAAACCTTTTAGCGTGTCTTTAGAAATGGCTAGATTTACATGTGTGCTGTCCTAAGCTCAAGTTATTGTTTACCAAGTTAAAGTGGAATGTTCACGTGTTAGCCACCAGAAGGCGCCATAATACCCTTTGACTCAAGCTCCCTATTCACTTGATAATGTCATGCTGGATTTTTGCAACGACTTTGGAGTTGGATGAACAATTTTAACAAATTAGCAAAATACAGCTAATATGAAGTGCCAGTTGCCTTGTACAGGGCATTTTTTTAGGAATGCAGTATTGCTTGTATTTGCAGCCTGTGGGTTTGTGTTCTCTAACACAATGAAAATGGTTGCACAAACGTTTTTGCTTAAATTTGACCACAAAACTCAGACACTGTTTTAACAGCTGATTATTTTGACTACACAAGGTCATACAACAACAACGTTAGGGTAGCCAGAGTCCGTGAAATTAGTTTTGGGATATTAAAATAAACGAATACCTAATTTATTTCAGTAATTCAATAAAAATTAAAAAACTCATTCATTAAACATTGTGATGGATTTTAAGAATTCACTTCTTTTCATTTTTGATGATTATGGCTTACAGCTTATATCTAAAATTATAAAATTTCCTTCACAATCCTCAGGGCTGTGGGTGTCCTTGTTATTTATGAATCTTTTTCTACCACACTTTTTTCTCCCACGCAACTTTCCATTAATATTTGTGGATACAGCACTCCAACTAGCCAGCTTGTTTTGCAGTGACCTGCCATGACTCTCTGTCAAGTAGGTTGTCATTGAGTTTTCTCTAACTGTGTAACCCATAACATGTTATCTTTATTAGAAAAACTGAATTTTGGATTTTCAGCAGTTGCAAATCAGAGTGAACAGATTTAACTGTTTGAAATGTAAAGTATGCACAACAAATCAACAGGTTTCATTTTTTGAATTGAATTGCTGAAATAAATTAGATTTTTCCTGATATTTCAATCTTGCAAGACACGAGTGTAGACACACCTGAGTAAATTTAGAAAGGTTCAGACAGAAAGAGGTAATTTTTTCCACATGCAAGAGATACTCTGTTTTGATACATTTTAATAAAGAGAGGTAACAAACAGCAAGGTATGGTGACTACGGTTTACAGCAAGTTAATTTTTAAAAGCTTTTTTTTTAAATATAAAAGTTCTCAGTTTGCCCGGCATTAGTCAAAATTCCTATTGCAAAGCAGTGGCGGAGCCAGAAAAGTTTCATTGGAGTGGCCAGACTGAGACCACTGTTGGGACACAGCCATGGAAACAACATTAAAACTCTGGTACAAACTTTTCTGGAATTTTCAGAATAAATTGCATTAACCTACTTCCGGCACAACTTAGGAATTGGGGGTAACAGCGGACTTCCCATGATGCCACTGCCCGCATAAAACCCCCCACCTTTCCACAAGTCTTTCTCTTCCACACGGACCGGATAGGGGGGACAAGCGCGCTAATGTCTTTTTCCTGTCAAACAGACATAAACTCTTCAAACTGGATCCAAGGGTGTCATACGATCATATGCACTAACATGAGTACAAATGAATCACTCTGTGTATCCGGGAGATTCATTCATGAAAGGGAATTAAGGTACACGCCTGGCTGACTTTCTCTCGAGGCCTGCAGAAGCAAACGGTGATCCAGAGAAGTCCCAGTAGAGAAGCTGTCTCTACAAGCCGAGTGAAGCGGTTTTCCCTGCCTGAGAGAAGGACAACAGGAGCCGGATCACCGTGGTTACGGTAACGTGCAGTTTGGCCGGCCGACAGAACAGCTGCCACTCCCCACAGCTAAGGAGGTTAGCTGTGGCTAACCATTTAAAGACCGTGGACGTTTCTTCAAACTTCGCCGCCTTGGACAATATTCCTCACCATAGTTCATGAGGTTCAGTGTTTGGGCAGAATAATATAGAAGTGATTTAGATTGAAATGATCTAAACGTTTTTCACTCTATGAAGTTTGGTTTTGTTTGTGTTGAACTGGCTATCTTGGTGCTAGCAGACTACCTGCTGCACACGTGCTCAGTTTGTGTTCTGTGTTTGTGTTTTTAAAGTTGAGACAAACTTTATTTAAAGGGTGATTTTAAACACAGAAGATTGATCATAACGCGCCGTCCGTGCCTATGAATTTTAACTCTTTTATTAATCCTGGTATTTTAAAGGTGTGTGTTTGAATCTGGTGCTAAGCTATCAGCTTCTTTTGTTAGCTCAACTGCTAACCGGTAAGAACACGTGCTTGCTGCTAAAGAATATTTACCCAGAAAGGTTTAGTTTTCAATCTAGTAAATATGTCCCTAACATCATTTTACTAAATTTGATAACTAAGTAAACACCATTAAGCTCCATTTCTTCAGAAAGATTTGTCTCTTTTCCAAGATATTTCCTTAAATATTTTAAATATAAGCTTTCCATTATACCTTTCATACGTCTCTAATATTCTCTTACTAAACTCATCTATGGATGACCCAGGAGTTCGATAAACACAACTAATTAACATATGTCCAGGTCTATTACCCTCAATTTTAACAGATAAGCATTCCATCAAGTTATCAACTGAAAATAACCGTACAACCGTACACAAACAACCGTACCCACATTAATACTGTCTTCAGAATAATATTCACAATGCTGTATGGTATTATGACTTAAATTGGTCTCTGGATCTATATCAGTTTCTATATCATAAAATTTATGATCCGTAGGATCAAAACACTTAAATTTCATTCTTTGACTCATAACTAAATGGTATATTCTTTCATTCCATCAGTATATCCACAACCAAAAAAGAAAACAGAAATGCAAACATAGAAAACTGTAATCCCAACGGTACCAAGTCAATGTTGTTCTGTTCACCTATATTTCTCCAACTCAGCAACATTTTTAATGGTTAGAACCTTAGCTTGCTCAGGAGAACCATTAAGTTTTATCAGTGTCTTACAATTCCTAGTCCATGTTGCCTGTAATTTTTTCTCCTTCTTCAATATCCTGGCTTGGTAAGCAATCTCTGCATTCTTCTTTGTAAGATGTTCATTCACAAACACATCTGTTCCCTTTAGTTTTTTTACAACTTTTAGCAGTTCAGCTTTGTATTTTGTACTCACAAATCGAAGGATGATATTTGGTCTTTTCCTTCTTTTATCCAGATTTGTATTTGGTTTTTGAGGCATTGTATAACAAGCAGCGATAGTTTTACTGTCCAGCAAAATTACTTTGCAGCTGAAGAACTAGATAACTTGCTGCTCAAGAGAAAGTAATTCATCTGGTGCATCTTCCCCTTTATTGTCTTCTGCTGTTGTCCTTGCGTATGTGCGGTGTGTTGTTTTGAGTCCAGATATCACCACGTCCTCCTTTCTTGCAAACTGTTCCAAGTCCTCCACTCTTTTTTCCAACTCTTCTATCTTCTCATCCTTTTCTTTAATGATTGCTTTTAGTTGTTGAATTTCTCCAATCAAATGCATCAAGCTTGTTTGTTGCTTCACCACCTTACTCCCTGAAACTGAAAAAAAATTGAATAATTGCTCTGATAAGTATACAGCGTTTTACAGGTAGGTCCTACTCATTTAAAATCATTATGGATCTATCTATAAAGGTTTTTAAACCCATAACTATGACAAATGAAATATATGTCCTAGTTTAGAAAAAAAATTCATTGAAAGGTTTGAGCACATTTTAAGTGAATTTGTTTCTTCTATAGGTTTACATTTAGTTCTTTCAACTGACAACTACTTTAGTTATAAGCAATATGCTTACAATGAATCTTTGTACACGCACACACACACACACAGTACATTTCAGCCAAAAAACAAAGAAAAACACCACCATTGACAGTTAATGAGAAAAAATTCAAACATGTCACTTATTTGATTGTATAGAACTTACTATATTGTAAAATAGTCCAAAATAATTTATATAAAAGCTTTTTTCCCCCCACAGCTAAAAAAAAACATAGGAAATTTAGGATGTCAAGTAAACTTCAAGGAGGCTGGCAACAGAGCGCTTCCTGTAGAAGTTTTTCCCAGAAACGTGTTTCCTGTGTTCCAGTCTGTAGAGAATGCAGTCGATCGCAGTGGAAATTCACAGCAGGCTCGCAACCACCACATTAATAACAAAGTGAATGAGCAAGGCCAGATTTCTCCTGTCTTATCCACCCTGTTAAATGTACATCTCGTAAAATACACAAAAAAATAAAGGGAACACCTAAACAACACAATATAACTCCAAGTAAATCAAACTTCTGTGAAATCAAACTGTCCACTTAGGAAGCAACACTGATTGACAATCAATTTCACATGCTGTTGTGCAAATGGAATAGACAACAGGGGGAAATCTTTGGCGATTAGCAAGACACACTCAATAAAGGAGTGGTTCTGCAGGTGGGGACCACAGACCACTTCTCAGTACCTATGCTTTCTGGCTGATGTTTTGGTCACTTTTGAATGTTGGTGGTGCTTTCACACTTGTGGTAGCATGAGACGGACTCTACAACCCACACAAGTGGCTCAGGTAGTGCAGCTCATCCAGGATGGCACATCAATGCGAGCTGTGGCAAGAAGGTTTGCTGTGTCTGTCAGCGTAGTGTCCAGAGCCTGGAGATGCTACCAGGAGACAGGCCAGTACACCAGGAGACGTAGAGGAGGCCGTAGGAGGGCACCAACCCAGCAGCAGGACCGCTACCTCCGGCTTTGTGCAAGGAGGAACAGGAGGAGCACTGCCAGCGCCCTGCAAAATGACCTCCAGCAGGCCACAAATGTGCATGTGTCTGCACAAACTGTTAGAAACTGACTCCATGAGGATGGTATGAGGGCCAAACCTCCACAAATGGGGATTGCGCTCACAGCCCAACACCATGCAGGACGCTTGGCATTTGCCAGAGAACACCAGGATTGGCAAATTCGCCACTGGCGCCCTGTGCTCTTCACAGATGAAAGCAGGTTCACACTGAGCACATGTGACAGACATGACAGAGTCTGGAGACACCGTGGAGGGCGATCTGCTGCCTGCATGACCGGTTTGTCAGTGCGTCAGTAATGGTGTGGGGTGGCATTTCTTTGGAGGGCCGCACTCGCCAGAGGTAGCCATTAGGTACCGAGATGAGATCCTCAGACCCCTTGTGAGACCACATGCTGGTGCGGTTGGCCCTGGGTTCCTCCTAATGCAGGACAATGCTAGACCTCATGTGGCTGGAGTGTGTCAGCAGTTCCTGCAAGATGAAGACATTGAAGCTATGGACTGGCCCACCTGTTCCCCAGACCTGAATCCGATTGAGCACATCTGGGACATCATGTCTCGCTCCATCCACCAACGTCACGTTGCACCACAGACTGTCCAGGAGTTGGCGGATGCTTTAGTCCAGGTCTGGGAGGAGATCCCTAAGGAGACCATCCGCCGTCTCATCAGGAGCATGCCCAGGCATTGTAAGGAGGTCATACAGGCACGTGGAGGCCACACACAATACTGAGCCTCATTTTGACTTGTTTTAAGGACATTACATCAATGTTGGATCAGCCTGTAGTGTGTTTTTCCACTTTAATTTTTTGTGTGACTCCAAATCCAGGCCTCCATTGGGTAATAAATTTGATTTCCATTGATAATTTTTGTGTGATTTTGTTGTCAGAACATTCAACTTTGTACAGAACAAAGTATTCAATGAGAATATTTCATACATTCAGATCTAGGATGTGTTATTTGAGTGTTCCCTTTGTTTTTTTGAGCGGTGTATAAACGTTACGTGTCCTGCGATCACCAGGAGAAGCCCCATCACTACTCCCAAACAATGATACTTAAGGTGGAATTTAATTGTTCACAAGTCAGCCCACATGACGCAGGCCATGACAGCAGCGAAGAGGCTGTACTCCATGTTAAAAGGGTACAGGTAATAAAAGGCTTCTTTGAAGGTCCTACACGCCAAGTGGTAGCATTTACACTTTTGTTCACCATAGCCAGCTAAAATAGAAAAGCCTTTTAATATTTGACTGAAACAAACAAAAAAATATTAATTGTAAAAACCTTGGTCTTGATTCCTCCATATTGCTTGTGTGAGACACTAATATTCTAATTTAGAAAGGCAGTTTAGTGAATGGATTCCTCCGTCACTGCTGCCATCCACACCAGCAGATTAGCTGAAAGCATAAGAGTAAGGTCGCACCTAAACATGTAAACACACGATTGCCAGTGATAAATTAAGATTTCCACTTTGTAAGCAATAGCAAAGCACTTGCCTTGTAAAATGTGTTGCTGTACACAGTCCTTTGCAGGAGTCCACAGAAAGTAGGTCTAAAACACAGAACTTAAGTTAAAGTTTTGCAAACACAGCAGACGCTGCTGTGCAGCATTAATTAAGACTGGCCTCACACATTAGAACAAAATAATGTTCCTAGAAATTCTGGAACTTGGACAATCAAAAACACAGCTTGCACAGCAAGGAGGGCTACTTTAACGGCTGAATCGCAGTTAAGGTAGCCAACATAATAGGCAATCTTGAAGATGTCCATGAGAAGACCAAACAGCACAAGTCCAACTAGAATACAGAAAAAAAAACAACCTTTAAATAGGTACGCTATAACAGTTACACAAATGATTGTAAAGAGTTCTCACGTTTTAGCCAAACTGAGCTTTAATTGCTATCTTTGAATAAAGGTTCTTGGTATTTTCGAGAGGTGAAGACCATGTAAAAACACATTCCACATCATAGTGAGGAGAAGAAGGAAGATTAAGAAGATTTATCGGTGGATAACTGCAATAGCCGCACTACTGAAACCACTGGTGCTGACCATGGCACTGCCCAAAATTAGGATGTTGATGCAAATTATGCCAGACAGGAGGCACCCTCCGCCATGGTTGGCCCTATCCATTACTGGCTCCATATTGGTGTTACAGGGAAGTGTGGGTAAATGATGGATGTTTTCAATTTGTGCTGCTGTCACAAGGTTGGAAGAACAGGCTTCAATTGCACCATTTGGTGTTTTTCTACAAAACAAAGCAGTTATTTCAAATTAAAAGATCTCAAGTCACAAGCTTTTTGCCTGACCTTTGGATGGATGAGCATTGGATAGAACTAACTGAGATATATTGGGTCATCTGGTAATCTGGGACAGGTTAAATAAATGGCATTTCATCCTTGCTTTAAAATTTAGATGACAGCTAAAGCTGCAGAGAAAATACAACTTCCAGTCTTTACATATTTTATAAACAATGAGTTGTTTTAGCAGATCTTTGTTGGACAACTGAAATATTTTCTATCCAATTATGTCCAGATTTGGCTTCGAAGACTTCAGACATGTTTGACTGACTCCAACTGAGGTCCACAGACACAGCAACAGATGTTTACAGATTGTGACCAGTAAGTCCTGACTTTGCCATGCTGGAAATCCTGCATAAAATCTTGCAGAGATACCTTTTTATGCATCTTCAGCATTGGGGTGCCACGTTAGTGGCTTGAAAGCATATGTCAAAAATAACAAATAAAATTATAAATGAAATATACTGTATATCAGATGACATAACTGAAGGGATAGGGGTGTAAGATCAGCATCAAGCATGAAGGTGATCTCTGAAATTCAAAAAGAAAGAAAAAGGATATTACATAGAATAGTACATACACCTGATTTGTTTTAGTTAGTTTGACACCTTAAGGAATTCAAAAATATATATATTTTTTTAACATGGAGATCTAATTACAAAATAACCCAACAGTTTTCACTTTACTACATTAAAGAATCAAAATAATGTTGTAGGAAAAAAATCAACATAAAAGTCTACTTCTCAGCAGAGGTTTTTTTTTTAAGTCGCAATAATCAAAGTCGACAGAAAGAGAGGGAAACGTGTGTTCCTGAGAAACAGCTTTCCTGATGCAGCATACCTTAACGCACGTCTCTTGGTTTAAATAAACCCGTCATGTGTTCTTCTTTGCGCACGTTACAAAACACAAGGTGTAACAAATGACAACAAACTGGGTCAATCAGTGTCAGCTGATTGGTGACAAGTCTCTCACCCACAATACCGGTGAACTTTTGTCACCTCGTCACGCAGTTTCTTCTCGTTTGTTATGTGTGGAGAGATATTCGTTTCAAAATGATTGCAAACAAAGAAGGCGATATTATTTATTTTGCATAGGGGTTGCCTGAGTTCTGGACAAACACTATTACTTTTTTTGGGCCAAAATTGACACAATTCAACACATAAATGTGTTTTGAAGTACATATATATTATTACATGTGTTCATTTAAAATAATTAAAGTTGTAATTGCATTTTTAAGCTAAATAAATAGGCCATATTTAGCCGTTTACAGGTGGAAAAAATATAAATAATATCGAAATAATTGTAATGAAAAATTTTATTAAATTAAATTTATTAAATGTTTCATACATGATCATATCAGTTTTTTACTTTATTTTTATCTGCCAACCTTACCCATCTACCTCAGGTGGCGGCACTATCTCTGCTATAGGACTGGGTAATTGGTTGAGCTGCTCTGCAGGTTGACTACGCCAGATGTTGGGGTCCGTTTGATGGACCACAGTTACAATTTAAATTATTTCATGATAGGTTGCAACAAAGGAAACATGAGATAATTGAAAAAAAAAAAAAAAACCCCAAATTTAACAAATTCGTGTTTAAATGATGATTTGCACAACTGTATATTACACCGTTGACACATTTTTGATTACATGATTACATATGTGAAATGTATAAAATATGAAATTTTTTTTATTCTGTTATTTGTGGCTTTTGTTCCTTGATAGTTTCCTGCCACTGTACAGCCATGTAATTTTCACACGTTTCCTGTACGTGCCTCCACCCTAAAAGGTTTCCCCTTTGAGCAACCACTCCATCCAGCAACCCCATACAAATTTTTAGAACCTTACACTTCCAAGAAGCTCATCAGGAAGGGCTGTTCAGAGAACTGTACCGTGGAGATGTTTATAAATTCAAGGTATTGTTTAAAATATAAACATTTCCACGAATATGTTTCAAATTGTAATGTGTTGAGTCTTGTGTAGTATGTCATTCACGTACATACATGGGATTTAATACTAACAAAATGCTAATGTATCTGAGGGAAATACAGGTCTTTTGGCTGGATGTGTTTTAAGAACACACAGAAACATATTCTTAGAAGTATTTTCAGAGTTCATGACCATAGGAAGGGTAGGAACATAGAACAACCATCAAATTAAGAGCTGAGTTGAAAGGCATTACTGCGGCAGCAGCACCACTCCGTTCTCGCCTCATTTGTGAACAAGACCCCAAGATACTTAAACTCCTTCACTTGAGGCAGGAAGTTCCTTCTGCCCAATTTGCATTTTATAGCTCTTAATTTTGCTAAATATATATATTTTGCAATCATTATCACACATCAAATATTTATTAAATGTAGATTAGGTGGACCCCATGGTTACAGGATCTACAGTGCCTTGGAAAAGTATTCACAATGCTTTTTCACATTTTGTCACATTACAACCAAAAACTTTAATGTTTTATATTGGAAAGATTTATGATAGTCTAGTTAGTACAAGGTAGAGAATAATTGTTAAGTGAAATGTAAATGACACTTGGTTTTACAAATATTGACAAATAAATCCAACCCCTTTTACTCTCACACCCCTAAAAACATCTAAGTTTGGCTATGAAACAATATTCTGCTTCACACATCTGACAGGGCACTGTTTAATGCTTCATCTGCAAATAGGGTAAGACACAATGGCGAATCTATCAAGACAAGATCTTACACCTCTTTTTGGAAAAGTGGCAAGAAGAAAGCCAATTTCTCGTTTGCCACCTTCCATACACAGGCACAGCCAACATGTGAAGGAAGGTGATCTGGTCAGATGAGACCAAAGATGAACTTTCTGGAATGTTATGCAAAACAGTAAATGTGGTTGAAAATTAACACTGCACCTGACTCTGCACACACCATCCCTGTAAAACAAGTTTTAAAGGAATATTCCCCCATTACCCAGACACGTAATGGGCCAGAAGGGTTCTAAGGAATTACCTCCACCCCAGGGAGAAACGTTTGATTTTATAGTGATACAAATATGGACCAAAAAGCACAGAGTGCATCAATGAATGGGTCAAACATTTATATTTTCCTTCAGGAGGTTTGTTTAGTCTTATGATTTTACAAAAAAAGTTGAGGCAATTTCAATATGTAGTCCAACTTTTCTTTACTTTCCTTTACTTCCCTTTATCATGCCTCTGCAATGTAGTTTTTTAAATGTTTTTTTATCATGTCAAGCACTTTGAATTGTCTTGTTGCTGAAATGTGCTATACAAATAAACTTGCCTTGCCTTAATCCAGTTATTGCAATTTTACTTTTTATCTATTGTATAAAACATGTATGCACTGTATGAATCATTGGCCTTCTCTCCATGATGTGTATGCATATTTAGTCCGGAACTCCATTAAATCCTGTATGCAGAGAAGTAGTTTTGTTGTGGTCTGTCTCAAGTCAAAAAATGTTCAGTTTCAAAATCTTCAGTGAGAGGGAAGCTGGTCAAAGCTAATTTTAAGATGGATGTAACTAAATAGAGGGAGATTCTAAAAGAAAACCCTAAAGGCTACAAAAGATTTGAATCAGGGAGATAATTTCACCCTTCAGCAGAGCTTGGCCCTAAATATATAACCACAGCTTCAAATGCATATCACACTTTTAAAATAAAATAAAAAATTAATTATTTTGAAAAGACTGCAACTGCAAGACTGCAACGCTTCTGTGTGATAATGTGCAGATCAGTAGTTAAAGTAATTACTCTGAGGCACTCTTAATTTCCATATTCCTCTAAACTCCAATTAAATCACTTACTTTGCAGTTCGCCTATCTATGGAAGGTCATGTTCTTTGCACAAACGCAAATGACCTCCAGCAACTGCTTATGATTTATTAAACAGTTCAAACAGAACACCCTTAATTAAGAAATATTCTTTCGTCCAACTAAAGCTGACTACTACTATTCTTCTCTTCATCAATAGCAAACACTAAGCAAAATGGTAAACCTAAAAACTTAACCTGTTAAAGGTGTTCCATATTGTTTCAACTTGCTGAAAAGCTATTGTTTTAAGCATAGAAAGGGTGATGATAGTTTGGACTTGTCTTTGTAATGCAGGAGTGTCAAAGGAGAATGTGTAAATATTTACAGGTCACCTGCGAGAACGGGATGAACTCATGAACTAAAGTTCGTGAGTTCATCCCTTTCTTAAGCAGTGCTGCTCTCATGTTTGTCACGAGGTTTGAATCAAAGGTCACAAAATTTTTACTTTCCCCAGCACAAACATTCAAGATGTTGAAAATGCCACAGGTGCTCCTCATCTTCTGTCTTGCTGGGGCAACAAATGCCTTTTACAAGCAGTGGATTCCTGATACTAACTATGAAAATAAGACAAACTGGGATAAAGGAGATGTTCCATGCGGCAGCGACAGAGTTCAGTTTTCATCTCAGAGAAAAGTGTCTGTGTTTGTGGAAACAACTCATGCCGTGCAAGAGATGATGCTACCGATGGATGGAGAGATAATTCTGAATTCGGGAGCTGGATTTTATGTGTTAAGTGGACAGGACCCTGGTTGTGGAGCAGGAGTGAAGACCAAGTTCAAAGACTCTGAGTCTCTGCATTGGTATAATCCAGCTCTGTGGCAGGCAGCTGCAACCCTGAACGACCTACAAGATGGACATTTCCTCTTCTCAGTGCACGAGGAGAGCGTCCCCTGTCAGCAGGATGATGTCATGTTCAAAGCGCTCTCCTCTTTCCGTGTGGACACCAGCTCTAGCCAGACCACCATCCCTGTCAAATCAGTGTCTGTGCTGGGAAAGGTATTTGATAGCAGATTAGAGTTCTCCGAGTATCTCAGCTCAGGTTCAGGACAGCTGCAGTTTCATGGGTCATCAGCTGTCACTGTTGGAAACCCAGGTTGTGGGGATCCTACTGGCTGTGACTGTGGGAACTCTGTCAACCATGAACGCATCTGCAGTGCAATAACTTGTGGCTCGTTGAGCTGCAAAAAGCCTCTGCTTGCCATGGGACACTGCTGTGAGGTGTGCGGTGCCATTGTTACCATCCATTATACTGACGGCTTCAACCTGCAAAATTACAGGGAACGAATCCGTCACCTGTTTCTTTCACTTCCACAATATAAGTCCATTCAGTTAGCGATGTCTAAAGTCTTAAAGCCACAACGGTTAATGGGAATAATCCCTTTAGGATCATTACCTGAGATCCAGGTAGTTATTCTGGATGGAGAGACAGGAAAACTATCTGAGGCTCTGGCCCGGGACATGATCAAAGATGTTAAATCTCATGGCTCCATACTTGGGATAACAGGGGGTGACATTCAGATGGCTAGTGAGCCAGGAAACAGTGCAGGGACAGTGGTTGGAGCTGTGTTTGGAGTTTTAATCATGATTATGCTTATTGTGATTGTGGTTGTGCTAATCCGCAAGGGATTTGTACAGATGCCTCCAATGCCATCAATGCCTTCAATGCCATCCCTGAGTCGCTTCAGGAGAAACACCAACGTCGGTGACCTCAACGGGGAAATTCACCGCGGATTTGACAATCCTATATTTGACAAGCCTGATATGCTGAATAACATTCCTGGCACTGATTCCATCTTCATGACTCAGACAGGCGTCCACTTTGTAAATCCAGCTTATGATGAGAATGAAATCGATTTTACAGTTTGAAATTGATTTTTCACACACAGTTTACTGATGTCAACATGTCAAAAATACAGAATGATTATAGCTTTACAACAACTGGGTATTATCAAAGTGATTATATAATGGTGTTGGATAATGATGAGTTTAATGACCAAATAAACTTGCAAGACAATTAAAGAGAATAAGTGACAGTGTGAGTTATTGTAGTTCACCCTCCCTCATTCACATTATATTCAGTGGCAGTAAAACAGCAATAAAGCTACAAAAGATTCTAATGATTCCTGTATTTACAATTTGTTGCATGGCTACCACTAGATGACAGTAAATTTCACATTTATTAACATGCATGTGAAATACTGAATCTGCTATTTGCACGTTACATTTTTGCCACTTATGAAACATCCATAAACATTTATAACTCAGCAGTAAATCTCTGGGCAGCATTTTGCAGTAACCAGAGTCAAGACATTGTCTTTCCTTGGCAACCAGGCATTTACATATAAGGACCTCAATAAAGTCAGTGATGTACGTGTGGAGCAATGTCATAGGGTCTATTATGTTGTAGAAAGACATAGGGCTGTGCTGTAAGTCGAAATATATGTCAACCCTGGTGACATTAGAAACCTTCAGAAGTGTCTCCTCCCCAACATGCCAGGCAGAGAAACCTTTGCTGTTTCTTCTGACGCACCAAGAAAAATCATTTCTGGTAATGTGATACAGCTGCCGTTTTCCTCTCCCTTACGATCTATGCTCTTTGTCTAAGAGCCCAACGTGTGCGCCCTCCCCGCTCAGCTTTGCTTCAATGTAATGTCTACCCAGTATTCAAAGCGACTGGGGTGATACAGGTAGCTGTGCTGCCGGGGGCTGGTGTTGGTTAACTTTCTGTTGTCCGTCATTAGATGTAGGAAAGGGTGGGTGGTGTCAGGTCAAAGATCAGCCACGTTGTGTCTGAAACAGGAAATGTAGTTTTATTGGAAACTGTTTGGGTTTATAGCTGTGACAGAAAGGAGAAGATATAAAGTGTTCAAAAGTGTTTATATGTCAAAAAATCTTCACGGGTCTCAGGATCAGACAGAGAAGATAGCTGAGATTCTGGCATTGTTCAGCAATTGTTTTATGATTTGGCAGAAAGGTTAATCATATATTATTAAATCTTGCTTTATTTACTGGCACCCCTAAAAATATGCGTAAAAAGCACTAAAATAAATTCATCTTTCATTGCAGCAGCGCAATCTCATACAACTCCAACCACTCCAAACCAAACTTTTAATTCAATAATGTATTCACAGGACAAAAAGTATTGTTTTGAACTAAATCACAGGTAGCACTACCTCTTGCAATTCCAAAGAAATCAATGCAGTAAAGCCTTTGTTTGATTTATACTTAATGTTTTTGGTTGATTAGACTTTCCAGACACTTCTGTTAAGTAGTTCATGGCTTTCTGGTGTTGTGGAGATTAAACATGCCATGACACAGGCCCAATGTTTTGAGTAAAGGCCAATAGGCTGGACAAGAACCCATGTTTGTCTTGTCACCAGTAATGTAAAAAAAATGTTCAAAGCTCTTGGAAAACTGCAGCAAAAAGTGACATCTTGAAGTCACCAAGTCTCTATAACAACCACTAGGTTGCATGCACATGTCAGCTGGTTGTTTGTGAATGATGCCAGAAAAAGAGCCTATTATGTCCTAGCATCATAAACATAAACATGTGGAGTTTGAAATTCAGTACTGGGGCTTTCACCAGAACTGTGGGCTTTATTCAGACGAAACTAAGATATGGCTGTTCTGCATCACACATTCCAGGAGGGTTTGAAATACAAAAGTAGGAAAATGCAGAAAAGCACATCATACCTTCTGTTAAGTGTGGTGGAGGAGGCGTGATGTGTGCTTGTTTCTTCTCCAAAAGCCATGAGATCCTTGTGAGGCTATTGGACACTGAGAACTTTTTGTAATGCCACAAGGTTTTTAATAAAAATCTGAAAAACCCCAACAGGAAAATTGATAATAGACCATTATAGGCTCTTTCAGCAGAATAATGATCCAAAATGTTTGGCTAAATCAACAGAGTAATGGTTCACCAGACACATTATCAAATAAAACTCAGTCCCCTGATTGAAATCCTATATAAAATCTGTGGAAAGAGCTAAAGGAAAGAGGATATAAGAGAGGACCCAGGACAATATTTAGAGAGATTGTGGAGAGGGGAATGATTTTAGATGTATGGACCAACCTTGTGAAATGTTACAGGAAGAAGTGCTGGTCTGAGGCAGCTTTCTCTGATCCAGAAGATGTTATATTACTAATACTAGCTCATCACTTTTGCAGATCATGATCAATTTTTCACTGTAGGAGTCCAAAATCAGTTCACACTACACCTGAATAACATCAGTCACTGCTTGGCTGCATGACTGCAGATGGTCTAGATGACTGATGTGCACAGCGGGCATGCACGTCTCTCAATCCTTTGTCCCATTCTGCGTAACCCTAGAATGTTAACACAGCATACAAGTGTAATAGATCAGGGTTCATGATGTCAAAAAGCATAAAAAAACATGCAATATCTTTTCTCTGAACTGGAACAGAAAACCTGTATGTACACTGTCAACAGGCCTGTATTCAAAATAAACCCTTTCTTAGAAAATATATTGGTCTAATTCCACATTACATAAAACCTTTGACATCAAACAGACATTAGACTCTGTGTTCTTCCTTCTTCAATTCAGCCCTTTTTAAGGAGAATTTGTTTTCACCCACAATGCATAACCAGCGAAGCTGAAACAGAGGGTAAAAAAAGCTACTAAAGGTCAGTGCTAACATTAATTAATTAGTTTACCATCCTGCATAAGTTGCACCCTGTGTAAAAACAAAATATATTAAATAATCAATTATTTGCATCTAATAATGATCTTGCTTGCAACTCTCAGCTACATTAAGGCCCATAACTCAAATAACCTCATTGGTTATCAACGTAAGATCAGTCGAAATGGACTGGCTTCTGATCGCCCAACAACACAATCAGTGGGTTAAAAATCTCCCAGGGATTTCACACAAAAATTCAACAAACGATAACACAAATGTAAAACAAACATTTAAGGCTAACGAAGCTGCCAGAGCGGCCTACTCCTGTTGACTTTGTTGTGTCTGATTTCTTCCTAAGATGGAGACTGATGAAAAAAAGACGTTTTCTTCTTCTTTATTCTTTTTAACTGAACAACTGTAATACCCAGCAGACGCAGCAGATGGCAGTGTAGTAGCTTCACCATTTACACCCATTGTACAAACTGCTGCTTCATATTTCAACAGAGACTTCGTTCTGAGGTCCAGTCTTATAGTGGCGACACTATATGTGTCGTCAAAGAGCCAATGAGCTAAAGAGAGTCCAAATTTGGCAAATTAACAAGGTGGGGTTTTACAGATGTACGATTTTATCAAAAAATATTTTCCCTTCTATCCATTGAAACTATTTTCTTAGCACGTTCTTCTGCAAGTTCAAAGTATTTCACATGTGCAGTCATTTCACAAGCTAAAGCACTTTCAGTCAACCTTCATATTTCTTATTTAGTTTAATGTCAGAAAGCCTAATACAACTGCAGATGGATTTCTGAACGCTTGTTATTTTGAAATCCTAGACCATTTCTTGTAAATCAGTAAAAACACAAGAAGCTGCAGGAACTTCCAACATGTTTGTTGCATTTTACATGTGACAACTGTCTCCTATAGTCTTTCACTGAACTTATTTTTTTAAAAGCTTGTGAGAGAATGTGGTATGGTCTGATGAAACCAAAATTGTAATAATGGGGCACAAAAGGTATGTTTGTCACAAAAACAACTCTGCCCATCACAAAATAAAACCATACCCACAGTATAACATGGTGGTAGTAGCTTCATGATGTTAAGGTAAATAAAATAATTAACTATTGTGAACACGAGTCAGTTTTGATGAAACCTAAGGTCTCACCTTGAAAGCTGGAAATGAAAAAGACTTTTCTTATTCTTATTTTCACAGTGAGACCAAGCATACACCAAAATCAACCGAAGACTGACTTCATAAGAGGAAAATAAAGCTTTGGAATGGGCTACCAAAAGTCCAGAACTAAATTTGACTAAATCTGAGTGGTCTCCTGAAGAGACAAAAGTTGTCTCTTGAAAGAAGGTTTTTGCATCTTTTTTTATTTTTGAAATGTTCTCTAATAAATTGGTTTGTTTCTCAGTTAAATTGTACAGGATATATTACAAGCGCAAAAATATATAATGTTTTTTTCATAATCTCGTATTTTTACGTCACAAAGATGTGATATTTTAACATAGGTGTGTACACTTTTGAAAGACACTGTACCTTTAGAAAATCAACATCAGATCTTGGACAGTTTGTTCATCTTGGCTGCAGTTTTCCTAACCTCCACCCTCCTCTGATCCAGATGTACCTGGATGCCCTCTGCTTGTCTCAGAGTTTGTTTCTGCTCTTCTTCCAGCAGCGCCTCCACTGTTGTTCTGGCCTTCTCCACAGTTTTCTGCAGCCTGGTGAACTGCTGTTCAACAGTAAAACAAACCTCCTCCACTGAAAACTGAGGACAGCAGACAAAATAAATGATAATATAGTTAGTTCCACTTTTTTAGATTAGAATAATTTGTCTTAAAGAAATGTTTTAATTGTAAAATTACCTTAATGAAATCACTGTTGCTCTGCAATTTTCCGATTACTTTCTCTACATCTGAGATATTCTGACAGAGCTTGTGTTTCTGCAGAAGAGGTGGGCTTCACAGTAGTTAAATAGACATGCCAGGCAGGATTTGAGCACTCTGCTGGGGGTGTCCATGCAGGAATAACACAACACATCTTGTAGCAGTAATGTTTTTGGTGGCTGATCCTCCACTATTTCGATCAAATTTTCCTCGATATCAGCGGGGGCACTTGAACATAGTGCCCCTCTTGTTACCTTAAACCCGAACCTGCTGGAGTATGTTTTAAGCAGGTACAAGATCTACTCTGTAACATCGATAAGGAAAAAAAAGACAGTTGTAGACACAAAGACCCTGGAGTGCAGGAGGAAAGAATTATGAACCATGCCTGTGATATTCAACTCAGACCGTCTCTGTTTTTACCCCTCCCATGTTTCTGTTCTCGTTACGTTTAGAATAATTTTAGGACAAGAGGAAATATGCTTCCAAGGACCGGTTATGAACATACAGAAATTTTGATTCTTCAATACGGTGAAACAATAGGTGCATTTTATGAAATGTTATTTAGCTATTACATGTAAATATCACAAAAAAACAGCTGCTTCCAAATTATACACTTAGATCCTTTTTCAACTAAGACTTACATTTTTCCCTTTTACAGGAAACTTTGGTGCTGCTAAGAACAACTTGCATTTTTTCCTTTTGATAACAGAAATGCATCAACTTCCTGACAATACCACTTATCTACATAGCGGCTTTCTTCCTTTCATGTCATGCAACACAGAGGCCACACTGACGTTTGTCTTTTGTGTGTGAGCAAAGAGTGTGGTTTATTGCATATTTGGCCGAAGATGCAAGAACAATCGTGTTTCACTCTCTGTAGTTACACCGCCCCCACCAGCCCGAACCATGGCAGGATGCCTTTCTTGTTATTCACACCAAATTCTGACCCTTCTGTCTGAATGTTGCAACTGCAATTGAGACTCATCTGACCAGACAACATTTTTTGAATTAGTGATTGTCCAATTTTGGTGAACTGTAGCCACAGTTTTCTTTTCCTAGGTGACAGGTGTGGCACTGGGTGTGGTCTTCTGCTGTTGTAAACCATCTGCTTCAAAGTTTGACCTTGTATTCGTTCATTCATTGTGTGATATTTGAAATACCTTGGCTGTTACAAATGGGTATTTCCCAACCAACATGTGTATGTGAATCCTAATGCATTTTGCTCAGACTGTACGTGTATTTAGTGAGTCTGGGCTCAAAATATATACAAACCAAATCAGCAAAGTTAGTTAGATGAGTTTCAAATGGACATTTAAAAAAATCTGTTCAAATTCATCAATACTTTTAAGGCCAGTATGGCGTCCACGTTTTACCTTCAGTTGTCCTATATTTATGGATGCTCTTTTGAAATTGTTTTATGAATTTTTAAGAGATGCTTGCTTCATTTACTACTAGAAACAAACCTATTGATTAAAGGAAAATAACCTTTAATCTGAATCTGCGAGGGATATGAAAACTTTTATGCTTAACTGTATATACATACTGTTCGTGTTTGCTGGATGTTCAGTTAAAGACTAAAGCATAATCACCTTGCCAGCACTGAGCGTTGAAAAAAATTCTCTTACTGCAATTTATTATAGCTGCAGCTGATTTGGTGGTAGCTTTTTACAACAATAAATACGAATAAATTTGTAACTTGTTCTGATCTTTGAGAAATATATGTGACAAATTAGTAATGCCTGGGATCTTCTCAATGAAATTCTTAGAACTGTTGATGAAATCCAGAAGTGTTTGACCAAAGGGATTAATATAGACATCAAGAAACTTTGACATGGGAACCAAAGTCTGTCTTAGTCACAGTGAGGCAACTTGGAGAACTTTGTAGTCATTTGTGTATTTTGAGCACAGCATGTCACAGCGCAGATAGGATTTATTTAGGCATTATCAAGATAAGTATATATTTTTTTGAATCAGTGGGATCACTCAACTTGTTGAACTTAACATTAGATGATTTAAAAAGAATTTCCTGTCTATATAGGTAATGATCTTTATCACACATAGCATCACAATTTTCTATGGGTTTTCTACCACTATTTAAAAAATGTGTTGACTAAGATTCATTCTTCAATAGATCAAATTAGGTAATAGAGTGCTCTGTCACCTTCTGCATAATCTCTTGTTCACTGACTCAATGTCACGTTATTTCTAGAATCTTTATCATTTAAATTTGGATTTTAAATATTTTAAACTAAAGCAATAGAAAAGCGCTATCCGTGGTTGGGAGTAATAATAATAATAATAAAAATAATAAAAAAAACTTTTTATCTGTCTAAAAATCTCGAAGCCAAAAACATTAAGTCCATTTTAAAGCCCTCTCCTTTTCATGAGACCAGACCACAAAAGGCAAGAAACAAAGAGGAGAGAAACATGCATTATTCATTAATATGAAAGAAAGAATATCCTGATCTAAAGCAAGGAATATTTTAGATATTGTCATAAAATCCATAGATAATAGTCAAGCTATAAGTGATAATAACGAGGACTG
Source organism: Crenichthys baileyi (assembly GCA_036173005.1). Taxonomy (NCBI): domain Eukaryota; kingdom Metazoa; phylum Chordata; class Actinopteri; order Cyprinodontiformes; family Goodeidae; genus Crenichthys; species Crenichthys baileyi. The sequence goes on from JAHHUM010001166.1 coordinate 41,897, forward strand.
TTATGGAGGGGGTATTCTTTTGAAAGTATCTAATGTAACACTTTCAGGTATTCCCCTTGTGCCTTTCCACAGAAAATATATTAAATCTTGATGATGCTAAAAAGTAAGGTTGGATCTTTACAAATAACATGCTTTGTGGCACAGACCAACAGACTTTGTTGATGTCTAAATTAATCTCTATTCCAGCACCTCCAGTTTACATTAGTATTCTCTAGATTACAGTGCTAACAAAGAAGGCCTATAGTAATCATTCATTCATTCATCTTCTATACTGCTTCTTCCATAGTGGGTCACGGGGGGGCTGGTGCCTATCTCCAGCAGTCTAGGGGCGAGAGGCGGGGTACACCCTGGACAGGTCGCCAATCCATCGCAGGGCAACACAGAGACATACAGGACAAACAACTATGCACACACTCAGTCACACCTAAGGGCAATTTAGAGAGACCAATTAACCATCATGTTTTTGGGCTGTTGGAGGAAGACGGAGTCCCCGGTGAGAACCCCCGCATGCACAGGGAGAAATAGTAATATAGTGGAATAAATAGTAATCAGTCAGGCAATATCATTTTACATACTTTTAATTTCCAGAGACTGTATACAGGTATACTCCAAAGACTTGGTTTAGAGTCCTCAAAACTTTATTTACAAGAACATTTGTCAGAACATGATTTATAATTACTACAGCATTAAACATGTTTTATAATTAAATATTTATATGTCAAATGTGTATTAAGGATATTTTCAAAGGATTTTTTTAGCCCTTTCAAATCACATATTTTTTGATGATTTAAAGTCTTTAAAGGAAATTGGGAAGCCTGACAGGATAATACATTGCACACCAATGTGTAGATACAGTGCCTTGTGAAAGTACTCGGCCCCCTTGAACTGGTCAACCTCTTGCCACATTTCAGGCTTCAAACATAAAGATATAAAATTCTAATTTTTGTGAAGAATCAACAACAAGTGGGACACAATCGTGGAGTGGAATGAAATTTATTGGGTGTGTCAAACCTTTTTTAACAAATAAAAAACTGAAAAGTGGGGGGGCAAAATTATTTGGGCCCCTTTATTTTCAGTGCAGCAAAAATCACTCCAGAAGTCAATGAGGATCTCTGAATGATCCAATGTTTTTCCCCCAAATGACTGATGATGATAAATAGAATCCAACTGTGTGTAATCAAGTCTCCGGATAAAATGCAACCTGCTCTGTGATAGTCTCCGGGGTTTTGTTCAAAGCGCAGAGAGCATCATGAAGACCAAGGAACACACCAGGCAGGTCCGAGATACTGTTTTGTGGAAAAATTTTAAAACCCGGGTTTGAATACCCAAAAGATTTTTCCCAAGCTTTAAACATCCCAAAAGGGGCACTGTGAAAAGCAATCATATTGAAATGGAAGGAGTATCAGACCACTGCAAATCTACAAAGACCCCGTCCCTCTAAACTTTCACCTCGAAAAAGGAAAATCTGATCAAAAATGCACCAAAGAGGCCCATGATCACTTTGGGGATGAACTGCAGAGATCTACAGCTGAGGGGGGAGAGTCTGTCCAAGGACAACAATCAGTTTACACTGCCCAAATCGGGCCTTATGGAAGAGTGGCAAGAAGAAAGCCTTTTCTAAAAAGATATCCATAAAAAGTCTCCTTTTAAAGTTTGCCACAAGCCCCCTGGGAGACACACCAAACATGTGGAAGAAGGTGCTCTGGTCAGATGAAACCAAATCGAACTGATGGCCCACAATGCAAAAACGATATGTTTGGCGTAAAAGCAACACAGCTCTCCCCCTGAAACACCCATCCCCCTGTCAAACATGGTGGTGGCCGCATCATGGTTGGGGCCTACTTATCGTCCCCAGGGACAGGGAAAGATGGTAAAAAATTGATGGGAAGATGGGGGCCAAATACAGGACCATTCTGGCAAAAACCTGTTGGAGTCGAAAAGAGCCTGAGACTGGGACGGAGATTTATTTTCCAACAAGACAATGATCCAAAACATAAGCCAAATCTGCAATGGAATGGTTCACAAATAAACCTATCCAGGTGTTGGAATGGCCGAGTTAAAGTTGCGTCAGATCACGTCATTTTGAAGTATGTCTGCTGTGCACAACCCTCTGTAAGAAACCTCTTACTTGCTTTGGCTCATTCTGCGGCAAAAATGTATGGTGAAGGGAAAAAGCTCTTATGGTGACTTGAGGGGTAAAAGAGAAAAAGTTAAAAAAATACACCAGGTTTTCAAGGTTGTACTGTGAAAAGACTAGTTTAAATTTTTTTCACCCTAAAATGTTTTTCTGTATTTGTTGGAAATTTAAGCATTAACATATGTAAATGTTTTAGATGAAAACCATAAAAAATGTTGAGGAAGTTGGGAAATTTGTAAAACAGGTATACAATGTGTAAAACAATAAGCATTAAACTACAGTAAATTATAGCAGTCATCTCAACAAACGACTGGCCTTAATTACTTTTGAAGCACATTTAGACTAACATGGCATTCTGTGTGTAAACATATACAATGTTGAAAATAATTCCATGTTAATAAAAACATTGCCGGAAATAGTGGTTAGTGTATAGTTAATAATAATCTTACATTCAGGTTTGTGTCTATGTATGTCTAAACATATTTTCATTGCCCTTTTTAAGTGAATGGGCAGGCACAAACAATGCAGGCACATAAAGTGGTTGGATTACCTCCACAGAGGAAGACATCTTATAGAACACATCTCTATCTATATACAGCATGGTACACAACAACCTGGCAAAAAGCTGTCATATGAAAACGGCATTTAGTTTGTAAAACTACCCAGTTAAGACAACTCCAACTGTCAATTTAACAAGAAGAGATCATTTCTGTAATCATTCAAATCCAAGAATAAAGAATCATGTTCGGAATTTATCTCACCCATTTCCTTTCGCTTGATATATTCACCATGACAGTATGCAATCTGTTTTTCCATTTCCTACTCATTTCTTAAGATCATAATGTCCCACATTGCAACAGGAGTATCATCCACAGCTTTTGTTACCTGTCGAACAAACCAAAAACACTATTATTTTAGCATTCAAGTTGGGGTTTTTTGTCACTGTTGAATCTTAAAAGTAAAAAAACATATCCTCAAGGGTTAATTGAATTTCACCAGTAAAAAACAAAATGTCAAATGGAGTTTAGATGTTTGTTTTTTCAAATGAAAGCGTAGTGATTGACAGCAATTCTATTTCCTATTTCTGAATTCTGAGTACACTTTCAGATTTTTTAAAATTGAATATACTGTAACCATGAAACCATGAACAAAGCCTGACATAAATCACTCCTATAATTTAATTGCACTGTAGAGAAACCCAAAACTGTGATACTCGTGTGTTTACATTGCATACTGTTTTGTCCAAATGCCCCTCAGAAACACAAAGAAACAAGTCCTTGGCATGATTTTTTTGTGCCTCTAATGCTTACAGTAGAACTCTGCCTGCACCTATTTCCTTACTTCTAGTGTTATTAGTTCTTATCTGATTTTTTTCCATGAAGTCCTTGGTAAAAGTTGTTCAACATTTACTGCCCTACCTCTACATAGGTATGTAAATGAGGTTTTGTCTTGTCACATGATTTTGAGGTGCCATTAACAGAAGAACTGTCAGAAGAATGTTTGCTTGGAACAAGATCTTTGGGGGTTTAAACTCCCAGAGGTGTTGCATGACACATGTTACATCAGCTTAGGCTATGATGTGACCTGACACAAAGATATAATGTCCGCTGTCAAAATAACAAAAAATTTTACAGAAACCAAAAATTACAATGTAAAACAATATTTTACAAAATATTTTCTTGAATGCATTAAATAAAATTATCTCATAACTGTCCTTAAATATGCTTTTCGTCAGCAGGGACAGGGAAGATGGTCAAAATTGATGGGAAGATGGAGGCCAAATACAGGACCATTCTGGAAGAAAACCTGTTGGAGTCTGCAAGAGACCTGAGACTGGGACGGAGATTTATCTTCCAACAAGACAATGATCCAAAACATAAAGCCAAATCTACAATGGAATGGTTCACAAATAAACGTATCCAGGTGTTGGAATGGCCAAGTCAAGGTCCAGACCTGAATCCAATCGAGAATCTGTGGAAAGAGCTGAAGACTGCTGTTCACGAACGCTCTCCATCCAAACTCACTGAGCTCGAGCTGTTTTGCAAGGAAGAAAGGGCAAGACTTTCAGTCTCTCGATGTGCAAAACTGGTAGAGACATACCCCAAGCGATTTGCAGCTGTAATTGCAGCAAAGGGTGGCGCTACAAAGTATTAACGCAAGGGGGCCGAATAATCTTGAACGCCCCACTTTTCAGTTTTTTATTTGTTAAACAAGTTTGACATATCCAATAAATTTCATTCCACATCACGATTGTGTCCTACTTGTTATTGATTCTTCACAAAAAATTAGAATTTTATATCTTTATGTTTGAAGCCGGAAATGTGGCAAGAGGTTGACCAGTTCAAGGGGGGCGAGTACTTTCGCAAGGCACTGTATAAAACAAGTTTTTTAGGCACATAAAAAGAGATAATGACTCTCACTGTAAAAGCCTTACAAAGGCAACGTCTCTTTGTTGGTTACTAGTTTGCCCTGTAGTTCACCAAAAAAATGGCCTCCCCACTGAGTTATGAGGAGTTTTGTTTTCATTGTTCAGAGGCATTTTCCTGGTTAACTTGCTTCGGTACCCTTTTTGTGTGAAAACTATAAAAGGCCTTCAGTATTCACGACTTTGTGACATTATATGGCTGGTCAGAGATTTGGACTAACCAAATTAGAAAATACCTTTGTTGTTTGGAAATTGTTTACCTGATGAAAATCTGGTTCAAACAGTTTGTGTGACCTTTGTTCTTGTTCACACAAGCTATCAACAAAACAAACAACAGTATTTTTTGTTGAACAGGTTTGATACGAATGTTCACAGCTCACACCAATGATAAAAAAGTGTTTTAATAGACATGTAGGTAATAAAAGATATTGATTTCCTCATTGCAGCTCTTTATCAGAAGGAAACTGACCAAAGCTCTTCTTTATGGGTTACTGCACTCGGTGCTTACAATGGAAGCTTATCATGTGCTAACAGTGCAAATTATATATTTCTCATCTGTGTGAGAATGGGAAGAATATTGGGTTTTGTTAAATTCCACATTTTTTTAATAAACAGATTGAACTACTTGATTGATCAGACATTCATAGCCGCATCTTAACCAAGATTGTTTTGATAGTTTTTTTTAGCAAATTGACGATCTAATTAGCCCCCCTTCACACCAGATTAAGGTCGCCCTGTACATTAAACATCTACAACATTTCTGTTGGACTTTGCTGGATTTTGAAAAGGGCTTCTGGGGTGCATTAAGGAAACAGTGCACTTCTCAATAGGCGTGATGGAGTATTAGAGTTCCCCAACATTTTTGAGCGTACGTTAAATTTCCATGGTGAGATCAGCATTGCTCATTTTTGTGGTGGCTGCATATTTGGATCCTGGGTGTGGCAGCGGTTCTCTATGTTCTCTATCTATACCATGCCCCGCTTGTGCTTCAGTGCCGATTGGTCATCAATTTGTAGCAGGACTGGCCATGCTCGCTTCATGCAAAGGTCACACCCTCATCGCATCCACACCAGACCCCTTTAAATCAAGATTGGTATTTTCTGGGCTTCCAGAGGAAAAGGACTACCAGCTGAGGTGGAGCTCATACAAGTCCAAATAGTGCATAGAACGATTCCTGGGAGACCAAAGGAAGTTGTGAGTATTTTAGTTTGCAGTACAACTGAAAATGCATTTGTCACACTTTCAAACAAAAAAGAAAACAGCCTTGGAGTCACACTTAGCAATGTGGACATTCCTTTTTGCATGCATTTAAGGTGCATTATTTTTCCTGAGTGCACTCGCTGAGATATGGACACAAAGCGTTGCGTCAGATCACGTCATTTTGAAGTATGTCTGCTGTGCACACCCCTCTGTAAGAAACCTCTTACTTGCTTTGGCTCATTCTGCTGCAAAAATGTATGGTGAAGGTGTAGAAAGCTCTTATGGTGACTTAAGGGATAAAAGAGACAAAGGCACAAAAATACACCATGTTTTCAAGGTTGTACTGTGAAAACACTAGTTTAATTTTATTCACCCTGAAAATGCTTTTTCTGTATTTGTTGGAATATTAAGCATTAACATATGTAAATGTTTAGATGAAAACCATAAAAAATGTTGAGGAAGTTGGGAGATTTGTAAAACAGGTATACAATGTGTAAAACAATAAGCAGTAAACTACAGTAAATTATAGCAGTCATCTCAACAAACGATTGGCCTTAATTACCTTTGAAGCACATTTAGACTAACATGGCATTCTGTGTGTAAACATATACAATGTTGAAAATAATTCCATGTTAAAAAAACATTGCCAGAAAATAGTGGTTAGTGTATAGTTAATAATAATCTTACATTCAGGTTTTTTGTCTATTTTATGTCCCAAACATTTTTCATTGCCCTTTTTAAGTGAATGGGCAGGCACAAACAATGCAGGCACATAAAGTGGTTGGATTAACTCCACAGGGGAAGACATCTTATAGAACACATCTCTATCTATATACAGCATGGTACACAACGACCTGGCAAAAAGCTGTCATATGAAAATGGGATTTAGTTTGTAAAACTACCCAGTTAAGACAACTCCAACTGTCAATTTAACAAGAAGAGATCATTTCTGTAATCATTCAAATCCAAGAATAAAGAATCATGTTCGGAATTTATCTCACCCATTTCCTTTCGCTTGATATATTCACCATGACAGTATGCAATCTGTTTTTCCATTTCCTACTTATTTCTTAAGATCATAATGTCCCACATTGCAACAGGAGTATCATCCACAGCTTTTGTTACCTGTCGAACAAACCAAATACACTATTATTTTAGGATTCAAGTTGTTTTTTTATGTCACTGTTGAATCTTAAAAGTAAAAAAACATATCCTCAAGGGTTAATTGAATTTCACCAGTAAAAAACAAAATGTCAAATGGAGTTTAGATGTTTGTTTTTTCAAATGAAAGCGTAGTGATTGACAGCAATTCTATTTCCTATTTCTGAATTCTGAGTACACTTTCAGATTTTTTAAAATTGAATATACTGTAACCATGAAACCATGAACGTTCTGATAATCAAAATCTTTGTTGGTTGGGCTTTTAAAAGTATAAACAAGGCTTATAGTGTTGTTACATACTCATGACACAGGGAACATACCCAAAGCCTGACATAAATCACTCCTATAATTTAATTGCACTGTAGAGAAACCCAAAACTGTGATACTCGTGTGTTTACATTGCATACTGTTTTGTCCAAATGCCCCTCAGAAACACAAAGAAACAAGTCCTTGGCATGATTTTTTTGTGCCTCTACTGCTTACAGTAGAACTCTGCCTGCACCTATTTCCTTACTTCTAGTGTTATTAGTTCTTATCTGATTTTTTTCCATGAAGTCCTTGGTAAAAGTTGTTCAACATTTACTGCCCTACCTCTACATAGGTATGTAAATGAGGTTTTGTCTTGTCACATGATTTTGAGGTGCCATTAACAGAAGAACTGTCAGAAGAATGTTTGCTTGGAACAAGATCTTTGGGGGTTTAAACTCCCAGAGGTGTTGCATGACACATGTTACATCAGCTTAGGCTATGATGTGACCTGACACAAAGATATAATGTCCGCTGTCAAAATAACAAAAAATTTTACAGAAACCAAAAATTACAATGTAAAACAATATTTTACAAAATATTTTCTTGAATGCATTAAATAAAATTATCTCATAACTGTCCTTAAATATGCTTTTCGTCAGCAGGGACAGGGAAGATGGTCAAAATTGATGGGAAGATGGAGGCCAAATACAGGACCATTCTGGAAGAAAACCTGTTGGAGTCTGCAAGAGACCTGAGACTGGGACGGAGATTTATCTTCCAACAAGACAATGATCAAAAACATAAAGCCAAATCTACAATGGAATGGTTCACAAATAAACGTATCCAGGTGTTGGAATGGCCAAGTCAAAGTCCAGACCTGAATCCAATCGAGAATCTGTGGAAAGAGCTGAAGACTGCTGTTCACGAACGCTCTCCATCCAAACTCACTGAGCTCGAGCTGTTTTGCAAGGAAGAAAGGGCAAGACTTTCAGTCTCTCGATGTGCAAAACTGGTAGAGACATACCCCAAGCGATTTGCAGCTGTAATTGCAGCAAAGGGTGGCACTACAAAGTATTAACGCAAGGGGGCCGAATAATATTGCACACCCCACTTTTCAGTTTTTTCTTTGTTAAAAAAGTTTGACACATCCAATAAATTTCATTCCACTTCATGATTGTGTCCCACTTGCTATTGATTCTTCACAAAAAATTTGAATTTTATATCTTTATGTTTGAAGCCGGAAATGTGGCAAGAGGTTGACCAGTTCAAGGGGGGCGAGTACTTTCGCAAGGCACTGTATAAAACAAGTTTTTTAGGCACATAAAAAGAGATAATGACTCTCACTGTAAAAGCCTTACAAAGGCAACGTCTCTTTGTTGGTTACTAGTTTGCCCTGTAGTTCACCAAAAAAATGGCCTCCCCACTGAGTTATGAGGAGTTTTGTTTTTATTGTTCAGAGGCATTTTCCTGGTTAACTTGCTTCGGTACCCTTTTTGTGTGAAAACTATAAAAGGCCTTCAGTATTCACGACTTTGTGACATTATATGGCTGGTCAGAGATTTGGACTAACCAAATTAGAAAATACCTTTGTTGTTTGGAAATTGTTTACCTGATGAAAATCTGGTTCAAACAGTTTGTGTGACCTTTGTTCTTGTCCACACAAGCTATCAACAAAACAAACGACAGTATTTTTTGTTGAACAGGTTTGATACGAATGTTCACAGCTCACACCAATGATAAAAAAGTGTTTTAATAGACATGTAGGTAATAAAAGATATTGATTTCCTCATTGCAGCTCTTTATCAGAAGGAAACTGACCAAAGCTCTTCTTTATGGGTTACTGCACTCGGTGCTTACAATGGAAGCTTATCATGTGCTAACAGTGCAAATTATATATTTCTCATCTGTGTGAGAATGGGGAGAATATTGGGTTTTGTTAAATTCCACATTTTTTTTAATAAACAGATTGAACTACTTGATTGATCAGACATTCATAGCCGCATCTTAACCAAGATTGTTTTGATAGTTTTTTTTAGCCAAATTGACGATCTAATTAGCCCCCCTTCACACCAGATTAAGGTCGCCCTGTACATTAAACATCTACAACATTTCTGTTGGACTTTGCTGGATTTTGAAAAGGGCTTCTGGGGCGCATTAAGGAAACAGTGCACTTCTCAATAGGCGTGATGGAGTATTAGAGTTCCCCAACATTTTTGAGCGTACGTTAAATTTCCATGGTGAGATCAGCATTGCTCATTTTTGTGGTGGCTGCATATTTGGATCCTGGGTGTGGCAGCGGTTCTCTATGTTCTCTATCTATACCATGCCCCGCTTGTGCTTCAGTGCCGATTGGTCATCAATTTGTAGCAGGACTGGCCATGCTCGCTTCATGCAAAGGTCACACTCTCATTGCATCCACACCAGACCACTTTAAATCAAGAATGGTATTTTCTGGGCTTCCAGAGGAAAAGGACTACCAGCTGAGGTGGAGCTCATACAAGTCCAAATAGTGCATAGAACGATTCCTGGGAGACCAAAGGAAGTTGTGAGTATTTTAGTTTGGATTACAACTGAAAATGCATTTGTCACACTTTCAAACACAAAAAAAAGCCTTGGAGTCACACTTAGCAATGTGGACATTCCTTTTTGCATGCATTTAAGGTGCATTATTTTTCCTGAGTGCACTCGCTGAGATATGGACACAAAGCGTTGCGTCAGATCACGTCATTTTGAAGTATGTCTGCTGTGCACACCCCTCTGTAAGAAACCTCTTACTTGCTTTGGCTCATTCTGCTGCAAAAATGTATGGTGAAGGTGTAGAAAGCTCTTATGGTGACTTGAGGGGTAAAAGAGACAAAGGTTCAAAAATACACCAGGTTTTCAAGGTTGTACTGTGAAAAGACTAGTTTAATTTTATTCACCCTGAAAATGCTTTTTCTGTATTTGTTGGAATAGTAAGCATTAACATATGTAAATGTTTAGATGAAAACCATAAAAAATGTTGAGGAAGTTGGGAGATTTGTAAAACAGGTATACAATGTGTAAAACAATAAGCAGTAAACTACAGTAAATTATAGCAGTCATCTCAACAAACGATTGGCCTTAATTACCTTTGAAGCACATTTAGACTAACATGGCATTCTGTGTGTAAACATATACAATGTTGAAAATAATTCCATGTTAATAAAAACATTGCCAGAAATAGTGGTTAGTGTATAGTTAATAATAATCTTACATTCAGGTTTGTGTCTATGTATGTCTAAACATATTTTCATTGCCCTTTTTAAGTGAATGGGCAGGCACAAACAATGCAGGCACATAAAGTGGTTGGATTAACTCCACAGGGGAAGACATCTTATAGAACACATCTCTATCTATATACAGCATGGTACACAACGACCTGGCAAAAAGCTGTCATATGAAAATGGGATTTAGTTTGTAAAACTACCCAGTTAAGACAACTCCACCTGCCAATTTAACAAGAAGAGATCATTTCTGTAATCATTCAAATCCAAGAATAAAGAATCATGTTCGGAATTTATCTCACCCATTTCCTTTCGCTTGATATATTCACCATGACAGTATGCAATCTGTTTTTCCATTTCCTACTTATTTCTTAAGATCATAATGTCCCACATTGCAACAGGAGTATCATCCACAGCTTTTGTTACCTGTCGAACAAACCAAAAACACTATTATTTTAGGATTCAAGTTGGTTTTTTATGTCACTGTTGAATCTTAAAAGTAAAAAAAACATATCCTCAAGGGTTAATTGAATTTCACCAGTAAAAAAAAAAATGTCAAATGGAGTTTAGATGTTTGTTTTTTCAAATGAAAGCGTAGTGATTGACAGCAATTCTATTTCCTATTTCTGAATTCTGAGTACACTTTCAGATTTTTTAAAATTGAATATACTGTAACCATGAAACCATGAACAAAGCCTGACATAAATCACTCCTATAATTTAATTGCACTGTAGAGAAACCCAAAACTGTGATACTCGTGTGTTTACATTGCATACTGTTTTGTCCAAATGCCCCTCAGAAACACAAAAGAAACAAGTTCCTTGGAAATTTTTTTTTTGGGGCCTCTACTGCTTACAGGTTAGAAACTCTGCCTGCCAACCTTTTCCTTTACTTCCAGTGTTATTTTTTTTATCTGATTTTTTTCCATAAAAGTCCTTGGGTTAAAATTTGTTCAACCATTTACTGCCCAAACCTTTACATAGGTATGTAAATGGGGGTTTTTGTCCTTGTCACATGATTTTGAGGTGCCATTAACAGAAGAACGGTCAGAAGAATTTGCTTGGAAACAAGATCTTTGGGGGTTTAAACTTCCCAGAGGTGTTGCCATGACACATGTTACTTTCAGCTTAGGCTATGATGTGACCTGACACAAAGATATAATGTCCACTGTCAAAATAACAAAAAAATTCACAGAAACCAAAAATTACAATGTAAAACAATATTTTACAAAATATTTTCTTGAATGCATTAAATAAAAGTATCTCATAACTGTCCTTAAATAATGCTTTTGATTAACATGCAGTGCCTAGCAAGTACCTGTCACTCCAGACAATGAATTTCCACAAAATGGTAATGATGCATTTTGGACTTGTCTCAGCCATTGCACCCACTGGAGGTAGGTTAAAATTTGTTTGTTGTTACCTATAGCAGGGATGTGATACAAATTTCTCCCATTAGCTTTAGAGTAAGGAACAGTTTTTTGTTTTTAAACTTTAATAAAAAAAAATCTTAATGAATTTCTTTAAACATTCAGCTTTGATTTCACTGAGGAGAGCAAAAACATTCATGTTAAAATTCACCGCATAATAACCCTGGGTTGTAGTACATTTACAGATACCCGGCCACCTAGACAAGTGGGGTTGACATACAATCGGCGCCACCAGGCCCTCCGACCACCATCAGCAGGCAAGGTAGGTGAAGTGTCTTGCCCAAGGACACAACGACTGCCAAGGACGAAGAAGGGGTTTAAACCGGCAACCCACCGATTACAGGGAGAAGCCCTACCACCTGGGCCACTGTGGTAGCTGAAGAAGCTTTGAAAACCCCTGTTCTCCATTTTTACTTGAGTGTGAAGATTAAATACCAGGAAAAATTTAATCGCTTAGATCTTTGAAAGAGTAAAATCACCAATACTCACAATTCTGTGTCTTCAATAGAATCCGGGTCCTCAATGATCTCCAGTCGTCTCTGACAGGCATCCAAGATCTTTTTTCTTGGGCCTAAGGGGATATGAATACTTTTAAGGTCTTGATCCGAACAAAGCAGGAGAGCTCCCAAGTCGATCTTCTCTCTTTTGAAGATGGAGTAAAACTCGCTCATGCTTAGTGTGGCAAGGAAGACCTCCAGAGGGCTTGTTTCAGGGTCATTGTCATCGTCCAGCCCTAATTCAACTTCTTCCCAAGGCAACTCTTCCATGTTTCTTTCATGCAGGCTGTGTGCACTTCCGATGCTGTCTTCATCTATACTTAGGTAGTGCTGCAAACGACTGCGTAAACGTACATTATTACCTGAGCTGGTTGTCTCTCGAGTACCAAGGTTGAACATTCCTCCACTGACGTAGTTCCTTCTAAAGACCATGGTGCCGAGACCTGGTCTATTAAACAGGGAATCATGGCCAGAGTCTGTGCTGATCTCAGAATAGTCCACATCTGGCCTGTGGAGGTCTGGTTCACTGATGGCACGAGAAATGGCATCATCGTTATCTCTAAGGAACATATCACGAACATTTTGGCGCCCTCTGTCTTTTGGGTTGATATAAGTGCCCTGTTTGACAAACATGACATCATTACCTAACTGAAGTCCAGAAAGGGAGCGCACACTCTTTCTTCCATCTTCATAAATTATGAAAGTCCCATCTCCTTGCTTCCGCTTCTCCAGCTTCTTTTGAATCTTTGTCTTCCCTCGATTTGTGGCATGGAGAGTGGCCTAACATGACAGAAACAATACAGCAATGAAGTAATTAAAGGATATTAAATATTTCAAGTACAATCAATTAGTGTATGAAAGCTTAAAGAGAGTCCAAACCTTAGAATATGGCACACTGACAGTAGCTGTGCTGAAGTTACGTAGGTTGTGGCTAACAGAGCTGCCAGTGTAACTGGAAAAGCTCATGACATCTGAAGCGGAAACTTCGGATGCTTCTTTATGAAACTTTCGCTCCATGTACTTGCGGTGCTTCTTTTGCATCTTCACGCACTCGTTGATGCGTCGTTCAGCCTCACGAAACGCTCGGTCCTTCAGTTTGCTGACCATTTTGGAATTAAGGCCTGTCTGCTTGGCAGCAATGGAATCCAGGTAGCGGACACAGTCCATGTGGTTCTTTGTGGCGGCCATGTCCAAGGGTGTGTGGTAGTCATTGTCCAGGCACCATATGTTGGAACCAAAAGACACCAGGAAGAAAAGACAGTCGAGGTGACCATTGGCAGCTGCCAAGTGGAGTGGCGTGTTCCCCCAGATGTCACACTTGTCTGGGTTGCCTCTGTAGGCCAAAGGAAAGATAACAGATCAGTTTTACTCAAGCCTTTTCTGAATAAGTACAGGGCTGTATTCAAACAGCTAATAGAATCCACTTAATTTGTTTATATGCCAATGATGTGTTGTTCTTTCTGGAAAATGCAAACCACCCTCTTACAGGAGACAATAACCCTAATAAATACGTTTTCAACCATTACAGAGTAATTTATCAATTGGAATAAATCAAAGACCCTTCCTTTCTCCTCTGATATTCATCTCTCCAACCATTCATTTACAGATTGAAATAGAAGATGACCTCACACGTTGCAGAACTGTATCTTTCTCACTCATGTGAAGAGTGTCTGCAACTACATTGATGGTCCTCGCTGAAAGAAAATGTCGTCTTCTTGATCCTAGTTAAACCACACCAGACTTGGTTCAAAAGCTTAGAGTCTAACATATAAAATTTTTGTGAACATCTAAACCTCTACGTGTAAGTTTAAAAACTTTGCAAAAGGTTAAAGGTTCAACAGGATTGGAACCTTTAAAAATGTATTTCCTGGCAGTGGCAAATAGATTACAATATATTTTAAAACTAAATTGGAAGAAAATCATAATTCTATGGATAGAAATTAAACAAATGCTATGTAAGGAAATTGTTTTTATTAATTTATTTATCAGCCATTTAATTAAGCAGCATAGGTATTTTAAGAGCATCAATATCGGTACATCTCTGAAGGCCTGCTGGGAATTTTTTCACAATTAATAGGTTTTCAATTCTCCCATGTAAACGATCACCCATTTGGAACAACCCAGACATCCTGCAAAATAAAGAGGCTCTTAACTTTTTAGCATGGAACAGGAAAGAAAAAAATTATTTATAGGACATATGGAAAAGATTCCATACCTTGAAATGTTTTAGAAGATTAATATGGCATTGATAAAAACAAATTCTCCAAATATCACTAACTAAAATCTATCATCCAAATTTAAGATAAAAAAAGAAATATAGAACCTCCTCTAGTAAAAATCTAGCTTCCTTAAACCTTAACCCCCATAGCAACTTTCAAAAACTTACATAAAACGTCCAGAAGTAGATGTAACAATCTCACTTCCTATCAGTAAATAGGACACTGATTTATCTACTGGTACAGATTTTACCTTTTAGAATAACCCAAAATGCCAACCTTTAGCTTATTCAATACAATACACTTCATAGAACACGCTACACATGACAAAGGGTGTTCCAAATGTGTTTCTCCCTTACTAACACAAGTCCAAACTGCATGGGAGATTTACCTGATGACTATCTACATACTGGCCCTGTCCACCTGTCTATGGCTTTTGGCTAAAAGTATGTGAAGACCTGACCACAGGCACAGTCCCAGTCTATCCCTCGCTATTCCTTCTTGGTGAGATTACAAAGGTAGATTTGGAATCTAATAGATGCCACACCCTATTTGCAGTTCTAATTGTTGCAAAAAACAGCAACAAAAAACTTGAGAACCAGAAGAACAGAAACAGTTTAAATCAATTTTTTTTTAAATATGTCATTAGATTTGTTTTCATGGAGAGAAGAAAAACACAACTAAAGACATTTGCATTGGTTTGGTCTCTAATAATCAAATATATCACTTAGTGCCATAGGGGGTATTGATTTTGTAGCCTTGGCATCAGGAGCTGAGGGTTATGGGGATGCTGACAGCGAGGCAGTGCTGTCCCTACGTGGACTGAGAATTTAGGTGCTACCCTGGAGTGGCAGTGGGTCCGGCATGAGGGGGCAGTGGTGGGCTGGGGTGCTCCAGTTGCTGGTACTTAGGCAGGGTTGGACCTCGGATTGCTGTGCACCCCTACCACTGCTGGCTGGTCCCTGGGGGGCATGGGCCCTGCTCTGGCTCCTGATGGGGCGACTGCCTGTGCGCCAGGTGGGGGATGCCTCCCTGGCATCCCTGGCCCGATGGGTGGGCCGGAGGCCATGGCGGCTTGGTGTGTGAGCAACATGGTGGGGCAGAATAAGGTCTGGCGTTGGGAGGGTGGTTAAGGGATTTGGTTTATGCCTAGGTGGTCAGTGGGTATTTGGAGGCTGGGTGCACCTGTGTGGTGTCTTGGGTCCTGGCTTGACTGGCGGGTCACTGCGTCCTGGGCTGCTGGACGCAGAGACCCCCAAACAGACAAAAAATACTTTATGCCCCAATCTATGTTGCATTAACTTATGCAATAAAGGTTCACTGATCTCTGGTTTCTTTTACTATGCCTCACTCATGAGTAAGCGTTTTCTGCTGGCTTTCAACATTGATCTCTTTGTTTGTGAGTTATTATTTAATTCAAAATTGAAACACAACATAAACTTTTTGAAGAATTAAAAAATGATTAGCAATTTTGAAAGTGGTTTTAGTTTTAATGACTGTTCACAATCAATTAATCCCATAGAGTGCAACACTTCAGTCCTCCCTTTCATGACCGCGACCTGAAGGTTACCTCTATGTGTGCTTGAACTGTTGCTTCAGGTCTGTAATATGAACGCCGCCTTGCCAGCATCACGGCTCTACTACCTGTATCCTGTTTCACAGGAGCCCACATAAATTGCACCTGACACAGTTTGGCCTGACTGGGGATGTCCAACTGAATTCCTGAACTCAGATCCAGCAACTGAGCTTGCTGGATTATATGTTGGCCAAAGATGAGTTTCCAAGCTTCTAACTGAATATCTTAATTGTCCCAAGATTAACCTAACATGCAAATTGATCAAATTGTATTTATTTCCTTGTATATTTTGTAATTAAATGTTTCTTTTCTCTTACAAACAAATCTTAATTTTAAGGCACCACTATTTACTCATAAGTATTTCTTTTGGTAGCTAAAACTGCCTATTGTTAAATTAATAGCTGAAAGATATTTCATTTTTTTTGTTGTTAAAAACCCACAGCTTACCGAACTTTGTTTTGCCAAGGCCTTGTCCTCTGTGGTAGCCGTACAGACTCCTGAATATTTGATAGAATGGACATGAAACTACTGTAGATATATTATTGATGGGTGTCACTGTAAGGATTTCTGATCTAATATGTGTCATTCTTGGACAGCGATTTTCAAGGCCGCGTTCTGATTTCAGTGCAGTGCTCTTCATATTTCACCAGGACCAAAAAGAGAACATTTTGGAAATAGAGTTGGTGTGAAAGCACCAAGTTATTTTCAGTGCTGATGACTGACAGTGAGTTGCAAGCCCAGCAACCCAGGAGACAACAATAAAATGACCAAAAAGGAATTATAGCGTGAACACAGCACTGAAAAAAGATCAGGGAAAATACCATAAATTTAAGAAACGGAACAAAGGGGAGTTACCTATGGTCGGGTGAGATATTTATGACCTTCTGAGTTCAAGTCGTGCAAAATGGTAGTTACACAAAGTTATCTAACATGATGGCTTTATGTGTCACAATTTATGTCTGTGGTAAAAAGCTTAGCACAGTATTGTCAGATCTCATCATATCTTATGGTCTGTTTCTGTCATTACAGTTAGTGACAGTTTGATGCCACTACAGGTAACCCACTGCAATATATAAGACAAATATAGCAGATATGGCCTCTTTCCCATGACACTTAGACTTCTCTTCCTTGTATATTGTCTCACAAGGTTGACTTATGGTAACTATTAGTGTTTATTTTTTGCTTCGCTGGACAACCAGTACATTATGTCTCCTATCACTATGTGCTGCAGCTCTGTGTACACTCAATTCATGGGAAATACTGAACTAAGGCCAAGGTCATCTTGGGGACCATGGTCCCTTTGAACAAAATCATCTTCAAAATAAAGAGCAAAAAAGCCCAATCAAACAGGATTTATTATAAAATTAGAGTTGATAGTCCTCTTTGATAAACTGCTACTGTTTTTTTAACAAACTGCCCCTTATGTTTTTTAAGTCCTATTAATTTGTCTCTGACAAATTAAGCACAGTTCAATGATAATCTGATGGTCCTTATTTACTGAAGCAGAATCTCATTGGGCCCATTTGTTCTGGCGGACTTGGAAACCAGGTCAACCCGATGAGATTAGAAATGCACTACTCTAAAAAAATACCAATTTGAGTTTGACCATTTTGTCAAAGAACTTTCCACATTAATAATCCGTCTTAAATGTAGAATTATGTTTTCTAGTTCCTATCCTAAATTCCAGAAATTTGCAAACTTTAAAAAAGAAGAAAGCAAATGATTAAATTACCAAACCAGATGAAACCAAACATTCTATTTACTTAATTTTTGTTTTTGGGTGGATGAAGAGAATCTATAGTTCTCTTTATAGATCACATGAGTTTGTTTAGCCTTAAAGTGGTCAATTTATGAACTGTGAGCATACAGTGCCTTGCTAAAGTTTTGATATCTCTTGAATCTTGGTGTGTTTTATTTGTATTTCATGTGATAGATCAATGCAAAATATTGTATAGTTGTGAATTGAGAGGAAAAGTATTCAAAATGTAATACAATCCTAAATTTGAAAAGTGTCGCATGCATTTGTATTCAGCCATCCTTTACTCTGGTGTTACCAGTTGCCTTCAGAAGTCACCTAACTCATAAACAGAGCCCATCTGTGTTTTTTATTTTCATTGTAAATACAGCTCTTCTGTGAAGGGCTCATGACACCCAAAGAACACACCAGACAGACCAGAGATAAAGTTGTGGTGATGTTCAAAAACACGCTTTAAGTATCTGACTGTTTAATCCATCATCTCAAGATGGAAAAAGAATGGCACACCAGCAAACCTATTAAGACATAACCTTCTACCTAAGGTGTCAGGCTGGGCATGAGAGCTTTATGCAAAGAAACATCCAAGAGGCCCATGGTGACTCTGGAGTAGCTTCAGAGTTCCACAGCTCAGGTGGGAGAATCTCTTCACATGACAACTATTACTCATACACTCCACAGGTTCTGGCCTTTATGGAAGAGTAGCAAGATGATAGCCACTGTTGAAACAAAACCTCCAGAAGTCACATTTAAATATTGGCAAGGCTTGTGGACAAAACAGCAAACATGTTGAAGACAGTTTAAAACCACACCCTAAACAATTTAACTGCAAGATGAAACGTGGTGGTGGCAACATTATACTGTTGGTATATACTTTTCTTTAGCAAAGTCAGAGAAACAGGTCAGAGTTGATGACAAGATGGACAGAGCTAAATAAAGGCCAATCCTGGAAGAAAACTTGTTGGAGGCAGCAAAGGACTTGAGACTGTAGCAGAGGTTTCCATTCCAGCAGGACAATAACTCTAAACACACAACCAGAGCTCCAGTAGAATTCTTTAGATTGAAGTATTGCAATGAAGACGGGATATAATGGCCGATTCAAAGTTCAGACTGAAATGTAATTGAGAATCTGTGGCCATACTTGAAATTTGATGTCCACAGAGACTCTCCATGCAATCCGACTGAGCTCAAGCTATTTTGCAAGGAAGAATGGTCACAGATCTCAGACATATCCCCAAAATATGTAACTGTAGTGAAAAGGGGTTTTGCAAGCACTGACTCACGGGAAGGGGTGGGGCGATGGCGTAGCAAAACATGCCAGATTTTTGCTAGAAAAAAACAAAAACAAACTTGCACGCACTACTTTGTGTTAGTCTATCACATAAATTCCCTATTAAATAGAAAAAAGGTTCAAGAAGGCACCGTGTAACCTCCAGGTTTCATTTGAAAATAAAATAATAAGTTTCAATTGGAATAAAATAAAAGATTACAATGAACAACCACAAGAATGTCACAAGTACGTTTATTTACTTCATCCCTGTAAGAAGTGGTGTTTGGAGTCACAATCTGGACTTTTTAAGGTCGCACTAAACAAATCTGCCTCCACAATTACATTTTATTATAACCTTTTCCACTTAAACTGGCAGAGTAATTCAAATAAGCAAAATGCAGGAGCCACATTTATTACGTTTAAATAAAATATGCACCAAATGAGCTGCTCAATGTGTTAAAACAATTTCAGATTACAGCAAGCAACAATCAAACTATAAATGTCACCATAAATAATTTATGGACACGCTGATTGACCTTCGCATGACTTGTTAGGCCCTCTGATGACTTGTAAACACTTCCTCATAAATTGTACCCACCCCCTGGCCACGATCAGCCGCAGAGCCTCCAGGTTGCCGTGGTAGGCCGCCCATAACGTCGGTGTCATGCCATCCTCGTCCGGTGCGTTCAGATCCTTCCTCGTCGCCTCCTTCAGCAGGTGCAGGTAGCCGTCCCGGGCCGCCTTGTGATACCTGTCATTCATGGTGATGAATCAGTCCATCGTGCACAAACCCATTCCGTTTCACCAGAACCACCTCCATGGTCAAACTCATGGGGCGGCGACGATTTTGTCCCCTGATTCACCCAGAGGGAGTCGTTTCTGATATCTAAGAGGAAGAGCAAAGCGGTGCGTGTAGGTGGTATCCAGGGACGCGATGGTGCACAAAGCCTGGATCAACAGTGCTCCCGGTGGACAAGGTGGTCCAGAGATAAAGACACACCCCTAAAACCCCAATAAAACATACTCTGTACTCATAAATAATAATGTGTGTTCCTTTAAAGCATGCTTTTCTGATCAAGTAACGTCTTATGCCAACCTCAAGTTACCATCAACTACAGCAATGCTGACTTCCAGTTTTCCAGGTGCATCTCAATAAAACAAAATCTTATCGAAACGTTATTTTATTTTATTTTTCATAAAATTAAATTCTTACATGTTATTTATCCATTACACACAGATTGATACATGCAAAGCGTTTGTTACAGTTATTTTAAATGACATGATTTACAGATAATGACAACCCATAATTCAGTTTTTCAGAAAAGTACAATAATACATTAGACCAATAAAAAAGGTTTTAAAACAGAAATGGTACAGCTTACACAATTATACATAGAGTTTTCATAGTTGTCCAGCACAGTCAATAACAAGCTCCAAATGGCAAGGAAGCCAAAAAAGGTAATTGCTTAAAAGGCTATTTCCAAGCATATTGTTGGAAAGTTGTGTGGAAAGAAAAAGTGTGGTAGAAAAAGGTGCAAGCAAGAGATAACTCAAGCTATGGGAGGATTTTGAAGCAAAGTCCATTCAAAACCTTCAGATAGATTGACAATGTGTAGTCTAAAACGTCAGTGATATTCTAATTAATTTAGATGCACCTGTATGTTGTCCATTATTGTTCTTTTATTTTAATTTTATATTTTAGAGTTGGAGCCAAGTTTGATGTGGTATTCACAAGGAACCCTGGAAGAAAAGCTTCCTTGCTGACCTATTCACTCTCAGTTGACATGTAGGTAAATTACTCTGTTGACAAAACCTTTAAACTGAGTAGGTTTCGTGCAATTGGTGCATTTGTCAACATGCCCTGTGTTAATAAAATGTCTCCTCAGCAAGACTTGTTCTTGCTTCAGGCCCTGGATTTTAAACATGACACACACTGACAGTGGTAGGCTATATTCTAGACACAGCTGCCCTGGGGTAGACTGACAGAAGTGTGAAATAGAAAGCCCTCTTATATAACATTAATAGAGAGACAATTATTTATTATGTTTGAAATTGTTATCTTCTCTTGATTATTGAGCTGTCCCCAGGGCATGAAAGAGTCTGCTTTTACTGCTGATGGTTTCATGTGAAGCTCTAAGTCTGCAATGCTTTCAGACAATTAATAGAAACAGACGTAAAAAAAAGATTAGTAGGTAGTGGAAAGATTAGAGTACAAATATATCTGTAAGCAATATGTCACTGTAACTGGTTAACTGGGAGGAAGAACCAGTGTAACTTTTCCACAATCTTTAAGATTGACAGTTTGAATGTTTCCATTTTGAACTGTGAATGCAAACAGGGCAAGCTTAAAATTTGCTTTTGTTAATGAGCATGCTTTGACCAAAGGCAATTACTAAATCCTGCATCACAAAAGACACTGACAGTTCACCAGACCTTTTCATGTAACAAGTAATTATTGTGCCACCGCTGGCATTGAATTTGAGCACTGACTAAAAAAAGAAAGAGATGTGCTTTTTTAAAATAATTTGCATGCTATTTTGTCTGGTAAAGGTGAATAAAATGGGGTCTGCTACAGCAGAAAACAATATTAAGTTAAAAAAAAGGGGAAAAAAATATAACACAGATTTTTCATTTCTAAATGCAAGGTTTTGAAGCTAATTCATCCAACTTTCATAAAAAATAGTGAAATGTTTTGTGTAATATAAAAAAAATGCTGTTAATGCAGAATGGACCCATTCTTTTCAAAAATGTTGAAATTAATGAGAAAAGGGTATTCTTGGAATCTCGTGAACTGTATGGTAATGTTTTGTGCTAAACCTGCTTTGTTTGTTGATACCATGCAGATGTTCAAAACAAGTTGACATTTTATGACTCTTTGCACTTAAAACAACTTTGGTTTTGAAACTATATATAAGCCACAACAGCATAGGCTGTCTCTCAGGGCATCAGTTCAGCAGGTAAGTTCACAGACATGCTGAAGGTTTTAAATGCTGTTAAATGTGAACATTTTATTTTACAACTTTAATCTTGTACTATGTCCTCAATGCCAATTCTATGCATTTCAAAATATGCTGTAGAATACTGTTGATGATTTAAAGAAAAAAGCGAAGTCAGTGAGGATTTTCTTCTGCCAAAACAACTGAAAGGAAGTACAAGATGACAAGTACTGATTCTGTAATCTTTGGAAAAGTTTTATTTTGTGTGGGATGTGCCTTTCTTAGGGAGTCAGTGATTTGTCCAGCTGTTGAAGCTGACATGTCTCATATCTGGCTTGCAGATGCAGCAAACAGCTCACTTGTAATAAATCTCTGAAGGAACAGCCATGTGCCTGAACCCTGGCTACCCGTGCGAATGTTTGACCACCGGTGATTTATGTGAGCCCTGCAACATGACAGCTAAGGACAGGGAGCTGGAGGAGGCACACCTCTCCAACAACATAAAAGCAGCAGAATCAGCCACAAGCGCAAGCGAGCCAGAGATGGACACCTCCTCAACTGAAGTTGTGCGAGACCGGAGTAAAAACTGGGGGTGGATGCTATCTACATTCATCTGCCTGAACATCCTGATCCTGGGCTGTGCCTTTGTTAGCGAGGGCACTTCGAGCAATGTCAAAATCAGTAACCTGGTCCTGCAGATTTTCATCATCTTCCTATTCCTGCTCACCTCCATCTGGATGGTCTATTACACCATTTACAATTCCAGGACAGAAAATGCCGTTGTCTTCAAAGATAGGCATGCAGGAACAATTTGGCTCAGAGGTAAAGTACAATTAAAGTTTAACAGTCAAAGAATTAATGTAAGGAGTGTTTCTTGGACAGTTAAAGAATTTTCCGCTACTCCACATGTTGATTTTCCTTCAGGGGGACTTCTGCTGTTTGGAATCCTCAGTATACTCATGGACATCTTTAAAACAGCTAGCTACGTGGGATACCTTCACTGTGATTCAGCCGTTAAAGTTGCATTCCCCCTGATGCAAATTGTCTTTGTTCTTGTGCAGGTAAAAATTAAGCATTCTTCATGTTCTCCAGTGCGGATGGTTGAAAAGTGTTAAGATTTCTGTATTTTGCACTTGCAGACATACTTTCTGTGGATCCATTTAAAGGACTGTGTGCAGGTCCAAAAGAACCTTACACGGTACGTTTTTATGTATTAGCTAATTTTCTGTCCCCACACAGATGTGCTACCCTCCCTGAGTAACAGAAACAAAAGTTGTGCTATTGCCTTCCCAATCATAATTTACATAGGAAAGGGCCTGAAAAAGTAGCCACAGGTTACAAAGTGGTCCCATGTTAATTTGTTGTAGATGTGGGAAACAAGAGAACTCTGGACAAAAGGAGAGTATGGCTTAAATAGTTAAAAACCTATATGGCCTAAGAAAGGTATAGGTTTCCCATCTGGTTTTGCAAATGTTGGTGTACGTTCTATATCCAAACTGGCCCATGCAAGAAGCAAAAGGAAAACCCATATGGGGCCCACATACAGATGTAGTATAGATTGTAGCATTTATCTTAACCCACACATCTACAAAAGATAGAATTGCAAATGTATTTATGTGTTGTGAAAGTTATTTATTTGAAATAATAAAAAAAATCAAATCCAATTAAAAAAAAAAAATTATGTTTCTTTCTCTTAATTGACTAGTTGCCTTTCATTTATCATCTGTTTTTACAAGCTTTACTTAGACAGATATATTGTTTTTAATTTCTAATGATAAAAAAATTGCACTAGGTCTAGTGCAACCAAACAGAAAATAAAAATATTACAATAAAATCCTCCTTTATGCATAAAAGCAAGTCTTAAAACCTAATAGAATTTTTTGTTCAATTATGCTTGCATTATGATGCATTTATTGACTAGGAATTAATTCCATTTTTAAGTATTTAATCTATGGATTACTGATCAAACAGTTGTGTCTCCAGGTAATCCTAATTAATTTTCTCTCTTTTTTTGTATTATAGCTGTGGGCTAATGCTCACACTCTCCACAAATCTTGTAGTATGGATGACCGAAGTCACTGAAGAGTCCCTTCACCAAACAATTTTTCCTGAGATCCCAACCAATGTCACTAAACTGTCAAGAACAGAGATGTACATCAACAGAGGTAACCTAAGCAGATGATTTTGTAGTCATGCATAAACAATGTTACACTTTTATGTCTGATTTTTTGCTTTGTGGTCTTACAGCCAGTTATGGTGATGGCCAGTGTAAATGCAGCCACACTTCCTGTGACATCTTTAAGGATGCCTATTACTACTTGTACCCCTTCAACATTGAGTACAGCCTCTTTGCCTCCGCCATGACTTTCGTCATGTGGAAGAACGTGGGCCGAGTAGTGTCCGAAGACAGCCACCACCACGGCAGATTCAGCCTTAAGGATGTGTTGATCGGTCCCATTTTGGGGGTCCTCCTTGTGGTCGCAGGCATCACAACGTTCATTTTGTATGAGCTCAAAATGAAATCCAAGTATGATGAAGAAAGCCATTATTCAGCAGTGATGATGCACTTCGTCATGAATATAGTCATTGTGACCATGATGTCTGTCTGCACAATCATCGGATGTGTTATCTTCAAGCTGGAACACAGAAAGCACGTCTCAGAGAAGAACCCCACCCGCAGCCTAGACGTAGGGCTGCTGGTGGGAGCCTCACTGGGACAATTCATCATCAGCTATTTTTCCATCGTAGCCTTGGTTGCAACTGGGGCCAAGGGCCACCTGAACAGGCTCAACTTGGCCTGGGGCATACTGATGGTGATCCAGCTCTGCCTACAGAACTTTTTTATAATTGAGGGCCTGCACCGGGAACCCTTCCATGAGGTGGAGCCTGACACAGTGGTTGCAAACCCATATGTGCTAAAGTCCAGCAAAGATGGGAGTAAACTTGAAAAACTAGACTTAGACAATAAACCCAACCTTGACGTAGAAACCCATGGCCAAAGTGGGACAGCGAAGCACCAACACAAACTGCAGTGGAAGAGGCGAGTGTTGAGAGAGGTCTGCGCATTTCTACTGCTGGGTAACATCATTGTAAGTATCTTTCATCTCTTCTCTCTCACATTCATTGTGGCCAATTCACTGAAGCTATGCCTCTTCTTTCTGTCTTTCATAGCTGTGGATCATGCCAGCTTTTGGTGCTCGTCCCCAGTTTGATCATGACACTGAAACACAGTTCTACCACTCCAGCATGTGGGCTGTTGTTGTGAACGTGGGTCTTCCTTTTGGCATCTTTTACCGAATGCACTCAGTTGCCAGTTTATTTGAAGTCTACCTCAACTCATAAATCAGCGTCTTGCAAAGAGTGTACAGAAAGCGGAATCTTGGCATTATGAAACTGTTTTGTAGACTGTTTTTGATGAATGTTTTTTAATATTTGTCAAGAAGATACTGAATAATGACTATATTTTCTTACGGAATGGCATCATTATGCAACAGTGTAAATGTATAAAAAAATTTATTTTTAGAATTCAAATTAATTATATGTTGTAAAGCTAATGTTGTAAAACCAGATTTTAACTATATTGGAAATAATAAAAAAGTGTTAAAATTCAAACCACTCATTATTATTATTTATTATTTGCAGTTAACTTTGCTGACTTTAGTCCAATGTAAAGCAATACGTTTGTCAGAGATAATGTTTTTTAGGATGCTACAGGAATAACAACTCAGGTTTTCATTAAGTCTAAATCGTACAAAAATACATACATGTTGTATAATATACCCAGATTTGATCACTTTAGCTTTAGTTGTTGAAACCATTATTCAAAATCCCATTCATACTGTAACTACATTTTTTAACAAAAATAAAGTCGTTGATAATATTCCATTCACTGTAAATCCTATGGTATTCCAAAGAATGAACAGGTATGTGCTTAACAAAGTCCCCTGGTGGTACAAAACTGTTACCGGCGTAACACAACAGCAAATTTAATTGAAGAGCTGGGCACTCCAAACTAAGTTCTTAATCTATAAAAACAAAGGAAAGCAATAGCATTGTCAGGTTTAAGAATTTTTTACATATAAATAAAGAACAGACTTACATCATGACAATTTTTGTTGTACTTGTTTAGATTTTGATCACATCTTATGTAACAATTGTGGCACAACTGTTCCATACATTTTAACTTTAACGTGATTTCTGGGGATCATGCCAAGACTTCCTGGTGGTGTTTTAGATCAAAATTGATCTCATGTTTGTAGCTTAGTTCTAAAAGCAATTCTTATGGCAAAAGTGGTTATACACATTACAATTTAACTTTAACTCTGGTTGAAACTATTTGTAAAAAATAAACTTTCTATTTGGTCGTTTATATAGCCAGTCTGGTTTTTATTAAGATAGGCTGAACTCATCTCCTCTTACAGTGTGATTTTGAGTTGAGCAGATTGATCAGATTTTCAGATATCGCTCTTATTTTTTTTTACTGGAAATGTATTTTATATATAATTTTAAACCACAGAATACCTGTGAAAATTTTCAAGTTACTACACTACAAAAATATGATCAATTTATAAAAGCTTTTCCATTATTTCTTCCTGCTACAGTTAGAAAGGACATATTATACTCTGACTGAGACAATTCTGTATTGATAGTGTTACTTTTGCAATCGATGTAACAATAAGTTTTTGAGACAACATTACCATTCTCCTAATCCAATTAGCAGAGAATATATTCTCAAGGACTTCAAAAAAGGAGAGATGAAAAAGATCAAAATCAAATATATGTCATACTCCCGTCCTAAAGCAAAATACATTTACTTTAAAATTATAAATAGGACTTATCCTACAAAGTGATTTCTAAGAATATGATTTAAAATAGATACTGGAAACAGATTTTTTCACAAATGTTTCGCCAAATGTAGCCTCATATGACCCACTGGAGGAATGACTTTTTTGCACAGTCTTTAAATTTTGTATCAGAAAAAATGTGCTGGTAAATGTCTATCTTTTCTGGTTTAACTTTCTTTAATAATAAACAAACAACTTTTGACTAAAACTTTTGGACTGGAGGATTTGAGATTAACTGTTATGTAAATGACAGAATGGGAAATGACAGAATGGGAAATCAGGATGGCGATCACCCTGAGCCCGGTTCTACTGGAGGTTGCTTCCTGTTAAAGGGGAGTTTGCATACTCGATATGAGAGATTGCCTTGTGATTATAATATTAAAGAAGCTCTTTTATGTATCATTAATAGAATACAATTATTTAGTATTTTTAAGTGTTATCTTACTTACAGAGCTGTCTTCAGTGCATGAAAGAGTCTGCTTTTACTGCTGATGGTTTCATGTGCTGCTCCAAGTCTACAGCGATTTCAGACAATAAATATTAAATGTAAAGAAATATTAAGTCGTGTGAAGGTTAGAATACAAATATATCCAAAGGCGATGTGTCACTGTGACTGCTCAGCTGGGAGGAAGAACCAATGTCACTTTATTGTGGTTTTCCTGTCATGATTTGAAGGTGTTTGAGTTATGTTTTGGGTTTTTCCTCTCTTCATCATTATGTTTTCCAGGTGATACTTTAGTTCATTCCTTTAGGTCTTACTTCATCTGTGACTTTTGTCAGGTTGTCCTTTCTTTAGATAGTGTCCTTGGATTTCTGTTTAGTTCTAGTCATGCTTGGTTTTTACTCTGCCTCTGCAATAGTAATCAGCTTCATCCGTTCCACCTGCTTATGACTGTCAGTCTCACAGTTTTTCACCTGTGCTATGCTCATTATATACTCTGCTGTTTTCTTTACACCTTGCGGATACATACTGTTTGTCATGCCAATCCATGTCTTTTTTCTGTTGCCAAGCCTTTCAATGTTTATGCTGGCTGTGAGACTTTTTTATTTTCCTATTTTGGTTATTTTCTTATTAAACCTTTTTTATTCACCGTGCTCTTGCCTGCCTGTCTGCATTCTGGGGTCCAACTATAAGAACCACGCCTGACATTTCCCCACTCTTTGATATTGACCATCTCAAAGTTTCCATTCTGAACTGCAAATGCAAACAGGACAAGTTTAAAATTTGCTTTAGTGAGCATGCTTTGACCAAAGGCAACTGCTAAAACCTGCATCATAAAATACAATGACAATTCACCAGACCTTTTCATGTATCAAATAGTTTAGTTTCTTGGTGTGCCACCAGTGGCATTAAGTCAAAGCAGTCCCTTTGAGCACTGACAAAAAAAAAGATTAGGATATGTTTTTTTAAGGTAATTTGAATGCTGTTTTGTCTGGTGAAGATAAAAATGAGGTCTGACACAGCAGAAAATAATAATTAAAAAAAAGAACAAAACCGATTTAAACAGATTTTTTTTATTTCTAAATGCAACGTTTTGAAGCTACTTTATCCAACATTCATAAAAAATAGTAAAAAGTTTTGTGTAATATCAAAACAATGCTGTCAATTCAAAATGGATCCTTTATTTTAAAAAAAACTTTAAAAAAATAATGAGAAAAGGGTATTCTTGGAAAGGCTTTATAAACTTTATGGTAATGTTTTGTGCTAAACCTACTATGTTTGTTGATACCATGCTGTTGTTTAATTGCCGCTGGTAATTTACATGAGCCACGCAAGATGACAGCTAAGGACAGGGAGCCGGAGGAGGCACACCTCTCCAACAACATAAAAGCAGCAGACTCAGACACGAGCGAGAGCAAGCCAGAGATGGACACCTCTTCAGCTGAAGTTGTGCGGGACCGGGGCAGAAACTGGGGTTGGATGCTGTCTGCGTTCATCTGCCTGAACATCCTGATCCTGGGTTGCGCCTTAGTCAGCGGGGGTACTTCGAGCATTGTCAAAATCAGTACCCCGGTCCTGCAGATTTTCATCATCTTCCTATTCCTGCTCACCTCCATTTGGATGGTCTATTACACCATTTACAATTACAGGGGAGAAAATGCTGTTGTCTTCAAGGATAGGCATGCAGGTCCCATTTGGCTCAGAGGTAAAGTACAAGTTTAGCAATTAAACAATTAATGCAAGGAGCATTTCTTGGACAGTTAATTTTCCACTACTCCCCCTTCAGGGGGACTTCTGCTGTTTGGAATCCTCAGTCTCATCATGGACATCTTTAAGATAGCTACCTATGTGGGATACCTTCACTGTGATTCAGCTGTTAAAGTTGCATTCCCTGTGATGCAACTTTTCTTTGTTCTTCTGCAGGTAAAAAATAAGCATACTTCATGTTCTCCAGTGCAGCTGGTTGAAAAGTGTTAAGATTTTTGTATTTTGCACTTGCAGACATACTTTTTGTGGATGCATTCAAAAGACTGTGTGCAGGTCCAAAAGAACCTTACACGGTACGTTTTTATGTATTAGCTAATTTTCTGTCCCCACACAGATGTCCTACCCTCCTTGAGTAACAAAGAAACAAAAGTTGTGCTATTGCCTTCCCAATCATAATATACATATGAAAGGGCCTGAAAAATTGGCCACAGGTTACATTGTGGCCCCCTCTTAATCGAATTTGTTGTGTATGTGGGAAACAAGGGAACTCTGGGTAAAAGCTGAGTATGGCTTGAATGGGTAAAAACCCATATGGGCTAAGACAGGGGTTTCCAAACATTTCAGCTTGTGACCCCCAAAATAACAGTGCCAGAGACTGGTGACCACCTATTGGTGACCTGGAGACCCTCTAAATATACATAAAAATATTTCACTGTATACTTATTAGTTTATTTAATAAATAAATATATAGTGAAATAATTATATGCAGAGAAGATTTTTTTTATTACATTTACTTATTTAATTTCATAATTTCAAAGGTATATTTAATAATTTAATGGACATTCAGTTGTGCATTTCAGAATTTAATTTTGTATTTAATTATTTTTTGTCTTAGATAAATAAATCATACATTTAAATATTTAATGGGACATTTATTTACTTAATGGTACACTTGTTTATTTAATGGGATATTCACATTTATTTACTTCATAATATATTTAATTCTGTCCCTTTTGGCCCTCCATACATCTCAGGGGTCACATCTGAATGATTCTCAAAATCGTCTTGAGAACCCCCAATTCGTGTCCCGCGACCCCTGGGGGGTTCCCGACCCCCACTTTGGCCACCCCTGGCCTAAGAAATACACATTAAAGGCCTATGGAGGGGGCCCATCTGGTTTTGCTAATGTTGGTTGCAATTATGTACCCAAATGGGCCTATACAAGAACCCGAAGGAAAATCCATTTGGGGCCCACATCCAGATGTAGGGTAGGTTTCAGCAATTATCTCAAACAAAAGATAGAATTACAAATGTATTTCTGTGTTGTGAACCACATAAATGCTGTAACTGTCCTTGACTTTTGAAAGGCTCTCTAAATAGCTTTTTTTTTGGTTAAGAAAATGTGAGAAAATAAAAGCTATTTCTTTTTAATTATTAAAAAATCTAATTCCATTTTGTTTGGCTTTTAAAAAAATAATTTAAACATTTCTTTGTGTCAATTGATTAGTTCCCTTTCCCAATCTTTATTAAACCAGGTTTTTATTTGTAATGATAAAAAAATGCACTGTTCCTGACCAACAGGGCTGTCCTAGTGATTCTGAATTTGATTGACTGTGATGTTTTGTTGTAGCCAAAGAAGTGCTGTAGGTATCTTGATATATGCAGTTGTTTTGAGTCAAACAGAAAATGAAAGGATTTATGCCTAAAAGCAACATCATAACATTTTTTGTAAATGCAAAAGACAATGCATTCAAACTCAGTCCAGTGATCAAGAGAGAACTGGGCAACTGAGTGGCCTTTGAGTTATCTTTGATAATTTTTATATTTTTCCATATTTTAGCTGTGGGCTGATGCTCACCCTCTCCACAAATCTTGTAGTATGGATGACTGAAGTCACTGAAGAGTCCCTTCACCAAACAATTTTTCCTGAGTTCCCGAACAATGTCACTAAACTCTCAAGAAGAGAGCTGTACATCAGAACTGGTAACCTAAGCAGATAAAAGCTGATTTTGCAGTCATCATGCATAAACAGTGTTACACTTTTATAACTGAATGTTGGCTTTTTGGTCTCACAGCCAGTTATGATGATGGCCACTGCAAGTGCATCCACACTTCCTGTGACATTTCTAAGGATGCCTATTACTACTTGTACCCCTTCAACATCGAGTACAGCCTCTTTGCCACCGTCATGGCTTTTGTCATGTGGAAGAACGTGGGCCGAGTAGTGTTCGGAAGCAGCCACCACCACGTCAGATTCAGCCTCAAGGATGTGTTGATTGGTCCCATTTTGGGGGTCCTCCTTGTGGTCGCAGGCATCGCAACATTTAGTGTGTATGAGATCGAAATGAAAACAACTGTCCAAGATGAAGAAAGCCATGATTCAGCAGTGATGATGCACTTCATCATGAATATAGTCATTGTGACCATGATGTCTGTCTGCACAATCATCGGATGTGCTATCTTCAAGCTGGAACACAGAAAGCACGTCTCAGAGAAGAATCCCACCCGCAGCCTAGACGTAGGGCTGCTGGTGGGAGCCTCGCTGGGGCAATTCATCATCAGCTATTTCTCCATCATAGCCATGGTTGTAACTGGGGCCAAGGGCTACCTGAACAGGCTCAACTTGGCCTGGGGCATACTGATGGTGATCCAGCTCTGCCTACAGAACTTTTTTATAATTGAGGGCCTGCACCGGGAACCCTTCCATGAGGTGGAGCCTGACACAGTGGTTGCAAATCCATATGTGCTAAAGTCCAGCAAACATGGGAGCAAACATGAGCAAGCAGACTTAGACAATATATCCAACCCTGACGTAGAAACCCATGGCCAAAGTGGGACAGCGGAGCACCAACACAAACTGCAGTGGAAGAGGCGAGTGTTGAGAGAGGTCTCCGCATTCCTACTGCTGGGTAACATCATTGTAAGTATCTTTCATCTCTTCTCTCTCACATTCATTGTGGCCAATTCACTGAAAACTATGCCTCTTCTTTCTGTCTTTCACAGCTGTGGATCATGCCAGCCTTTGGTGCTCGTCCCCAGTTTGATCATGACACTGAAACACAGTTCTACCACTCCAGCATGTGGGCTGTTATTGTGAACGTGGGTCTTCCTTTTGGCATCTTTTACCGACTGCACTCAGTCGCCAGTTTATTTGAAGTCTACCTCAACTCATAAATCAGCATCTTGCAAAGAGTGTACAGAAAGCGGAATCTGGGCATTATGAAACTCTTTTGTAGACAGTTTTTGATGAATGTTTTTTAATATTTGTCAAGAAGATACTGAATAATGACTATATTTTCTTACGGAGTGGCATAATTATGCAACAGTGTAAATGTATAAAACATTTTATTTTTAGAATTGAAATTAATAATGTATTGTAAAGCTAGTATGATGCTAGTATGACCAGATTTTTACTATGTTTGCAAACAATAAAAAGTTGTAAAATTCAAACCACCCTTATTATTATTATTTGCAGTTGACTTTGCTGCCTTCTTTTTACGATGCTACAGGAATAACAACTCAGGTTTTCATTGTGTCTAAGAAGTACAAAAATACATAAATGTTGCATAATATACCCAAACTTAATAATAACCTTGGCCTTAGTTATTAAAAGTAGTATCCAAAAGGCCCCTTCCAACTGTAACTGAACATTTTAACAAAAATAAAATCGTTAATAATATTCCATTCACTGTAAATCCTATGTTATTCTAAAGAATGAACAGGTACAGGGGTCGGACAATGAAACTGAAACACCTGTCATTTTAGTGTGGGAGGTTTCATGGCTAAATTGGACCAGCCTGGTAGCCAGTCTTCATTAATTGCACATTGCACCAGTAAGAGCAGAGTGTGCAGGTTCAATTAGCAGGGTAAGAGCACAGTTTTTCTCAAAATATTTAAATGCACACAACATTATGGTTGACATACCAGAGTTCAAAAGAGGACAAATTTTTGGTGCACGTCTTGCTGGCGCATCTGTGACCAAGACAGCAAGTCTTTGTGATGTATCAAGAGCACAGTATCCAGGGTAATGTCAGCATTCCACCAAGAAGGACGAACCACATCCAACAGGATTAACTGTGGATGCAAGAGGAAGCTGTCTGAAAGGGATGTTCGGGTGCTAACCCGGATTGTATCCAAAAAACATAAAACCACGGCTGCCCAAATCATGGCAGAATTAAATGTGCACCTCAACTCTCCTGTTTCCACCAGAACTGTCTGTCGGGAGCTCCACAGGGTCAATATACACGGCCGGGCTGCTATAGCCAAACCTTTGGTCACTCATGCCAATGCCAAACGTCGGTTTCAATGGTGCAAGGAGCGCAAATCTTGGGCTGTGGACAATGTGATACATGTATTGTTCTCTGATGAGTCCACCTTTACTGTTTTCCCCACATCCGGGAGAGTTACGTGTGGAGAAGCCCCAAAGAAGTGTACCACCCAGACTGTTGCATGCCCAGAGTGAAGCATGGGGGTGGATCAGTGAAGGTTTGGGCTGCCATATCATGGCAGTCCCTTGGCCCAATACTTGTGCTAGATGGGCGCGTCACTGCCAAGGACTACCGAACCATTTTTGAGGACCATGTGCATCCAATGGTTCAAACATTGTATCCTGATGGCGGTGCCATGTATCAGGATGACAATGCACCAATACACACAGAAAGACTGGTGAAGATTGATTTGATGAACATGAAAGTGAAGTTGAACATCTCCCATGGCATGCACAGTCACCAGATCTAAATATTATTGAGCCACTTTGGGGTGTTTTGGAGGAGCGAGTCAGGAAACGTTTTCCTCCACCAGTATCACGTAGTGACCTGGCCACTATCCTCTGACCGCTGTGCAGGACTTGTATATGTCATTCCCAAGACAAATTGACGCTGTATTGGCCGCAAAAGGAGGGCCTACACCATACTAATAAATTATTGTGGTCTAAAACCAGGTGTTTCAGTTTCATTGTCCAACCCCTGTATGTGCTTAACAAAGTCCCCTGGTGGTACAAAGCTGTCACTGAGTACCTGAACAGCAAACTTAATTGAAGAACTGGCCACTCCAAACTATTAAATTTATGATCAATAAATTAAAACAATTGAAAGCAATAGCAATGACAGGTTTGAGAATACAAGTATAACTAAAGAACAAACTAAACAACTGCCTCATACTTGTATCAATTTTGATCACATCTGTTATAACAATTGTGGCACAGCTGCTCCATACAATAATTTTTTACTTTACCAGGATTTCTCGGGATCATGCCAAGTCTTCTCCTAGTGGTGTTTCAGATCAAAATCCGATCTTATGTTTTAAGCTTAGTTCTAAAAGCAATTCTTATGACTAAAGCGGTTGTACACATTACGATTTACCTTTAACCCTGGTTGAAACCATTTTTAAATAGCTAACATTCAGTTTGATTGTATATATACATAGTCTGTTTTTTATTAAGATAGGGAGACTCCATCTCCTCTTACAGTGTGATTTGATTTGAGCAGACTGTCAGTGAAACTTTCAGATTTTCACCAACATCTTTTTTTTGACTGGAAACTACTTGGGTGTTTCTCTGGGCCAGCTGGTCTACTGTTTTTATTGGAGTGGGGCCGTGCTCCTGGTTGCCACTGCACACTTCCCCTTCAGTGGGGCTCGGTGGCTTCTTTGGTTGGCAGGCTGGTTGGGGGCTGGAGTGTGGGTCCCAGTTCTGGTTGGTCCTCTGGGCTCAGGGGTGCTTTTGCCATTAGCCTTTCCTTCACCTCCCTCTGCCCCCTCCATCACACTACCACTCATGTAGTGCTTTAGGGTGTGGGTGCGTCATTCAGATGCAGGGAGGCTTTTCCATCTCTTTGCTCCTAGGGAGGCCTTGGCCCCAATTTTATTGTACAACATGGACACTCTCACTTGTAGGGCACGCACATTTAGGACACTGGGGGTAGGCTCACTTAATGGAATCCTGAGAGGTATCTATTTAATTAGCTTCAACTTGGTGCATAAGCCCACCTCTAAATTTTAGGTTGCATGTAAACATTGAGGGTTCTGGGTAGGCAGTGTGGGGGGATTGTCCTGCAGGGGGTGGCTGTGCCTGGGGTTGTTTATTTGCTGGTGTTCGCCAGCCATCATGTCCTCGGTATGGGGTGTCTGTTCAAAGGGTTGGGGGGTGCTGTGGAGGGGTTGCAGGGTGTGTGGTGGGGAGGTTGCGTCCCTTTTCAGATGCGGGGTTGCCAGCATTTGGACTGGCCAGGCGGAGATGGCGGAGCTGAGCTGGTTGGTGGTTCTCCTTGGTCTAGCATTGCAGTGATGGTGATGTTGTGTGTTTGTGAGGTTTGTAGGTTGAGGTGATGCTGGCCCTATTCTAGAGTGAGTGTACGGTGTCCATTCTTCTGTTTTTACTTGGGGTGGGTGTGTGGGTGTGAGTGTTTGTACAGTATATGTACACATGAGGCTGGGAAAGTGTGATTGTGACTGTGTATGCCTGCTTTTCTGTTTTCCTGTTGGGTCTTGGGCTGTCCCCTCTCCTGGATCATATTTGGATCATAATCTTCTCTCCTCTCCCTTTTAATTTTTTGCACCACCTCTCTCCCTTTCTTTCTTCTTTTTTCCCCTCCATTTTCATCTCTGTGTCCATTGCATTTGAAATAATCCCAAGCAATTTGTAATAGTTTTTTATATATATCAAGTGGAGCATTATAGAGAAAGCCATAATGCTCCACTTGTGAAAAAAAATATGTTGGGCATCTTCTTGGCACTAAGACAACAATTCTGAGTACTTCTCTGCCGGACCGGTCACGAAAAAAAAGAAAAGAAAAATGTGCTGGTAAATTTTTACTGGTTAAGTTCAATTTTCAGTGCCCCCTTTTCAAATATAATGCTTTACATGACGTTGGCCCTATATTTTCTTTACTTATTTCCTTTTGCTGTATGCTACTTTTTTGCACTTCTTTACTGCAATGAATCTGCACCTGTTAGGTTAATTGGTCTCTCTAAATTGCCCTTAGGTGTGTGAATGAGTGTGTGGACTGGCGACCTGTCCAGGGTGTAACCCACCTCCTGCCCATAGACTGCTGAAGATGGGCACCAGCCTTCCCATGACCCACTATGGAAGAAGCGGTATAGAAAATGACTGACTGATATATATACAGGACTGTGCAAAAATTTTAGGCAAGTGTGAAAAAATGCTGTAAACAAAGAATACTTTCAAAACTGGAAGTGTCAATCATTTATTTTCATCAATCAACGAAATGCAGTGAATGAACAAAAGAAAAATGTAAATCAAATCAATATTTGGTGTGACCACCCTTTACCTTCTAAACAGCATCAATTCTTCTAGGTATACTTGCACAGTTTTTGAAGGAACTCTGCTGGTAGGTCTTTCAAACATCTTGGAGAAGTAACCACAGATGAGGATGGGGGTCGTTGGGGACTGGGCAGGACCAGGTTCAGGTGCTGGGGTGGTCTGCCAGTCTCCACCCTTGGAGGGAAGGGGAATACCTCCTGGGTCCAGGGGCTGGTTGTCCCTATGGGGTATCAGGCACCTGGACCTGGGAGTATAGAGTATGTATGGGGAGTGTGAGTGAGTGTACGACATTCATTGATGTTTGTCTACACGTTGGGTGCGTGAGTGTGAGCGTTTTTATGTGTACACATGAGGGTGGGAATGTGTTATTGTGACTGTGTGTGCCTGTTTTTTGTGTCAGGTTGGGTCTTGGGCTGCTCCCTCTCCTGGATCAGTTTAGGCCCCACATTTGATGGGGGGCCTATTTCCTCCCCGCCACACTACCTGCCGGTGATTGGTGTCTCTGCCAGCCGGTGTACTTGTGGTTTTCGGCATCTGGGGCTAGGTGCTTTGGTGTGTACTGGCTCACTCCCGGTGGCTGCTTGCTGGGGCCTGGACCCCTGGGCTCTGTCGGGCTTCTACTTGGGGAGTAATATGTCCTGGGGTCTTGGGTCTCTGGGTCCATGGCTGGATCTGCTCGGGCGTAGACGGCTGCCGGCGGGTCCTGGGGGCTCGTCGCTGCAGCTCCCTGGGGCTTCTGCACTGTGGCTGCTGGGTGGTTCCCCTGGGACTCTCCCCTGCTCTTCTCTGGGGGGGTTGCGGCAGTCCCGGCGGTGGTTCTCCTGGGGTTCCTGTGCTCTGGGGGACCTTTGGATATCTGTGGCTCGGATCTCCTCCGTATCTGTCCCGGGTCTAGGCAGGCAGGTCTGTGGCTCCTAACACTCGCTATTGCATATTTTTATGGAGAGATCTTGTATACACAAGCGCGCTCACACTCAGACCCACAGGTGTTTAGATTCAGGTGTTAACATATACACAAATGTTCTATATTGAGCCGCATTTACCACTAAATACATTTTGCATTGATGAGTACCATGCACTTTATGATTAAAAAAAACTGGTAATACGAACATTTCTGCAGGTGTGGAAGCAAGCAGGGTGTTATCTTGTATTCTCTTCATCCTTCTTTCTTTCCTCCATTCTTTTCTCCTTTTCTCCCCTTTTTCTTTTAGCCCTACCTTTCTTTTTTTCGTGCTTCTTATTTTTCTGTGGATGTAGGCTTTCTCACTTCTGTCTCTTCATGTAATCCCAGACACACTCGATGATGTTGAGATCAGGGCTCTGTGGGGGCCATACCATCGCTTCCAGAAAGTCTTGTTCTTCTTTACGCTGAAGATAGTTCTTAATGCCTTGGGCTGGATGTTTGGGTTCACATAGCATTTTGCAAATTGATAAAAATAAACAATCATCATTTATATTTCTGAAATCATTCTTTGTTTACAGTGCTGAAAAGGTTTTGGGACTGAAAGAGGTATCCTGGGAAAACCTTAACACAAGGCTGGAAACAAATGGAAGACCAGGAACCTTAGGTGATTAAACCACATGTTAATAACTGGCAAATGGACAGACGTTTAAGGGATAAATTGATAAATTGATAGAGAAAATATGTATACATGGTTAAAACCAACACTAGACTGCGTTATTATAGGGGCATGATAGCATATGAAGGGATATACAGGATGGAAGTGGAGGAAGGTGTGGAATATTTATGAAACAAGGAATATAATATCAAATTCTAAGAAAAGGAATGCATTTGGAATGCATAGCAGTTGAAATATTGAATAAGGATAGAGAGTATAAGAAGATTAATTATTATATATTTATTATATATTTATATGTATATAATACATATGTAAAATAATATCAGTTGAGTTACTGGAAGAAATAATGGGGTGTCTGGAAGGAAACATAATACGGTGTGGGGACTTTAATGTTAATAGCACATTATGGGGAAAACGTAATTATAAAAATGACCAAGAAATTGAGAATTGATGGAAATAAAATTATTGTGTGTCTTTATGGTGGCAGAGGAACCAGAATCAATGCTGGAAAGGAACAGAATCAGCAGCTCATCTCACACTTGTAACAAATTCACTGGCAGGTGTATGTGAATGGGATACTGATAAAAACACAACAAATGGAAGTGATTACCCTATTCAAAATTAATTATTACTAAAATAATATTAGAATAAAAATGGAGTTGAACAAAGTAGAAGGAAGTAAAAAATGTAATTTTAATAAAGCAGATTGGAATACATTTGGAGAAATCAGTAATCAAGTATTAGAGAACACTGATATAACAGCACATGCAAATAATATAAATATGTATGTTGGTAAGATAATTCTGGAGGCTGTAGAGCAGTCAATAAAGAAATGAGGAGTGTGGAGGAAAGGAAGATGGTACCCTGGTGGACAAGTGAACAATAAATTAACCAAGTCAAAAAATTAAGCTTTTAAAATACTTAAAAAGAATAATATTTATCAGAATTTTATTGAGTATAAAACAAAGCAAGCAGTGATAAGGAAGATAATTAAGGGT
Organism: Crenichthys baileyi; assembly: GCA_036173005.1. NCBI lineage: Eukaryota > Metazoa > Chordata > Actinopteri > Cyprinodontiformes > Goodeidae > Crenichthys > Crenichthys baileyi. The sequence goes on from JAHHUM010001166.1 coordinate 80,841, forward strand.
GTGATGAGAGAATATTGGAGAAGCTTCTGTGACACAATGGAAAGAGATGAAACTAGACAAAATATGGAAAGTGATAAAAAGAATGAATGACATCAAAAAAGAATATGGATACCCAATATTAAAATACAGTTAATAGAATAAATTTAAAAGATAAAGATAACGCTGAATTATTAGTAAAAACATTAGAGAGGTTCATGACATAAGTAACTTTAGTGGGGAGGAAAGGAAAAGGAGGCAAATATGGAATATAAGGATTTATTGAAGAATAGTGAAGAAACTGATAACTTCATAAATGGACTGTTTAAACAAGCTGAATTGAACCAAGTACTTAGAAAGACTTAGACCCAAGCACCAGTAAAAGATCAGACCTGGTATACAATTACAGACTACCTTGGTGTTATGATTCTGGCACGTCTGCTCTACCCTCTCTCTCTGGCTGCAATCAGCAGATGAGATGCACCTGGTGACTGCTGCAGTGCAGTGCAATCTGTGGCATTCCAAGCACCTGTGTCTTCCCTGATGTATACTGACTCTGACGAGCAGACGGTGCCAGATTTTTGAAAGCCATCGTGTGAGTAGATATCCAGCGCTCCTTCCTCACTGATCGTTGTTTTGACCTTGCCTTGCCTCTTGGATTTTTGCCTCTGCCTGCCCCTTGTCGGACTGTTTGGATTTTGGTTTTGACCCTGTTTCCTGCATCTGATTTATGCCTCTGCCTGCCCCTTGCCTGACGTCTCTTGTTCCGATCATTGACCCTGTTTCTGTCCCTGGATTATTGAATCAGCCTAGCCCTTGAATTATTCAGCCAAAAGTCACCTGTCTCTCTCACCTGCGCTGTGGAGATCCCTGCCTTCTACCCACTGAGGTTTCCCCTCTGGGTTTCAAGTTTAACCCAAGACAAGAACAGGTTAGTGACTTTTCTGATCCTTGCAAGATTTGGAGAAACTACAAGTCACTAATCTTCCTTTCTGCTTCAGTGATTCCTGGAAGCTGTGTGGCGTTTAACCTGAGTGACGTTTTCCTGTGGCTGAATAAACTTTTTAATCTTTCAGTTCTGTGTCTGGCTGAATCTTGGGTCTGCCTTTTTCTAATTCGTAATACTTGGTGAAACATTCACAGATCTTAGAGCTGTTTAATAATGTCTGGGAAGAGGGGGAGAAGAAAAGCACAGATTAAGAAGAAAAATGTTATAGTATAGTCCTTTATTGTTTTCTATAATTCCTTTTTTTTTTTTTAAGAAAAAGGGGTGCGTCGCTAACTTTTTGTAAATGACGGAGCCATCTCGAAGAGGGGTTAAAAATGAGTTCACAGTAGAGAAAGTACAAGATGCTATTAATAAAGTAGAGATAGGCATTTGAGTAGGGATTTAATTTTTTTTAGTTGGAAAAACAAATATTATGGTATTTACACTGAAAGGAATTACAGAAGGAAACCGATTGAAATTATATAATCAATTACGAAGAGTCAACTGCATAACATTTTAGGAATATGGTTTGATAGTTTATATGGAATATACAGAAAATTATTGATAAATGTAAAAGTTTTAAATATCAAATGTTTGGTGTGAAATGACTGAGGGAGCAAACAGAAGTGCATTAAAAAGAATTTGCACAGGACTGATCTGGTCAAAAATAAATTATGGCAGTATAGTATATGGATCAGCAGCAAAAACCCATCTGGATAAACTGGACAATATACAACATCAAGCGCTAAGGATATGTACAGGAGCATTCAAAACCACCCCAATATTACTACTCAAAGTAGAGATGGGAGAAATGTTATGAAGAACAATAAATGATTGGATCAACTTGCAAGCAACTAACCCAGATCCTTAAACACTAGAAACTTTAAAGCCATGCTGGGAAAAGGAGAAGAAGGAAACAAAACGTTTGGAGAGGGTGATTGGTAAGCAGGCAGAAGAAGTTAAAGTCAGCAACCTACCAATCAGTCCAATAGCACCATTGCCAGCAATACTCCTATGGATTTTTCCAGATGCAAACTTAGATTTAACACTCTTGGAAAGGAAAAAGTATAAGGGATTCATTTTTCAATTCTTATACAGTACAGAAATATATAAACTACTATAATTAGGTTCAGATCTACACAGATGCCTATAAAATTCAGCTGGGAAAATAGGAATAGCACTCGTTATACCAGAATTTCACAAGGAAAATGAATCACAAATGGGTTGTCAGTATACACAGGAGAAATATTAGCATTATTATTAGCAGAACAGTAAATAGAAGAGACAAGACCATTAAGAACAATAACTTGCTCAAATTCAAGTTCAGCACTTACGAGTTTGCAGCACACACGTCATTCAGAAAGCAGACTGGAGATTTCAGTAGAAATAAAACAATCATTATTTAGGATACAAATGATGGGATTAGCCAGTGTCTTTTTATGGGTACCAGCACACATGGGGGTTGAATGAAACGAAACAACAGCTAGTGTGGTAAAAAGGGCAACTTTACAATAACCACAAGCAAATCAAAATTAGTATCATTAAACAAAAACTGAAGGAAAAGTGGCAGAAAGAATGGAAAGAATACAAAAGATGACATAAGATTCAAAGGAGAGTGGGAGAGATGGCAACAGGAAGGAGAAACAGAAAAGAAGAGAAATTATTTAAAAAAAAGTAAGATGTGGACACATTGGACAACAGTACATTATTCAGAAAACACCAGCTTGATACAAGAAATTATTATTGTGGTGAGAGTGAAACAGTAGCACATGTGATTGTAGTATGTCAGAGCTATGAGAGAGATAGAAGGTGTATGATGGAAGAATTTAGAAAGATTAAAGAAACATTTAATGCAATAGATATACTACAAAAGGAATCAAGTAGTAAAATTATTCAAATTCTAATTAAGTTTTTCAGAAAAACGTAATACACAAAATAAAGACATTAGTCCTACACTCAATACCAGTAGGTGGCGGCAATGCATAACCGCCAAAACAAAACGACAAGAAGAACTCAGGCAAACAGATGGCCACCCTTTTTTATTAGCGCAAAGGGTTTGTTTACATCCACGTCACCAGGAAGCTCATCCTGCGTCAGAAATGCATCGACAGGTGATTTATTTATTGGGATTCGTCTTTTGTCACATTTAGGAGGTTATTACTATATTGAGTAGTACGCGTCACATGTTTATTAATTCTTAAAATAGACAAAAATATACAATTAGCATCAAGGTTCTTGCTAACATTTCAGGTGGATGTGTTGTACGTTTATGTTTTAACGTATCCAGGACTCTCAAGACTCTCCTCTTTTTGGTGAGGAGGACGACAACTTGAGGCTAAAAAAGTCTAACATTAGGTACGAGGAATTTTTGTGTGTATTCACAACCTGTTATTACATCCCGACCAATGCTGATCTTTGAAACAACATTCAAACTTGTGTTTCAGACATCCTTTGGCATCCTTCTTCCACCTCTTTTTCCGGACAAGTGCCATCTTGGTCTATTTACTGTGTGATGTCCTCAGTGGTCGCTTTATTGCCTGCATGGTTACCATCATCCTCCTTCTTTCGTGTGACTTCTGGACTGTAAAGGTTAGCGTGTCTGGTTATTGTTTTCAAAACAAATCTAGATGCAAGCATAGTATCTGGAACACTTCGATTGGTGTCATTATTTAGATCGTTTCTTGTGTGTTTTAAGTATTTAAATCATTGTTATAATTTGGAATTAGAAGATTGACTTTTGTTTTTAGAATGTGTCTGGCAGATTGCTGGTGGGCCTTCGGTGGTGGAATCAAGTGGATGAAGATGGGAGAAGCCGCTGGGTGTTTGAATCCAGGAAGGTAAGCTGTCATAAAGAAGGAATCAATCTATAAAGTGCCTGTTAGAAGTTTAAAAACGTTCATCATCACTGGCATGAATGTCATATTCATTTCGGACTTTAGGTGATTTATGTAGACCACTCTGTTATTCCAGGGTGGATAGATAATACAACCTAGAACCTAATTTGTTATAAAAGTAAGAATTGGGTGCACATGTTAACATTTTTTGTGGATGTTTTCTAATCCACACGTGGTACATCCCACAAACATTTGGCTAAATGTTCTGTGGTAAGTTGCAATGAAACCACGGTTGTTTTATTGCCACCAATGACTCCACCATATTGCTGCCTGGATATTTGATCAGTCTTTTTTATCAGAAAAAGGTCAGAAAAGTTCAATTCAATGAAATAGCTTTTAAATAGCTGACAATACTTCCTCCTTTTAAAAAGCAGCTTACAGCAGTTTTATTTATTACATTTACATTATTAGATTTGTTGCATTTTTGTTTGATTAATTGTTTTTCACCCTCTTGTCAGTTATTTTTATTCATTTAATTGGTGTTTTTAATAATTTTATATTCTGTTGTTTTGCTCTGAATCTATGAAATGTGCTATATAAATAGCTATTCTTACTTTTGAGCATAACTAAAAAAACGAGAAATCAATTAGATGTCAGGGCAATTCCAGAACATTAGCCCGCTTTATGCAATTACAAAAATTCATTTTCATATGTGTTTGGGATTGCTATCCTGTTAAGACACATAACGGTGTGCAAGTTTTAATGGTCCAGTTTATGATTTTTAGGTGAAGCTGGGGAATTTAGAGGTACTCCACTTAGCAGATTGCACCAGTACCACTGGCAGCAAGACAGACCCACAGCATGAGGCTGCCCCTACTATGCTTGACAGTTGGTACAGTTGTCTTTGGTTTGAACTAAATGACAGTTAACCAAATGTTAGAGGAAGTATTTGTAAATCTTTTAGCATGAGTGTGTAATTTTGATTCAGTGTGGATGAGTGGAAATCCAGATTAAATTCAGACATACGTTCCCAATTCTTGTTTTTGAAATCATGACTGTACGTAAACCTCTGACCAGTTCTGTACCATGACTCTTATTATACAATGTAATGCAATTGATTCTTAGATTTGTATTTATTAGGACTAAATCAAATTTATTCTACCTCTCTGAACAGTCAGATGGTGTCAACAAAACCTCCTCTGCAGAGTCACGGGTGTTCTGGCTTGGACTGACTGTGTGCCCCATCTTCTGGGTCATCTTTTTCTTCAGCACAATCTTCTCCCTTAACATCAAATGGCTGGTCAGTTCAGTGCTTTGTGCATGTGTCAGATTCCTGCCAGACTAAATTACCATTATGCTGGTGGTAATTCTCTTTGTGATTTTTTATTTTTTTTTTGTATCTCAGGCTGTGGTGATAATGGGATTAGTTTTGCAATGGGCCAACTTGTACAGTTATGTCAGATGCAAAGTGGGTGGAAAGTCCAGCCTGAGAAAAATGGCAAAGACCTACATCAGTGGGCAGATTTTCAAACAGGTATGTGAAATGTCATTCTTACCTTTGACTTTTCTTATATTGTTAGAACAAATTGTGACACTCGTCTTTTTTTTCTCTCAAAAGGCAATGAAGGAAACAGAGAAAACTTGAAACTGAATTGGAGACATTCAGACAAAAACAGGTGTCGGGGCTCAGGACTCAATGGGTCTATTATGTTGACTGGAGATGGTTGTTTTTCTGTTTGCTCACATGAGGTGATTTTGAGGAAATTCGGTGTCAGATAATAATGAAGATATAAAGGAAAGCTTAAAAGAGCTTCTTTAAAAACAACTTTTGTAGGCTTGATTCTAAACGTTGTGGAAACTATAAAGAAGTTCTGATATTTTTGTATCTTTGGCCAAACTGTATTTTTCTGTCAGAAGGTTTATTATAGTTTGTTATAATTTGTATGGTATGTTTTATAATTGTTAAATAAAATGGTCATTTACAAATAACATCTTTGAGAAGGTGTTGGGTATTAAAAATAAATCATGAAAACTCCAAAATATGGTCCAAATATGGACTACCACCCTTATGATTTACAATATTCCATCTAAGTACTGTTCTAGTAATAACATAGGATAAATCTAATTTAGAACGAGAATGAAGTGGACACTGCTTTGACTCCATGTAAATGTTTGACCACAAGGTGGCAACAAACATCATGGTGTAAGGAAATTATGTGCCAAACAATGTAATTAGCATTAAATATCTTTGAACCCTTTATAGAGGATGGACAATATTCCTTTTAAGATTGTTTTGGCACTAGTGGCCTTTATTGAACAGTAATTTGACAAGAAAGAGAATTAAGAGAGAAGGGAATATCAAGCAAATGGCCAGGGATTGGGTATCGAACCAAGGACAACAGGATAGATTCTGTGCGTGGTGCTCCTGCTCTACCAAATGAGCGACCCAAAACTGTAAATATTTTCTTTGTTTATACTGGTATAACTGAGTAAAACAAAACAGTTTTTCGACATGTTCAAGCACCTATTAAACATCATTCTGTATATATGTTTTATCTTTCCTTTTTAGGAATAGAATATCATTTTAAGTAAAGAAAAGTTATTTTTCTGTTAAAGCTTTCGCAATTTTGTAATCAATGCATCAACTCTGCAGATTCTGCATCTTTTAATTGTGGTTGTGATAGTTTAGTTATCTATGGTATTGGTTTGGGAAAGCTTTTACAGAACATAGCATATTAACTATCAATGACACCATTCATAGATACCTGATTTTTAATCATCTCAATTCCATAAGAAAAGGATGGCTTTTAGATTAATGCACGGGTCTTACAGCTTTAGGACACTGATATAATAATTCAGTACTTAATCACCTGCAATATGAATACAATATATGCTTGTTTAAAGCATCCACTGAATGACTAGTTAAAAAAAAAGCTAAATTGACCCACTGCAATAACTAAAATGTCTTTATTACTTGTTTTTTTTTTACAAATCTAACTGTCAAAATATATCTTTGTTGTATTTCACAGACAAGAAAAAGCATGTAATATGTAGTTACACCTATGGTTACTTGACTATGTCTCCTGTGCCTCCACAATCATTAATGCATCTACCGGTATTCATTCATCTATTGTCTGTACACACATGCAAGGTTGAAGGGGGTCTGGTTCCGATCTCCAGCGGTTGTTGGTTAAGAGACGGTATACATGCTGGATAAGTCGCCAGTCCATTACAAAGCAACACAGAGGACAAACACCCTGCTTATAAACACTCATACCTAAAGGCAATTTAGAGTAACCAATTAACCTAACAGTTAAATTTTTGGATTGTGAGGTTCCAGTACCTGGAGAGAACCCAAGCATGCACAGTGAGGCCATCCAAACATCATGCAGAAAGACTCTAGGCCAGGATTAGAACCCAGGACCCTCTTGCTGCAAGGCAACAGTACCAACAACTTCTCCGCCATGCAGCTCAATAATGCATGTAGATTGCTGTAAACCCATGGATTGTGTTAAAAACTGCTCAATACCTTAAATTCACAACCTACTGCCTTGACATGGATACCAGAGGTGTTTCAAAAATGTAGTTAGGTGTGTTACACCAGAAACATGCAGATAGTGAATTATTCTTTTCACTCAGGTTATTTTCTTCAAGCTCTAAAAACTGCAGTGATCAAACCTCTTTCACCAAAGTCTAATCTGGATGCCTCAATAGTAAGTAAAGTAATTACAGGTAAATATTCCACCTGACATTTTGGCAAAGATCAATGAAGACAGATTATCGCCGTCTTTGAATAAAAACAATCTATACAATGCTTTCTATTGAGATTTTCCACAAAATCTCAGCACTGACCCCATATTGGTCAAAGTCTGAAATAAGAACCCATAACAGAGATGCATTTAAAAAGATCTTTGTTGGTTTTCTGGATCTTAGTGCTGTGTTTAACACAGTTAAACATAACAAATGGATGGATTGATAGATCTTGAGAGTTGGTTGGGATTGTCTGGTATGGTGAAGATTTTATTTGTTAGAGCACCACTTTGTGTCATTTGTCCATCACAAATCTGAGTGAATAAAGATCACATGGGGTTCCCCATAGCTTAATTGTTGGTCCATTTTTCCTTTATCTAGTATATGTTTTCCTGTAGTGTTGACCTATGGGGTATTACACCTCTTACTACACATATGCTAATGACACACACAACTCTATATTTCTGTGTTAAGACATGGCCATAGTAGATCACACTCAATGCAGGAAAGCCAGAAGTCAAAATTTAAGGTCAGAGATCAGTGCTCAACTAGACTCAACAAGGCTAAAAACTACAGAGTATTCAATGAGGCTGGCAGTATGCATGATGGGTGCATCTCTTCATGCACCTCTCGTCTTATCCTGATGCACCATCACTCTGAAACAGAGTAAATTTTGTCTCATCAGACCACATGACATTCTTCCATTGCTCCAGAGACCAGGCTACACTCTTGCAAATGCAAGCTTTTTCAATGAGCCACAAAGATCAGTGGTTTTCTTAGGGTTACACAGCAGTGATTTTTGTTTTGTTTTGAACAGGCCGTGTATTTGTTTTGAATTTGTATTTTAGCATTTGTATTTAGTTATTATTCTTTTACTGTTTCTTGCTTTTAGTAAGGAGTGGGGCTATGCAAACAAACCTTCCTTGCCTTGATGAAACAGAAGAAAATGTTTAACTAATGACTAGTTACATAGTTTAAGACAATATTAGTTGGAGCTAAGAATCCCATCATAGGGATCTAATTCTAACTTATTGTATGATTATTAAGTGGTCAGAGCGATTGGGGATTTTCTGCCTGTTGCATTAGTTCCAAAACTCAAAATGGTCAACTACGCATTTGTACTGTACCATAACATAAGTCATTGCACATAGGTATCCAGAGCTAACAAAAAAGTACAACCAGAAAAAGATCCTATCCAGTTTATCTGCAAGGTTCTGATGACGTTCACTTTTTTTCTGGTCGGTGTCAACAGCCTCAAGGAATCTGACGATCTTCTTGAGCATTTGAGAGTCTTCGGAGACATCATGCTGAATGACGCTGATATCACCTTTGGCGTCTGCAGAGGTCAAGTTACAGATAGTCACTCCGCAAGACAAGGCGATTCAGTCTCAATATGTGTAAACAAAGCCTCACTCACCCGCATCCTCTTTTTCATCGTTGTCTCCTGAATTTAGAGAAGCAGACCTCGTGAAGAAATATGTGAAAAAGACCAACCCATCTTGAGCTACCCTTGTCAACACTATAGACACCAGCATGCTTATCACCATCAGGACTTGGCAAATACAGAAATGGACTCCTGTGCCAAATAAAAATGGTTATAGTTAATTTTTGCTGATTTTTATTTTCAGGTTTTTTTTTTGTATTTTATCTGTTTGTACTGTACAAATTGGTTTGTGTTTATGTGCCAGACTCACGGATAACTGGGCTGCACTTGCTATCTCCAGGGAGCACGTTGGTGAGGATGTTCAGGAACATGGTAAAGCTGAGCACCAAAGTAACCTTAAACGTGTTGCGTTCACCACCTTGCATTGGCAGAGCACAGCTTACTATATCAGCCACCATGATCAGAAAAGTGGGCAGGAGTAATGTGATGAAGGGGTTGGTATATCTGATCTTTAGATGCACCTGATGTGTACAAAAAGACAGTTTCACAGGAACAAACAAGGGGTAGAAACTACAGCATCTGCATTGGATTGTAGTATTCAAGTATGGATTTAACAGTCAAAGATTATGGCGATGTGATTCGTTTATTGTTTCTTATCATTCCTGAATAAATTGAGTTTGATCCCTTTTAGTAATTCTGATTAACACAACACGACTTAAACTAATCAGAATTTCATCAAAATAAATAAATACAAACTACAGCGAGGGAGCTGTATTTCTACAGCTGCTAGCAAGCAGGCAAACATATAAGCTTGTTTTTACGTAAAAAATGCAGCAAGCTACTTCTTGGTGACTACTTCAACCTAGAGTTTAGAAAAACTTCAAGGCTTTTTTTCCATAAAATTACTGTTTGCCAAACTCCATATTCCAATTAAAACATGTTTTAATACATTTTTTAGTTTATGTTAACTACTTGATTGATCTAGCAGCTTTTTATTCAGATCAGTTCCATTCAGCTTATTGATATAGTTCCAATTCACAGGTAAAATTGTATAAATATCAGATAAATTAAAATTCATACCATTTCTATCATATAAAATGGTTAGAATGAATGGCATACGATATGTTAATATGGTTAAGTGTTTGCCCCTAACAGATTTATCTGTTTTTGCTTTTTTGTCGCACATTTCAGATTATCAAATAATTTTAGTATAAAACAAGAATAATCTGGTTAAATATTAAATGGACTATGCGTTTTTAGTAATTAATGCAGTGAGTTGTTGACTTTGCAACATTCCCTCAGCCCTCATCTCCAACTCTGACCATGCTTTACAGTTACACAGGGGGCCAGTTCTTGTTGGGCAGCCTACCACTGTTGCTTGTTCTCCAGTTGTGCGGTTGGTTGTGATTTCCTTCTATGTACTTACATTGATATAATTGCGGTCTTCTCGTTTTTTCCCAAGCTCCACATGTTGTGTTTCCCAGTCTCCGTGGGACGTCTCTTCCAACTTCACTCTTTCAACTTGTATGCTTATCCCACATTCTGCAAAATAAATCTGCTTTCTTAATTTCCATTCACTTAATGTGTTGTAAGAAAGAAAACTAACATATTTCCACCGCCGCACCAGTTGCATTTTAAGAAATATCCATCGTTTCAAATTGGATATGATATTCTGTAGATAGATAGCCACAATCCAAAGCAGTCACTTTTTACTGTAATTTGGGATTTGGTTAAAAAAAAATGGTCTGCACTAGCTCATGGTTTCTGTGAAAATGTAATGCATTATTTTAAACTGATTGACACAACATGGTTAGAATAATAAATTAGCTCAACAATACGGTATTAGTAAATGGCTTACCGTCTGGTGGGGTGGATTTGAGTCCAACGGGGCATGTGTCGTAAGCAAAAGGATAGTTAAACAGGTTGATTCCACAGTTCACCTCTGCCTTTATGGCCACCTTGTGCCACACTGTACCATTACTGAACACCACCAGATCATGAAAAACATGCTCCATGTAGCTTTGTCTGCACACATTCCCAACAGAAACAGCAGGTACATCAGTTAAGCTTCAACAGGTTAATGAGCTGAGTTTGTCGAAAAAGTAGGGTGTTTTGTCACTCACCCGTTTTCTATGCTGACCTCTGGGGTCCACACTTTATCTACTGGCAAAATGACTCTGTTAAACGGATATATTGATGTGTTCCAGGCCAAACCTGGATCCACCCATTTCTGTTTATTAAAATAGAAATCAGTGTCACTCAAATACGTTTTTGTTTTTCCGTGTGTTACTTAAAAATCTAAACCTACAATATGAGCCTCCAGACGACTCAGTATATTGAGTTCCTTCATGTCCTGTTAAAATGAAAAACATTATGACATGTTTACAGAGGTTTAAATAAACGTTAAACAAAGTCTTATTCTTTCCTTTGTTATCTCCTCTATGAAGTGTGTGAAAAAAATACTTACAACTGACAGCGTTTCATACTTAATTAAGGGTACTTCAACGAGTAGGGTGCAGTTCTCAGACTGAGGTGGAGATAAATATTCTTTATTAATTAACATTTGAGCCAGACATCTGCGATCTGTGCACTTGAGTTCATCTTGGGCGCAGCCTAAAATGAGACGTGTGTTCCAGTAATTTAAGAAAGGCTTCTCTTTATCTTTTAATCTGAAAGAGGTTTACAAAATGTACTTACCAGTAGTTAGTAAACTCAGTAGAAAGAATGCACTCTTCATCCTTTTAGTTTTCAGACTATATGGTCTTTACATAGAGCTATTGACTGCATCTTTCAGCCTTCAGTTTTCAGCCTGATGGGACTTAAATATGTCCCTAAAGCAAAACCTCACAGGCACAGATGACATGACTGATCTACAAAGGCTTTCATTAAATCATTATACAACTAATTACTGCCGCGTTTCTCAGTAAGACTGTGCAAACAGTGAAAACAAAAGTGCAGTATTGCCCATTGTCTGCTGCTTTCATGACAGGACATACAGCTCATATTTGTCATTACCGCAGACTGTGCTTGTTATTTACTAAAACCAGAGCATGTCTGCAATAGAGGGGAGCAAGCTGAATGAGTCTGTAATTGAGACACAAGCTTGCACAAAAACGATCATAAAAGGCAGAACAAAGATTTAAGAACACAGTGGTAAAACAAAGGAGTGGCTTTTAAATACTCTGTTTTAACAGCTGGATGATAAATTGTAGTGTTGCAAAGAGCTATTTAGGCTGTTTGAATTAATTAATTTCAGCAATAAGCATTTTATGTTGTGTAATTTTGATTCTGAATTAGCCACCCAACATTTATTCTATGGATGTGAAACGGTGTGGTTTGTGGGTTAGTCTGTATGTGTTGCACAAATAGAGTAAATTGGTATGGCAGAAAAGATAAGCATAAATTCCCAGCATCATGTGAAATTAATTTGAATCAGATACAGAGGTTGGGGAGGGGATGGTTTGGCGTTTGGGACTGGAATGACTGCTTTTGGGGCCTGTGGGCCAATATTTGCACCTGGACCGCCTATTTCATCAGTGTTATTGATGAATGGAGGTTGCAGTTTACAGGTGGGTAAAGTTCCCTTGGTTTTGCAGTGGTCTTTCGGTCCCACTGGTTCTTGTTCTTAGGTCTGTTCAGTGTTTATGGCCTGTGCCCTTCCTTTGCTGCTATGGTGTACTATTTTTTATTTTTTTATTTTGCTTAGTTATCGTTGTTTTTGTAACTAGTGCTGTTACCCCTATGCGTTTGCCTTTCTTTTCCTCTCCATGTCACCTTTGTAATTCCCACACCAATGCACAGATTTGTAGGCATCTTGAGGTTAGGCGCCTTGCCCACCTCAATATGTAGTAGGGGGAAGCTGGAATAGAATACACAACTTTCAGATTGCAAGTCGACTACTTCCCAATCAGATGGCCTTTTTTGTCTCTTTATAACTGGCACAATCTGTCTACTTTGTTGCCAGAAGCTTATGCAAATTATTGTCCCTTTAGTTCAATAAATAATATTGCAACTGGGGTAGTATTCTCTTCCCTTTTGTAGAGCTTTTTTTTTATTGCACGATATTAGTACTTCTTGTTTTTATAGTGAGTCAAACAGTTCTTCTCATCTCAAGTATTTCATTGCATTGTTGACTTTGTGTTAACCTGCATATGACAAATAAACCAATAATAATAATAATTATTAAATCTGCAAAGCAGCAAGCCTTAAGGCTTAGCCTAATATGAAATCAATTCCATTATTAAAAGTGGAAAACCTACGATATTAGTTTCAAATCTGATATATGCTCTGACTAAGCTTTAATACCAGTCATTATCAGATAGGAAGATAAGCGATAATTTTGGTGAATGTTAGTTCTAATAATTAGTTTGATATCTTTTCCCTAATATTTTAACTGCATAAAAGACTCCCTCCTTACTTGGTTGGGCATAGCAGCACTCTGTAAAGGGTTTAAAACTAAATGCAAGATTTATTTGGCTTACATTTCGTAAATTATCTTAGAGTTGCAGCATTCTGTACTTGTCCTGTTTGACTGAGATTTTTTCAAAGTCCTTGAAAGTGTACAAAAAGGCTATTCATGAACAAAGTTACTAGGCAGTTATGCAAAATGTTTTTGTCTACACTGTGATCGGATTTGACGCATCAGATCCCTTGTATCTTTTTGCATACACACTCCTCTGAAATTCAGAGGAGTGTGTATGCCAATTCTGTTCTTACTAAATAAAGATTTCTCAAATCTTACAGGCTGCAGCAACGGAGTTTTTTCACAGCGGAGGCCTTTTTAGTAAGTCCTGAAGTTGTACAGTCATGCACAAACACAAAAAAGAAACACACATTTATTTTTCATATTATTTTCCTGCTTTTTGGATGTTGGTTATTTTAATTTAATTCTTCCTAAGTGTGAACAAATTGTTTTGTTTTGTGTATTATATTTGAAGTATAAAAATATTCTTTTGTCTGTCTATTTTTGTCTATTCATAATAAAACCATTGTCTGTAAATGACAAACTGTTTATCAGCAGTTATCTCCCAATAGGAAGTCTTTATCACTGTTTTCACTCATCATCTTAAAAAATCAATAATGAATCAGATAGCTTAACCTCCATGAATGGATCACTGTGTCATACTCTATTCTTAAACACACAACAAGGCTGTTTTGGTGTTGTTGACCTATTTTGCAACAACCTTAGATACACCCTGCAGCTGCTATAAAGGTGAATTTAAAAGTTAACTCCAATCCCAGCAGTTCAGGTGTGATGTTGTCTTAGAACTAAATTGTGGACCATTTGGACAAAAACATCCTTCTTCCAGTGAAAGCATTTCCACCTGACTAAACAAAATTTAACTTCCTGTCTAATGAATTGTGAAAATTTGCAAGAAATCCCTAAAACAGCATCCTGAAAATATCAATATTATTGCTTGTTTTTCTTATCTTGTGGAACACTAGGCTGATTGTAAAAATTCCTATTTAACCATCCGGGGACAAGAACATTAGGTTTTTTTTTTGTCTTGAGGAACCTCTAAAATATTACATAGGTCACCAATCCTCACAGGGTGTCTATTGCACTTTGAGAAGGAAATGATTGCTGTGATATCAGAACAAAAAAATGGGACTTTGCCTCAGGATCAGGCCAGCCCCCAACAATGTCAAGTTCTTCTACCATTTGAAGGTTACTGAAGCACACAGTGTTTAATGCTCAGAGGAGCTTATGGTCTTCACGACACCAGATCCTGTCTAATTTCTACTCGGCAAGTAAGTTTATAATTCAAATCTTTCGTTTTTTTACTGTGCCAAGACTGATGCATTGAAAAGTACCTAATTTTAAAAATGTTTGGTAATATGCAGCCCAACACTTTTTACATCATACATCAACAACTATGAAAACGTATAAAATGCAGCTTTAGTGAAATATTTTTTTTGCTTTTTGAGATAAAAACTGAAATGAGATAACTGATTAAATAACTTTTCGAATAATATTTAGAGCGAAAGAGCTTTTTTGTGGGATCATTATTAAGACCTAAGCTTACCATGTATTAGCGTTGCTTGTTATCGTTCTCAATCTTTGCCCATCATGATAATTTAAATAATATAAATTAAGTGTTAAATAACAGAAGTTAATTCTGCATTTGAAAACAATCACGAGATTAAGCAAAAACTCAGCACATTTAAATTCCTCATGGTGGTCAAAACGTCCTTGCTCACTTTTTTCTTAGACATTAATATCCTTGTCCACTCTCGTGCAGAGATAATTAACTGTTTACTGACTGCTTACAAATTTTCTAACTGTAAAATATATGACCAATAAAAAACCAGCTATAACCTTTGTTGGATTTATGGTCTGGTGTGGTATTTTCAAAGTTTTTGTTGCTAAAGTTCTTTACTATTACGGTAGAAATATTCATGTTTTTTCATAGATGTTCTTTAGTTTCTTTCACTTACCTAAACACTTTGCCTACTCACCAACAGTAGCCTTTCCTGACCTACGATAATATCTGACTAACTAAGAGACTTGTTTTAATGACACTTGGCACTACTGCACAGTATAACTAACAGAGTTTGAAATCTTTACGTCTTTGGTTGCACAATTAAACCTTATGAGGAGTTAAAATTAGAACACATGATAAACCATTCATCATAAACTGTGATAAACATTAACCACACATTCTCATCAAACTCAGTAAGGCAATAAAAGCTCAGGCTGACTGACAGGAAGGACATTCTTTATTATTGATCAGTGAGAAATAAACCAGATAGTGAACTTGTTATCAGTGGCACATCAAACCGATGTCAGTGAAAGAAAATGATGGAAATTTGCCGGCTTTTGTTCTACATGTTTCTGGAAAGGGGGACGTGTAGTTAAAGTTTGACATTTCAGGTAACGTTTGGAGGTGAAAGCTATTAGAAGTGGTGACAGGTCAATAATTTACCCCTAAAGAACCAAAACCTATTAATAAGAACAGCAAACTGAGGTCGATTCTACGTAATTGCCCAGACTTGATGGTGGAGAAAAATATCTATTTAACTTTCTTTAAGCTTTTCCGTACACTTTTAAGGAAAAGTCAAAAAAACACTTTTTGCTGTTTACTTGATCTTGTTGGAAGATTACAGAACAAAATATAATACAATAAAAGGTAAGCCCGACAGATTAAAAAGGAGGTTTTATTTTAGTAGGAATAGATTTCACTAACCTAAAATGTAATTAATCCTATCAGTGGGTCAGGGTCAAATACTACAATAATAGGAAAATGAACAGCTCCATGCCTAACAGTAAAGTCAAAACAGTGACTCTAGTTCAATGGGAAGAGTAGTCATTTTACTGGAAATTTGTGGGTGCAATAATCAGCTGGTCACGTGTGGATGTGTCCATGGGAAAGCACTTAACCCCAAGTTACCAAGCAATCTGCGTATCAGTACATGAATGTGAGTGCGGCTGGGTGAATGTGTCTCCCTGGTGTAAACTTGCGAGAGGTGGGTATGGATATATGTATATGCCTAATCCTGTTTTAATAAGAAAAACAAAACTAAATTGGATTCAGTAGCTTCTAGAGCCATGTTCCCAGTAATACCTTGAAAACATTGTTTTGTGTATGACTTTATCAGCCTCTTACATCCTTCTGAAGAAACTTTGTCCCACTTGTCTTTCAAATGTTGTTTCATTTCAAAACTGGTTGCAGGCATTTGTTTCTGCATAGGTCACTTAGATCACAGCCTTTTATTCAGGTTGAAGTCTAGACTTTGTGCAATTGCAACATACTGTTTATCTTTTCAGCTATTGTTTTTTAAATGTATTGCTTTGTTTGTTATCTGTCTTTTTATGATTATGCAGTTTTGTCCAAGTTTAGCCAACTCAATGAAAGCAAGGTGTCCAGGTCCAGTGGCTGCAAAACAAAACTTAAATTATTAACCCTCATGATTAGTTAGGGTCATTGTTTCTGTCTTTCCTACTAAGACTACTACTGCATTAACTCACCCCTATATACTTCGTACTGTATACTTCATGAAATCTGCAAAAAGTCCTGCATCTGTAGAAGTAATAACACTTGATGATGAACATTAAATCACGTGTGTTTAATAACTTTTTCTCATGGGGGTGCATGCAATGCCATCACAGAAATCTACAATAATATATTGCAGTCTATAACTATTAGAACAAAAGTTTTCTGGAATTTTTTATTATCAATATCTTAGTAAGGACAAAAAAATAGGGAAGATACTTAAATTGATGAGATGTAAAAATAACCATAAAACATATCTGAAAAGAATAGGGTAAAGTGGTTGTTGCACTGATAAGTTGAAAGGGCATTTATATGACACACTTCTGTGGCTCTAAATTAGTAGTAGGCCTCTGTTAAACAACTATTTTATAAAACTGTGCAAAGCAGTAAGAGCAACAGCAAATATAGATTTACATGCAACAAATCTTGTCAGAATGTATAATGGTGATTTAATAGAATGTTTTATTATACTGTATTTGATAATATACATAAGCAGAAACGATGGTCATGTTCAACAAAGGTAATTAGGATATGGCCTTTCATATGCACACACCATAATAATACTGTGGTGTAAAATACTAAGATCCTAATCTGTATTTCCATCTCATCTTTTTATTTCCACAAGAAACTGAAAGGCACTCATTACCAACATGAGCACCAAAAGAGAAGAGCAGATCATTGACACCTACTACACCTCAATTCATACTCTGCACAGGAGAAATGTAAATGAAGGAAGGTGGCTTCGCTACATGCAGAAAGATGGCAGTTTCCTGGTGTCATTCCGGAAGTGCCCTGGAGATTGGAGCCCATATTTATTGGACATCTTCACCACCCTCATAGAGATTCGCTGGAGGATAATGTTCCTTGTCTTTTCCCTTTCATACATTCTTTCTTGGATCTTCTTCAGTCTTCTTTATTGGCTCATTGCCTATATAAATGGAGACACCCAGAGTGTAGACAACAATCCTTGCATGGACAACGTGCGTGGCTTCACTGAAGCATTTCTGTTTTCAATGGAGACCCAGGCAACTATCGGTTATGGCTACAGGGGGATGACTGAAAACTGCATTGGGGCTATTATTGTGTTTACTATCCATGATGTTTTTAGCTGCCTTCTTGACACCATTGTCATTGGCATCGTTGTGGCTAAAATGGCATCTGCTCGAAAAAGAGCTCAAACGGTGGGTTTCAGCAGTTATGCAGTGGTCAACCTGCGAAATGGGGATCTGTGTCTATCATGGCGCCTCGGAGACTTCAGGGGTAATCACATCCTTGAGGGATCTATCAGGGCCCATGTTGTCCGCTATGTGAAGCAGAGAGAGGGTTCTGTTGTGATGTTGTACCAGGAATTGGACCTCGAGAACCCTCATGTTGTCCTTGCAGTGCCTACAACAATTATTCACAAACTAAAACCAGGGAGTCCCCTTTATAGGATGGCTCCAGATGACTTGCAGGAGGAGAACTTTGAACTGGTTGTCTGCTTTACCTACACTGAGGACTCCACAGGGATGCTTCACCAGACACGCACGTCCTACACTCCTGCAGACATTCGCTGGGGGCAACGTTTCCAGGATATACTGAAAGTGGGCAAGAGACACTACAAGGTGGACTATGCTCTATTTAATGAGACCACCTGGGTTTCAGTACCCATGCTCTGTGCAGAAGCTTATGAAAGAGAGAGGAGACATCCTAATGAGGACAATTCCCGCTTACCACCAGTCACAGAGAATGAAAACATCTACTGGGCCACCATTGACTGCCCTGAGGAGGTGGTTGTGCAAACATCTTTGTAAAGAAATAAATAAATATGCATTGTGTAAATGAATTTGAATGTCTTTGTATATAAAATTACATCAAAATTTTTAATATATTGGTTTATGCTTTGTAAGCAATACGTTGTGTATTTGACAACCAAATGTAAGTTCAATAAAGCATTTACTGTTTGTCACTTAACATGGTATATCTTTACTTAATATAAAAGCAAGCATATCAATGTTTTTAATGCCAAAGACTTAAGAATAGACAGAAATAGCACTGCCACACTGTGAGGGGAAAGTTACAGTTTCCTTAAGCTTACCAGCAGTTGCATTATAATTTAGGTGTTTAATATATGAATGCTATAAACATATTTTATATCTGACACAGCTTACAGGGACTTTTCCCTCATTTCGTCATATTAACACCACACACTTCATTATATTTTTGATTGAATTTTATGTGATAAACCAACATATAGCAGAGCAAAATTGAATTGGAAGTCTTTTAAGTTTTGTACAAAATTAGCCCAATCATAGTCAGACAGAATGGATTGCATCTAAGAGGATAATTTTTCAAGTCTTGCCTTAAAAGTTTCATTGGCAGTTTAGTTTGAACTTTGACTGGGCCATTCTACCTCATGAATTTGTTCTGATCTAAACCATTCCACTGTAACTCTAGCAGTTTTTTATAGGAAAAAATTAAACAAATTACTGTCATTTTAAAAAGAAGCATTGAAATAAAGAGGATATATTTCAATGTATAGGTCATAGGATATTAATGACTGCAAATCCCCTGACATTGCCAATTAGTTTGTTTCTATCACTTCTTTAGCATACATATGTAATATAGCTATTATTATAGACAGCAATATTACATCATACTCTTATTTTAGTGAGTATGTTATATATTAGATGTAATAAAATATGAATCCGTTCCAGTCCAACTTTATTTATAAAGCACTTAAAAACTATTACAGATGCCAAAGTGCTGTACAGATAAAAGCAAAATATAAACCAAAAAATTCAAAATGAATAAAATTAGAAAATAAACCGAAATAAAAAATCATAAAATCAGCATACAACTAACACCCCACAATTTTCTGAAAATGTCATCCAAACCCGTTCATAGCTTTTAATTAAATTTATTTTAATTTTTTTTTTTTTTTTTTTTTGCAAATGAAATGCGAATGAAACATTTCCATGGCGGAGATAATAATAAGGAAGAGGATATATTGATGTAAGCTTCTATATACCGTGCGAAATTGGTTGTTACCTCTGCCTGTTTATTGGAACCTCGTTATTTTCTGATAAATTTAAAAGGTGAAAGGCTTAGTTTCCGTGTGTATTCATATTAGAATTCTCACGTTTGCCCTCACAATATGGAAGTAGGGCAACATTTTTACAGCTGAACAGCGCCACCCCGTGTTCAGCTATTGTATATGGTGCCTGTGGGTGCTAAATTTGCCTTTCTACACTTGGTTTATTTTTGTGTTATATGGGACAAAGGTAAATCACTACGTTTCTTTTCCAACTGATCTTTTTTCACAGCCAGGATGAATAAGCCAAATTTCCCTAAATAGTAAACAAAACTAAATAAAAATGTCAAACCCACGAACCGGCGCTCATGCTTCCTATTGGCTGTTTCCGCATCGGGGGCGGGGTTTTGGAGACACGTGTTTCCAAAGTCTTGTCTTGGGAACCTCAACTATCTGCTTCAGTATCGCTGCGGAGGGTTATGGCTGGAATCAAAGCTGCTCACGGGAAACCAGGAGAAGATAACAAACGGGACAAAATATTAAGAGAGAGGAGGAGTACAAATCTGGCGCAGATCGGAGTTATAACAGCGAGAGAAGATCCAGTTTGCGCTCCAAGACCTAACAGGTAGGTGATATCTCTTTTATTGAAAGTTTAACAATCAAATTTCTTGAATGCAAACATTTATATGTGATGACTTATTTCACCTGAAAAAAAAGTTCAGTTTCAATGTTCTACAATGACTTAAACATATATTTTATGTTTGTAGACATAATTTATTTCCATCCTTTACATAGATGGATGGACTGAGTGCGCTGTGAAAACTCTTTAAGTCGTTTAAATGCTTTTCTGATCCTGTTAATACATTTTTAAAAAATGCAAAGTGTAAAAAATACCGAATCAAAAATTTTATTAATCATTTCACAAAGGAAAAAAACGCTAAAATAATTAATTTAAACATATCTTTAGCTAAATAATTGACATAGTTATTGATTTGCGAAATACAAAACAGAGCAGCTTTATATAACCACTTTCCATCTGCCACAGTAGTTAGCTCCATCCGATAGGAAATGCAAAACAAACAATCACAGACTGTGCAGACTCCGCAAGTCTTCATGTCTTCTGTCACCATGCAACAAACAACCGTGTTTGGTGACATGACGAAGAGCGGACAAGAAGCAAACAATTCTTCTTGTAAGGAGCTGATGATTGAGGCAGTGTAAATCTCAAAAGCCAGAGATGGGATTTTTTGCAAAGATTAACCTGTGAACTGTTATGTTTGCACTTACTTTAGGGCCACAGTACACCAGAATGCTAACAAATTGCTAACTTATTGAAGCTTGAACCGAACCTAGTTTTGTCACTCAAATTAGCTCATTTTTGAGTTTTATTTTGTTTTTGTTTTTTTTTCAGAAAATATACATTTAACTTTTAAAATAGCAAATTTATGCAATTTAGGATATTTATATAGTGTAATTTAAATCCCATATAAATTATCCTATAATTTAATAGGGATTTAACAAAATAAATCCTATATTTTCAGCTCCTTCCTGTCAATCGACCTGCGGACTTATTAATGTACTTGCACACAATACTGAACAAAAGAAGCATACATCTACCTATGTTTTACTTAAAAAACAGTTAAGCACGAGAATTTAGTGAAATATCATTTTAGCCTTTTAACACTTGGAGAAAAGAATTACCATCAGATAAAAAGCGGAACCAGTGTTATGTTAGAAATAGTAGAGCACATCAGGCTGCATGTCCATTGCATTTTGTAGCCTCTGGTGTTGTATTTTAATGGGACTCTCATACCACTTGCACCATGTCAATACCTTTTCTGTTTTGCTGTCCTTGGTGCTTTGTTACGCAAAGTGCAAGGTTACCGGTTTAGTAATAATGCTTCTTTTAAATTTGTGATCAAAATAGCTAATAGAACAAATACAATATTTTAGTGAACAGGCTTTAAGCTTATCTGATGTGTACAGATAACATCTGTAAAGTCTGAATAACATACTACTACTGAGCAGCAACTTGCACTATGATGTTTTGCAGAAACTTGCTGAAATCGGATTAATTTTAAATCGACATGCATTTAATATACTCTGTAACATGTTTGCATTCACAAGAATAATACTGTTAATTTGGAGCATGCAATGGATTATTCAGACACTGTGTGATTACATGCTTCTTTTTTGTCTTTATATTTCATAGCCCCTTTTACTGATGAGGTTCAAAGCAAGTGTCAGAGAGGAGTGAACTGCCCTCACCGACGGTGCACAGCACTGCCAGAGAACCACGGCCTCCCCACAGGCCCAAGTCCTGTTGATCACATTTTCTGCCCTAGTTTGTCATCCAGAGAAAACAAAACTGTTTCTCCAACGCTTCTATCAAAAACTGAGACTGTTTTCTAAAGCAGAAGTGGCCCAGTCCCCGCAGTTGGAAGTGATGGGGAGCCTGCGTAGCCATCGTTACAGTATTGTGTCCTCGGAGGAAGATGGCATGAAGCTAGCGTCCATCGTTGTTCCAAATGGTTACGGGAATGGCAACGTAAACAAGGGGCACACGGAGCAGCAGCTTCAAAGCCGCTTTGTAAGCAAGGATGGCCACTGCAATGTGCACTTTATCAATATGAGCGAAAAAGGCCAGCGTTACCTGGCAGATATCTTCACCACCTGTGTGGACATTCGCTGGCGCTGGATGTTTGTCATATTCTGCCTGTCTTTCCTTTTGTCATGGTTGTTTTTTGGACTTGTCTTCTGGGCAGTGGCACTGGTGTATGGGGATTTGGAGAATGAGACTCAATTATGCGTTTCCAATGTGGACAGCTTCACTGCAGCCTTTTTGTTTTCAGTCGAGACCCAAACCACAATTGGGTACGGTTACCGCTATGTGACAGAGGAATGCCCAATTGCTGTTTTTACGGTGGTGTTTCAAAGCATTGTGGGCTGCATTATTGATGCTTTCATTATTGGTGCCGTCATGGCCAAGATGGCAAAGCCCAAGAAGAGGAATGAGACTCTGGTGTTCAGTCACTATGCCACAGTAGCAATGAGGGACGGTAAACTTTGCCTGATGTGGCGGGTGGGAAACCTGAGGAAGAGTCACCTGGTAGAGGCTCACGTCAGGGCCCAGCTCCTCAAGTCCCGCACCACAGCGGAGGGAGAGTTCATCCCTCTGGATCAGGTAGACATAGACGTCGGCTTTGACAGTGGGATTGACAGAATCTTCCTTGTGTCTCCAATCACCATTGTGCATGAGATTGATGAGGACAGCCCATTCTACGAGATGAATAAGCAGGAGCTGGAAACCTCAGAGTTCGAGATTGTTGTGATTCTTGAGGGCATGGTGGAAGCCACCGCCATGACAACTCAGTGTCGAAGCTCCTATGTGGCCAACGAGATCCTCTGGGGCCATCGCTTTGAGCCAGTGCTCTTTGAAGAGAAGAACTACTACAAAGTAGACTACTCTCGATTTGAAAACACTTACGAGGTGCCCAGCACTCCCACCTGTAGCGCCAGGGAGCTGGCTGAGAAGAAGTCCAATGCTTCCAGCATGAGGAACTCCTTTTGTTACGAGAACGAAGTGGCGCTTGAGAAAGTTGAGCTGGAGGAGGGGTTTGAGGAGGACAACGGCAGGTTGAGGGACGTTGAGGTTTGTGCTCTTGAGGACACAAGCATAGAGTTGGTTTCAAGTACCGTATGCACCCTGGACTCTTTGCCTTTTGACGCAAGACCTTTGACGGCAGAATCAGAGATTTGACTGCAAGGGGTACTAAATGGGCTTTATTTTTAACCTGGTTGGTGTTTTTTAATAATTGCATGAAGTTTGTGAGCAACCAAGGTTTAAAAGTCTCTGTGCAGAACACCAAATATTAACTTGTTATATAATTTACATTGACACTGTTTGCATTGATTTTGTTATAAAATGGGTTACATGCCATCACGCACACAGAGTGCAGTATGTTTCTCCTAAAAGGATACAATTTTAAATATTTAAGTAAGAAGCTAAGTTCCGTTTTATTAATTACATATTCCTTGTTTGCACATTTTGCATTAAGCGTCTTCAACTTCACATTTATTGTTGTTTTATAGGTGTTGCACGGGGTTGTGTAGTTCAAAAATAAAATAAATACTTTGAAAACTATTTTCAAAGCGTTTTCAAACTTGTTTTAAAGGCTATTATCTCAAATTACCAACACAAAATTGGGCTATGACTGTTAATGAGCTGGTCTCTTAACGAAAAACCTCCAGTCTTCTAAAATGTGCTGGTTTCATAGTCAAATAAAAATAAAGTAGGATTTGCACAAATTCTGAGTACACTACGCTCAGCCTCAACCTATCATCTTGTCCATGTGGAGAGTCTTTTGCAACGTGTGCCTTAACAAAAGTTCTTGCTCCCCATAGACGAACTCAGCTAGTTTGGCTTTGATTGAGCACACACTGCATTAGATCTCATAGTACGAAGACGCATGAAGATATGATTCATTGTTGCAAATTTCTGCCAGGTTTTTGTGTTTTAATGTGCAATACTGTCAGCTGTTAGGAAGAGACATGAGTCCCGATCACAAGCCAAGGCAATGAATGTTAAAGATAAGTGCTGCTAAGTTACATATTGTATAGACAGAAATCTCAGAGCAAAACTGTATTATTGTTATTGTTTTCAGATTGCAGATTGCACATTGGTGTTTTATCTAGCTGTAGACAAGCATGATTATGTGAAGTGTGTTTTCTAAAGCTTCAGTGGATTTTTTTTTCCTCAGCAGAAACTTCTTCCCTAAAGAAAAGCAGATACGGTTTTACAACCAAAAGTTAGGTGTGTACGTATATGCTATACGTTAAATATAAACCCTAATTTCTTTCCTCATCTAGCAATGGTTGATAGACAGACTGAAGGATTATTTGAACTTATTTTACCATAGTTTACTCTATTTAAAAATGCATGTTTTTGAAATGTGTGATGTGCAGAATCTGGAGACATCCTAGTTAAACTGCTTTCCAAATTATTCATACCTCATGAACTTTGTTTCTTTACTGTTTCGTCCCAAACTTCAAAGTATTTTACATGATTTTAATGTTATACTCCAACACAAGTAGTGCATGAATGTGAAGTAAAATTATGGTTTCTTTTTTAAAAATCAAAATCAAGAACCCTATGGAGAATAAAAGGTTTGCACATTCTCCATTGCCAAATAACTCAAACAGTATGAGATTGGATGGAGAGTATCTGTAAACACTAATTTTCAAGCCTGCCACAGCTTTTCAATTGGATTTAGGTCTGGACTTTGACTGGGCCAATCTAACAGATGAATATCCTTTGATTCAAACAATTTCATTGTATGTTTAAAGCATGATTGACCTGGAAGACGACCCTCCACCCTAGTCTCAAGTCTTTTGCCACCTATAACTGGTTTGCTTCCCCACAGCATGATGTTACTGGGATGTTCAGGGTGATATGCAACATTGTTTTCCACCATGCAAAGCATTGTGCAGGTAAAAAGTTACAGTTTGGTCCTATCCGACCAGAGCACCTTCACCCACATCTGTCCCCATCATAGGGACTCAGCAAATCCGTCTGGAAGAGGAGCTGCAAAGAATTCCAGTTCAAATGGGTCTCTGATTTACTATGGGCCTCTTGGCTGCTTCTCTGATTAATGCTGACCTTGATCCACCTGTCAGTTTAGGGATATCAGAGTAAGGAAAACTGATGTCCTTTTTCATAATTATACAATACTTTGTGTTGGTCTGTAATATAAGGCCAAATAAAACACACAATTTTGTGGTTGCAAGCTGACAAAATGTGGAAACATTTTAACAATGTTATTGGTTTTGCAATGTACTGTAAATCTTAGTTCTGTAAGGTTATTACAGGAAAGATGCTTGCTTTGGGTGGTTAACGGTCATGAATAATAACTGTTATTGTAGTCACAATAATAATAAAAAAATCCTGCAGGGATGAAATGCACTCAATTCCGTCTTACAGAGGGTTTGATTTTAGTCGTCATTGTGAGAGTCAACCTTGTGGATGCCAGAACAATAGTGTTTCTGTTTTAGGTTTTAATTTTTCTACTGTCTTCCCACTTTGCTGCAGAACTCAGATTGTACAGCTTTTTTATCTTTTGTAAATTATATTGCACTGTATAGTGATTATGCAGTTATTTAAAACTATTTATGTCCTTGTTTTTCTCAATAAAAAACTACATCAAATTCATTACGATGTTGATGCATAAATTGGACATGACTGATATAAAGGTACTATGTGTGAAGATTTGATTTTTAATTGTTTTTACAGTTTTTTATCTTGTATTGTAGATTGTTTTTTCGTTTCAAATGGATTTTGACTGCAATTTGTGACGTAGCTGATTAAGGGAAGTCTTTTATTACATACAGTAGATGCTGCAACTCTAATGTGGAGCTGTGGTCCAAATTCCAGTCTATCTGTCAGAGCGCACACCATCATTTACTATAATTCAGCAAAACTGACTCAGTCCGGTTCTGCAAAAGCCTGCTGTACTACATCAGCTCACTGTGCTGGAAGTCATTTTCAATGACAGCAATGGAAGCAATTCCTCGTCCGCTTTTCTTAGACTCTTTCAGTAAACTATGGAAAATCTATGTATTCTGCAAGTGTCTTGATGAAAGGTGTCTAGGATTAGTTTGAACGTAATTTAGTACTGATCTAGCAATTTAAACCCATTATATTCAATACCAAATTTAAAATTGTTCCGGAGATTGTTATCAGAAATTATAGATTTCAGATGGTAATGAGTCTACAGTAGCAGAGGAGCATATTGCATAACAAACCAATGCTCCAGCGAGGAGACGTATTCAACTGCCAGCTCTCCTATATCAGCATTACTATGCGTAAAATGGTGTTAATCCATGCATTTGATCAATACAGTTGTTTTTGAGATGCAGCCATGTTTGAAATATGACACAACTGTCTGTGAATTTACTCATTTTCCATTCACTGCTGCACTCTGCCTGCGCAGACTGACAGAATGCAGCAACTGATTGATCAGACACGTCCGCAGGGAGGCAGCGTGCCCATTGAATTTGTTTCTACACAGGAAGTGAACGATGCCTGTGGGTCCTTTCCACATTAGCCAATTAAAATGCCACAAAGCAGCAATTTGGTTTAAAAATATTTTCTTTATTTCCATTTGAGACTTTTCAAATAATTCAGACTTAGAATTGGAATTTTCTTTGTGGAGAAAAGAAAAATATAAAGAAAACTCGTGAATTTCTTAGTTTTCTGGCAAGTATGCATTTATATTTGTATTCTCTTAAAAAGTTGTTTAACACTACCTCACCAAAATTGAAGTGATGGCATTAAACTGAACGGCATAGTGGATTCTCAGTCTGTTCAGGGTGCTCTGAAAGAATCGACAGCCATGAGTTGGCCAGCGAGCTCCTGTCGATGAGGCTGATGACGTCTTCCCCTGAAGTGGCTCATTAACAACAGACTGATCTGCATGACCTTCAGATTAATGAGGCAAACATAAACATGAACAAGTCACTGGCTCCAAAAAGTGACGCACGGCACCATTACCATCATGAAAAATAATGAAAGAAGAAAACAAAAAAATGAAAAGAAAATCTGTCAAATTCCATACTGGCCTCAGTATAAATAATTAGGACATAAATTTGGACCTGTGCAAGTGTAGCTTTCCTGCTGCTGCCTGCCATAGCAGAGAGAGAGCACTGGTTTGTCTCCATGAATGTC
This sequence comes from Crenichthys baileyi, assembly GCA_036173005.1. Lineage (NCBI taxonomy): Eukaryota > Metazoa > Chordata > Actinopteri > Cyprinodontiformes > Goodeidae > Crenichthys > Crenichthys baileyi. Next base: position 108,503 of record JAHHUM010001166.1, read on the forward strand.
ATTCAGAAATTTTTTATATCTATAATTTTATAGTGTGTTAAAATCATTGGCATATTTATTTCTCAGGAGGAAGCATTTCTGGATAGAATCATTGCTGTGGATATTTAAAAGATATATCACAGTTACTATCGCGGTTCTACGTGGAGAGCATCCGCAGTTCTTTACCCTATAAATAGCTCTACTCTGTGTGCAATGGGTTTTCAATGAACTGCTGAGGTCACCACGCAGCATCATTATTAATGGTATCATTCACACTTTTATAGAAAGGTAACAGCAAATTTTTTTTTGTTTGTTTGTTTGTTTTTGTAAATGTAAACAGAAAACAATAATATACTAAGATCTTGTTGTTTAATTGCAGTTTTATTGCACTGTTTCAAACATGCTTTAAACTGTTCCCCAACAGGTACCTGTTCAGAAAGATTTCAATATTCCTCAATTACAGTATGGCAGGATTATTAATTTTGAAACAACTTTCTGTACCTCTATGTGAAGATTACCTGCCTACTAGGAAGGCTCTGGAAGACATATTTGCAAAGACTATAATGCAAAAAGTTTAAAATTTAATGTTGCAAGCTGCAAACTGGACTTCTTATAGCTTTTGATTAATGGCTTTCTTCTTGCCTATCTTCAATAAAAGCCAGATTTTCTGAATGCACAACTACTAGTTGTCTTGTTGAAAGATTCTCCCACCTGACTTTTTTAGCGCAGGACCTTCTTCAGATCATGAACTTATCATGGGCCTCTCAGCTACTTCGCCGATTAATGCCCTACTTCCCCAGCCAGTTAGTTTAGGTTGTCATCTCTTGGTAGGTTTGCAGTTGTATCAAACTATTTCAATTTTCAAATGATAGATTGAACATTGCTTTGTCAGATATTCAAACCTTGGGAACTCTGCTCTTACTCCAGCACTATATCAATGACTTGTTAGGTGTGTTCCTTAATCTTCATGATGATGTTTTTTCACTAATGTTAGTTTCACAGGATTCTGTTTAGGGGTATCAGACAAAATGGGTGCTTAGTAAATATGAAAGGCACACTTCCTCCTCTTGTGTCTTAACCAGCTATAACCAGCTTCCCTGTCCCTAACAAAAGCATTCCCACAGCGTTATCTACCACCACTATGTTTTACCTCAGGGTTAGTGTGTTCAAGATGATCTACAGTGTTAGTTTTTCTGTCACACACAGTATTTTGCTTGGGGAGCCCCCTCCTCAAAATGTTTGCTGCATTTTATGTGTTAAAAAGAAGTAAAAATTGGAAAACATGATTCTTTCTACAATTAATTTTCCTAGTTTGGTGTATCTTGTGTTGCTCTATCACATACATTTAAGAGAAAACATTGCGATTGAAACATAACATAATACCGAAATAGCAAAACCTACTGCATACTGTGATTTTGTAAGTCTTTATTTTTATCTACGAAGGTCATCATTAGCATGTGAAAATGAACAATAACTTCAGAAACAAACATTATTATGGGTGTAAAAGGTCTGAGCTATTTAATTATATAACCAGGATGACATGACTATTGCATAATGCCAGCAGTAATGCTCAGCAAATTTATTATGGCAGGTGACTGATAAAGGCTAGTGACACAGCAAGAGGGGGACAAAGTAAAATTCATATATTCTCAATTGTCTTCTTTAAACTGCAGTGCTGATGCTGATCATACATCCATTCTTCTTCAGTCATGCCACCACTGCAGGAATTCTAGAAATGTGTCTCAGGTGTATGCCAGCATGCTTTTTTTGTTAAAGAGATGCATCGGGTATGCAGTAGATAATATGCTTCACAAATATAGAAATGTCTCAAATGTATTCGGCATTCGGATTTTCTTTACTTGCATCCAAAAGCTCTTCAAACCCCAACGAGATGAACTTTGTAGATTGAGCAGCCTAATTTGTAGCTTTTGAATATCCCCATGCTTTAGATCAAGCACGCATACATCCACAGCTTTAAAACAGTTTGAAAATGCTGCCAAACATTTTCCACTCAAGAAAAAGGGGCCGAGTCATTAGGTGGGCATGTTTTTGTTCAAAGATATGTGAGGGGATGTCCTCACTGTTAACAGAGAACCCCCCACCCCTGGAGTCATTTGTATTAGATTCAAAATTTAAAGCATAATAACCTTCACAAGCGCAAATAGATACACCAGCTGACGCTCTTTTTAGCCACGTTACTGACAGCTGGGTGCCTCATGACCCTCAGCGGAGATGAAGGAAAGTCCAACAGGTACAATATGTTGGATGGGAGTCAGAGTTTTTCCATTCGACCATCCTGCTGAAAGACAATCTGCGTATTTATTCACTCCCTGTGTGTGCTGTTGCAGTGGCAGAGCCACAAACGGCCCTCAGCATGGCAGCTTACTCACAGTCCTTTGTGTTGTTTGCTGTTAGTGTATTGATTTACTTTATTGTTCACAGTTTGCTCTCTCTTTTACATACAAATGCATCTCCATTAGCCCGAGACTGTTTGCACACATTGTCATTCAAGCATAGTACATTTGCAAACCTGCAATCATGCTGCTATTTCTATGTTAGTAACTGCATGTCTATTCATGCCGCTGACCTTTATGCTTTTGGCTCCAGCTCCTTGCATATGGACAAACACAGCCAGAGCCAGGAAATGATACCTAGGCTTCTTGATGCTCACTGTACAGCCTTGACCACCTTGGACTGAGGGGACTTATATTTGTGTGGTGCCATCCTTTGTTGCCTATCTGCAAATTAACCACAATAGATTACAAAGAGCTTTCCAAGGCACCATTTATACAGCCTGCGTCCATGTAGTTTCAATCTCAGAGCAGTTATAAGTAATTATACTTGCTGAGGCCTCTAATGCTTTGTACTTACTGTGATTGTCCTGGTGCATCTGTTCCAAGACATGGTCATAATGCAAGCACTGAGTAAAATAACATATACTGTATTTACTGAATAACAAATGCATGAAAAATTGGGAATTTATAGAACAGGGGATACTTGAGCAGCGCTCATGAGGTCAGCTGAGGAGAGATGGATACTGTTGAACTCAGTCCAGACCTTCAGTGATAAAGGTTACCAAAATCCAGCTTGCCACTATGCTGAAACACTTTGCAACAACAGCAACAGCTGCTGCAATGCCAGACAGCACACCGTATTTATGTGTGCTGATGTCACCCAACTGTATCAGAAAGCAAATGATTGCGACCTATAGATTAGATTTCTTTCAGATTTGCATTTCTCTTTTTCCACCAAGAGATTTCCACCTTATGCACAGAGTTCATCCGGTCACATGTTCAACGAGACAAGCCACAACTTGGATGCAGCAAACATGTATTTGTGAATGGAGCTCATGTTTTGTGTATGAACAGGGCACAAGTTTCAATTGAACATGTGGTACACCAGCACCCGCAGGGCAAGGTGGTTTCCAGAGCCAAAAAGTGTCTGTAGTCATGGTTACTGTAACTATAACTATAACGAGGCAATCAGCAATGGCAGCTTCAGAGGGAAACATATTCCAATGGAACATGGACAGGTTTCATAATAAACTGATGTTCCACAATATGTTAAAGGCAAACATAAACACAAGTACATCGGTGTACTATTTACTTATTTCCTGATTTCCTATCTTATTGCAATATTAGTATAGTTAGTATAGTTAGACTTTACTTTTACTTTTAGATTTATTGGTGGAGGTTTTGACTGATTCTGTTTCCACCAGCTGAGCCTGAGTGTCGACATAATTGAACTAAGCAAAAGAAATTATTACCATTGAAGGCCACTTTGAGATAAATTTAGGGCTTATAATATTCCTTTATAAGCAAACAATTGGCTATTCTTCGCTTTACCTTAATTCAGAAGGTTACTGAAATATCTATTTTAATCTAGACTTTATGATGCAAAAACACTCAGTTATAACATCATAACCCAATACTTATTTTTGTTTGCATTTTAAAAAACTGCTTCTGAAAGAGGGGAAGCTAAAAAACTTTTTACAAATAATTTTTAATGACTAACTTTTTTACATTGTTTCAGTTTGGCCAAACTGAAAACACTAATTTGAAATTATAGAGGTTTAGGTCAATTTAGTGCACCATACTTTTAATAGCAGTGTGATGGTGGCACAGTTGATGTTCCCCACCTCTCGCCCATAGAAAGCTGGAGATAGGCACCAGCTCCCACAAGACCTTGTACGAAAGAAGCGGGTATTGAAAATGGATAGATAGATGGACATATGATACCTTTCTAATAATAAAATAAACTCAACAATACTACATTAGGATATTAGTTATCCAGGGTTTTAAATGTATAAAAAGGAAAAACTAAATATCTTTTTTTAATTTTATGATGGGAGTAACATGTTAAAAAAACAACTTTATTGTCAATTGTGGCGCAGTGTGTTACTTTACTGAAGGATACAGTTTTTTTTTTCAAAGTTCAAATGTTTCTAATCTTTTTTGTGTGTCTAAATATGAAAGAGAATTTTCTTCTAATTAAATGTCACAAATTTTTCCAATTCAAATAGTTCAATCTTGGTGTGCCTGATGATGATCTGAACTGGACTGACTCTGGTTCAACAAAACCCCTTCACCTTCCCTCAGTTTTCTTCTCACACTTTGCCATTTTATTCAGTCTTTGCATTTTTTACCCATGTAGATAACCTCTAAATTTCAATTTATTTTCTTAGGTAGTTAAGTATTTTGACAATTCATAGAAATAAATAATCATAGGTACACTCAAGTCTAACAGTTTTTAGTGATATATTTTCTAAAACTTTTATGTTAAACCCTTTTCCAATCGTTTATGTTTCTGATGCATATTTGAGTCAGTCAGCTCTTATGAAATATGAGAGAATATGAGCCCTGAACAATTTTGAGTTACCTACTGTTGTTAGAAATTATTTACTTACTCACATAACCACATTTCTATGAAGCGGGCTATAAGTAGATTATGAAAAATATATTTCAAATCATGGGTTCTCAAAATGGGACGCAAGGTATCTAAGGTGAGTAAAAATGAACACTAGATGCAAAAATATGAAATGAAGAAAAGACCAAAAGACCAGCAGCCAATTAGAATCTGAATCATCCATCAGAAAGATTCAGCTAAAGCTCTGACTTAACCACGGAAAGTAAAAGGAAGATACATTACTGAATAATTAGATTGAATACTCAGGCAGTGATCTATCTAAGACGCATACACTATATTTACAATTTTTAAATAAAAATAGTAACACTTAAACTCTTAACTCTCACCTAAGGGCCATTTTAGAGAGACCAATTTACCCAACAGTCATGTTTTTGGACTGTGGGAGGAAGCCGGAGTATCCGGAGAGAACATGCAAACTGCTGCAAACTTGCTGCAAGGCAACAGTGCTACCAACTGCGCCACCTTGCAGCCACAGTTAATCTTTTTTTTTTTAATTTAATGAATGAAGAAATGACTTTAACAACTAAACTTGGATGTGTAAATAAGAGAATAATCTGGCAGAGAGGATCAAGCAGGTTTTTCATGGATGCAACCCAAAGAAGAAAACCCACTGACTGTTCCAGGTTACCAGAGTCATTAGCAACATTCTTTTCAGCTTGCCTTTCAGCATACTTTCGTTAAATCAAAATAAGTCAGTAAACGTCTGGCAGAAATTGTCCCAAAGATGATCATATAGTAGCCGTTAACCCTAAGAAACAGAAAACAGAAGCAGCAATAAAATACCTTCACACACATACACAGCAGTGGACAGGAACAGAGCATAGGGCAAGTGAATGCAATCATCCTCCTCCTCATTTCAGATTTAATTCACGCAGAACAAGATTAAAGAATCCAATCAGCAGTGACATTGAGCCAGGCACCCCGTAGAAAGCCTAATCATTCTGCTCTGCCGCAGTGAGTCGATCAAATCCCCTCAAGATGAAGCAGATGGTTGATATCATCTTCTTTTCTTTTTCAGGTGAGATTATATCCCTGGCTTCAAACCACACGAGTGAATATTTACATCCGGATGGCCCCCCTACCATGCAGATGTGGGACACTCATGCTGAGTTTCTACTGAGACCCAAAAGGAATAAAATTGGGCTGTGCTATACAAGTGCACATGAAATATAACATCCTCCAGTAAAATGGATCAAATATCACTAATGGGAAGTTGACAGACAAAAAAATATTTGTTTTATTGCTAATAAGGAAAAGAGTGTCTTTATTTGTCTTTATTCTGCTCAGAACATAATTTCTCCCCACAAGGAGATTACTCCTTGCGTCACAACACAGTTTTCTCCCCTGTCCTGCTTGTCCTGAGATTACTGAAGTGGCTTATGCTTGGTTAAAGCATGTCTTGTTTTAAGCAGGTCTGCCATAAGGAAACAACAAAGCCATCTGACATGTGACTTATGATTCAAAGTGAAAAATATTAATAAGGAAAAGCATATCCTTACAGGATTCTTTTGTCCATTAAGGTATCCTTGGGTCATTATCATCTACTTAGTCAGCAAAATGTGTCTGTTAAAAACTAAACCTAGCTAATTATAAAAATAAACATGATTAGATACATTAAATTGCCAAAAGTATTTGTGTACTTTTACATATACATGAACTTTAATGACATCCTAGTCTTAATCTATAAGGTCCAGTTTGTTGATGGACATAACATTGCCAGCAATAGCACATTTAAGTATTCTGTTAATATGTTCCATAAGGTTTAGGAGTGTGTTTATAGTTAAATGCTCTAATTTATCCCAAAGGTGTTCAAGAAGGTTAAGGTCGGGACTCTTTGCAGACCAGTCGAGTTCTCCACACCAACCTTTATACACCTGCAGTCATGGAAGTGATAAGATCACCAGAATTCATTGATCTGGTGGTGTGACCCAATTCTTTTGGCAATATAGTATTGCCAAAACTGGAACAGGGAATGTGCAACATATTTATATCAGCAAATTGCTAAAGAAAGGGAAGAATATCCAGAGGGGTCAAATCAATGCAATATTTAAGAGCCAGTTGTGTAATGGAAGCTGTTGCTGCTATAGCAGAGCATTGAAACTAGGGCAAGTTTTCAATTTCTCCCAGGAGTAAAGGAGAATAACATTGTACCTGTTAAGGACATCCTTGAGGTAAAGAGAAGGTTTGGTGTTACACCTGAAGGCTCGTGTCATTATAATGGTGCTCTTATCTGGTGACTTTCCTTGTCACTTCCAACATTTTGGAAGCTTAACAGTGACTCTGTCATGAAAAGTCAACCTGCTCATATAAAAATAAAAATAATTAAACAAGGAGCAAGGATATAGAGAAAATAGTTTGTTAGTGAATTTGCTAAACTATTCATAGAACTTGAACCTTTTTCATTTTTTGTCATGATACACCTAAACATTTCAAAATGTTTTATTGGAATTTTATGTGACAGAACAACACAAAGTAATGCATAACTGTAAATTGGACAGAAAAGAATACATGTTTGCATAATCATTAAACTCCATTTAATCTGAATCCCCTAAATAAAATCCACTGCAACCAACATTCAGATGTCATCAAATTGTAAATAGACCCCCAATATTGTAAGGTGCTTTCTGGTCTTACTACATACAGCAAGCAAGCCCATATCAAACCAATTTCACATCAAATTCTCTAGCTTGCCTGCCATTTTTATGTGATTTTATGGTGCTTTTACTGGTATATAAAACGCTAATTTTCCTACTCCACCTTATTTTTCAAACTGTCTTTTATCGTATAGGTCCTCTAGACCCATCAGGTTTTTTCAGAATTGTCTTCTGTTGATACCCAAATTAAGAACTAAAGATGACGTTTCTTTATTGTGGACTTCGCTTGTGCAACACCCATCCGAAAGACCTATGGTCAGGTGAGAGTTTCAGTGTTTTATTGATGATTGATTGATTGAGTGAGTAATTGAGTAAGTAATTGAATTGATTAATTGAGTGTGGAGTATACAGCAGGGTTCCCAAGCTCTAAAGATCTCACTGTAGCAACATGCTGTGCAAAAGCTTTTCTTCAGCAGTGTCATGGAAGGTGGTAAGAGTCGATAGGAAGCTGAGTAAAGCTAAATGACGAGCAGTACTGAAAGCAAATCTGTTAGAGGCTGCAAAACACTTGAGACCGAGGTTCACCTAGACCTGATTCTAAACATCCTGCCAAAGTTACAATAGAATGGTTTAGAACAAACCAAAAATAATGTGTTAGTGACCTAGTAAAATTCCTGACCAGTTGAGAATGTGTGGCAAGGTTTTATGTTAACAGACTGAGCTTGAGCTGTCTTGCAAAGAACAATGGCCAAACATTGCATAGATGTTGGTAGATGAGAAAGATACACAACAAAAGGCCTGTGGCTGTATCTGCAGCAAAAGGTGACTATGCAAGTGTTGACTTCTTGGGCTGAATACCAATGCCTGGGACACTGTTCAGATTTATATTTATAAAAAATAACTTTTTAAAACACGTATAATATAGAGTCCAATACAAAAATTTTTAACTACTTTGTGTTGTTTTGTCACTCAAAATTCCAACATAGTACACTGAAGTGTGGGGTAATAATGCAACACAACTCAAGAGCTATGAAAGCCTTTGCAAGGCTTTAGATATTCCGGTGGCAGTTCACCATGAATATGCATGTAAGCCACAGTTCAGCCAGCTTGAGAGATTACTTTGAAAAGGAGGAGCTCTTATGACATTGTCATTTTCCCAGAAGCCCTGATTATTTCGTGTCATTTAAACATTGGCAGACTTGGACGTAATCTGGGCAAAAGTCAAACACTGTGCCAGGTCAATTTGAGGCACAGTACCTCATTCCATTCATGAGATGATTATTTTGCTTCTCTAGTTTAAAAAAAAAAGAAAAGGGAATTGGGCATGGTCATAATCACACCCTGGGGGATCTAGAGAGGCCAACACAGCATAACCAGGAGACTGGCTTTGTGCCTGTGAGTAAATCATATGAGTGCAAAGAAAGTCCCTCATCTTTTTCACCATAAATATGAATCCTCAGTGGTTTATAAACCTTCCAGTGTTTAAAATACTCCAAAGTCCACCTTAGACATATTTGCTTATCTTTATTTTATTATTTCTCTACATTTTTCCAGAAAATCCTAATAGCCTAAACTTTAATTTTATCAATAATTTGAATTTAAACTAGTTTTGATTTCTAAACTGATGTGGCAGTGTCATTATCTGCTAAAAAATAATTCAAATGTATAGTTACAGTGGCTACATTTAAAAGTCATCAGAATTATAAATTATTACAGGACCCAATTATTTTCAGAAGACAGGAGGAGGTTTAAAAATAAAGCGACGTCTCAGCAGTCTGGATCTTTTTACATACGCCCTGGTTGCTCTTCATTAACAGGCAGAGACTTGCATGAAAGCATCCTTGATGCACTCACTGTCACTGGGGACAGCTGGCTTTCCATTAGATCAGCTGGTATCTGAACACATTGCCTTTCCTCTTGGATTCAAGAGACACCATGTTTTTCTTCTCTGGGCATGTGTCATATTAACTGCAACAGGAACAGGAGGTTAAGGAAACTGGTAAATGCTAGGAAGGGGTATGGCACCTGTACTGACATATGTGTTGACATGTTTTTGTCCTCTTTTTTCAAATTTCTCTGAAACAATGTACCTCTGAAGGTATTACCATCCAGATTAAACTACATGAAAGATAAGAGGTGGTCAATTTTGATCCTGTTAGTCCTGGTTTCTCTCTTATGTTTTTTTGTCTTGAGCTAAATCCGCAATGGTCCTTTAGGATTTAGGTCTGGGGACTAAGATGCCTATGCAAAAAGGTTGATTTTGTGCCTAGCGAACCAATTTTTGTCTGGATTTAAAACATACATTTGGAATCATGTTCAGCTGCCACCTGATTTTAAATTAAAATCAGGTGGCAGCTGAACATTATTTTGCCACTATGCAACTGTTTTCAATATTTCTGTACTATTGGCCTATGAATAAGATTTTGACACTAGTTAAACAGTTACTGAACTGGTTCTGAAAAACATTATGAAAAACATCCCTAGGATACGGTAATACCGGAATGTTCGCCTGAGGTCACTGACAGGGGAGAAACGTAGGGTCAGCTCAGCTATAAACACAGCAGAATAATGGCTTTCTGCAATAAAGTTAGCAAGGAGAAGTACAGCCAGAATACTGCAAGTTCTTTTTCTGAGACAGACCCGGAGCGATTGGGAGAGTGTTAATACTGTTGTCAGGACATATGAGGGGTTGCGGTGGAACATTTTAATGAGCCAACACAACATTTAGACTGAGCTAACTGAGCAGCTGATTGAGTAGATGAAGGCTGGATTACCCAGATTGGTATATTTTGTTATTTATTGTAATATTGGTTATTTATTTAAATAAAGCATTTGTAAACAATTTTACTGGGTAACAGCTGTTGGCCAGGGCATTTAGAAGCACAGAACCAAAGCCCTGCTTTTCTCTGCTAATGTTGGTCTATGTCAACTCTTTGACCCTTCCCACTTAATGTTTTTAGAAGAACAGGATGCAGATTGGAACACAAAGCGGTGGGGGGCTGCATCACCAGGAGATGTGACAGATACTGATTGGTTAGTGTATATGTAAACTAGCCTTTAATTTTCCCACAAAACTTGGCAGCATGACATTTTGGCATACTTCCAACAAAGCAAATGAAAAACCTTTTTTTCACATAACCTTGTGCTAGAAACGGAGAAAATGTATGGTAGGAATGAAAGTTTTTCTTTTTTTTACCACCAGGCTCCAAACTTATCAGAGTTTTAGATGTATACATTTCATTTGTATAGATTAATTTATATATGTTGACTTAAAATCATCTTCCTGTTTCAAAGATCTCATGACACTATGAACATCAGCAGGGTTCTCCACTAAGGAAATGCTTCCTAAATCTCTTGCCAGATCTCACAACCTTCTGACTTTTATAGGTATAGAAATTCAGTTTTAAGTATTTTACCAACCATCCTTAAGCCCAGTAAAACGAATAAAATTGGTGATGCTTTTGAAAGGGAAACATTCCCATGGCATCATACGTCCTGTACCTTACCTAAAAGTGGTCATGAGGCACTATTTCAAATATTTATTGCACGGAACTCATCTGGAGTGCTTGCTGGCAAAAAGCTCAATTTGAGTAAACCATAAAGTTTCTGTTAAAGTCCAACTGAAGTTTAGTAAACTCTAAATGCTTATGTTTGAGATAACAACACAAAACTTTTTTCTTTCCTGGCATCAATGCCTGGTAACCAGTTGGCATGTAACATTTGATGGCTGCTGTAGAGACTTGATAACCCCACTCAACAGTTCCTAATAACTCTGATCAACAAAGAAATGCCTTAGTTGCATTTGTTTTAAAGAGATACCAATAGACAATAATTGTACTCACAGTAATGGAGGAAATATTTCTTTATGTGGGTTGAATGCATTCACATTTACTGAAATTAAAGATTGTTGTTTTTTATTTCCAGTTTGGGATTATGCTACTACAAAAAAAAGAAAACCAGATGGCTTTTTAATCTTCATTAAGACAGATTATAAATGTTGCTGGAGTTTTATTCAGTTTGATTCTATTTTAGTTTATATGTATCTCCCATTACGGGACATATTCAGTAACTAAAGAGGGAAGGTGTGGTTCTTAAGAGCTACTGAACTAATTGTGAACATTGTTAGATTTTCACATGATGATTTTGCAGGAACTCATGAGGTGCCAAAATCTTAAAATTTATAATCTACATGAAAAGGATAAAATTGGTTACAAACCATGCTCTGTAGTATAAATTGGAAGCAAGTAAAAAGCTAACAGATACCATGGCAAGACTAGGTTTCAGTGTGGGTTTGTGTGATTTGTAGGTGTGTGTTGCTGCAGGCTGAGAACCTCACATACATTCCCTTGTGCTGTTCAGGAATATTCTAGCAGCTTAAGTGGTGTGAGCATGATCACATTTGCAGCTGCCCACCACATCCTAACTTGTGAATCAATAACTGCTTGTCATCCTGGAGGTCATCAATTGAAACATGGAAACACATTTATATAATCAGCCACACAGAAGATGAGAGGTCAGGGGGAAAAAAAATCATTTCTCTTTTTTTTATGACTGGTTGAAATATTTCCTGTGTTTAAAGAACAAATTAGATGAACTGCACTGAAAAAATATCAATCAGTAATAGTGTAGCTTGATTTGGATGGTGAGTGCTCGGCCTGCAGTGAGAGGAATTGAAAGTATAGAGCAGCTCGACTTGCTGCAGCTGTTCTACTTGTTGACATCAACTCGCAGCACTTCTGCTCCAGAATGTGAAGATATTAACTTTCAACTTCTTTGGCTGTCCCTGTGTTTAAAATAGTGCAAATGATCTGAATCATGCAGTAAACAACACAGACCTTCATTGTAGGCTATGTGGTGTGATCCTTCAAGTAGGATTTGTATTGTTATACTCTATTAATGCTTCGTACCGCATATGGTAGCTCAAGTCTCCCAGCAATTCCCATGAGGAATCATCACTTAAATAAACAGAACCCCGTTCTGCCTCCTTAATTTTACATGAATGTATCAAATGGTAAGGTCGAGGACTCGTGCTCAAAGTAGACCTGACACACAATTTAGAACAAAAAAAACTAAATGTTGCATGTCTCTGCAGTTTTATCTGAATAAGCCATAATTTGCTTTTAATAATTAAATGTGATCCAAAATAATTCCTTTCACATTGTGTAGCCTTTGTCAAAAGACAAAGAGAACAGATGAAAGCATCTATTCACTTACTGTTCCTGTTTACAGTATGTGCATAATAACATATTCACTGAAGCACAGCTTGCTGTCACTGGAAGTTAGAAAGGTAGATGTTCAAAGCTCCAGATTGCTATTGTTTGTAAACTCATAGGAGTGTTCATGAACCCTTTATTTTTAATTTATGCCATTTGTATCTATTTTTGCACTTAACTACAATAGTGAGTGTAGTTTTTTGATATTGCAGAGGTGAAGAACATTTATTCAAGATTTTACAATAGCCACTGTAATAAAAAAAATCTTACAGCAGTGAATCACATATTTCTGCAGTGATATTAAGACAGCGAAAAGCAGAAGCAAAGCATTTGTGCTGTTGGAATATACATTGCTAGTATTTACTGACAGAATTGGTTGTTCCATAGGGGTTTAATGAAACAGTCCAACAGACATAATCATACAAAAACATCATTCACATGATCCCTATTCTTTATTCAGACACGGCACGTTCAAGTAGTTTGAAGATCCACCTGCTTTATCTACATACCAAACATACCATCAAAGTACATACCAAAAAATAATTTATATGTATGGTTACACCCTACATATAAATGAATATTGTTCTGATACTCATTTTGGTATCATTTTAAATATATACATATTTGTTGTATTATGTTTGACTTTGTCGACAGTCTGACATGGAAATGTATTTCATTCGCACAGGTTTATGAAACTATGTTCATAGTGCTCTAGTATTTTGTAATATTTAAAGTTCATAGTTATCCTAAAAAAAAAGTTAAAATGTTCAAACACTGCTTCTTTAAACACATGACAACATATTGGTGGAGAGATCAAATGTATATGTGTAACACCATACATGTATTTTATGTCTTGTATATATATAATTATACCCGGTTTAAATGTTAATTCGTGCAGAGCCGAATCGTACATCTAATCCTTCCTGCCAGTGAGTTTGAGAAGCTCTAAACTAAAACCTGCCTTGTATTCCAAAGTGTTTATCTCTTTTTAGTCCAATAGATGTAATCAAAATGCAATTATATAATGTACATATCCTGTATAATTTCCACTAAAATGCCTTAACTTATGTCGAGGATGTATTTATAGACTAGCTTTGTCCCTCAGACCATTGAATTCATGGAGCACAGACAACGCTTTAAGGCTTTTAAAAGAAGAGAAGAACTTTACATTCCACGTTATATAAGTGCACAGAAACATATTATTAAAACATGTTCCAGCACTTTTGCTTTGTCCAGCCTAAGGTGAAATAATACATTCTCCTTTAAGTTCCTATTTGTTTTTTAACTAATATTTAGCTTTACACTGCTGCCAGATGAACAAATTACAGGAAGTTTTGTGTAATCACTTGTGCAGCAAATGAACATGTAATTTTTGTCAGAAACATATTTTGTACCTGACAGGTTGAAATTAATGAATGTGTTTCAGCTGCAATGAAAATACAGAGAATAGTGACCATGTTTTGTCTTTCTTATGTCATCTCCTGTCATCCCTCATCATGCCGTCCCTTTCAGACTGGGACTCATGGTGCAAGAGAAGCTCACACAGTACAGCATGTTGCATAAGGTCATGTCACCCTGGGGCTAAAGAATATTCTGTCCCTAAAGAGTTATTTTACTCTGCTCAGTTAAACGGACCCATCCTAAATGTTCCCGCCAGGCTAGCCCTGTGTCATGCATCTGGGAAACTGAAATAAACCATGTTTTCTGCTTGTATGTCTGGGACCTGAGGCAAAGGGATGGATGCATCCTTGACAAGTAATAGGAAAACTGGTGGATCTAGTTTCAGGCAAGGTTGCCCCTATTTTCCCTCTCATCACCAATTTTATTCATTTTACTGGGCTTAAGGATGATTGGTAAAATACTTAAAACTGAATTTCCATACCTATAAAAGTCAGAAGGTCATGAGATCTGGCAAGAGATTTAAGAAGCACTTCCTTAGTGGAGAGCGCATTCATACTATATCTTGCTCACACTCTTCTGTTGAACTCTAGGTCCTTTGTGCCAACAGCAAAAGTTACCAAACTTCATTTTAGTAAACAAAAAAAAGGCCCAAGGTCAGTCTTCTGTGCTTGTTTGTTTGCATAGCCAGTCAATTTAAGAAAATAAAAGAGTTAATCAAATCTGACTGCTGTTCTTGTTTCTTTATATGCTGATTAACAACTTAGGAAATGTAAATTACTTCTGTACTGTCCACATTCAACTGAGTTGCTACGACTACAGCTAGTAGTGCTTTCCCCTTGACACGACAATGTTTTTGAGGAAATATTATATAAGCTCTGAAACATAAAAGATCTTTATTCAAAAGAATGCCTTTGGTTTGGGTGACAACACCGGAGCTCTAAAAGTATTATGTTGCCTTTGAGTTTTCTCATTCATGCATAAAGTCATAGTCATGACAAACACGTAGAGCATCGTCTGTTGAAATTGAGCTTTTGTTAGCCTGCACTGTTAACTTTTACAGACAAAAGAAGAAATAATAGTGAGACTGAAATAGCCATCCGACTGAGATTCATGCATTCATCTTTTGCCCTGAGGAGCGACAAGCCGCCAAGAAGTGTGCATTGACTTCTGCAGACTTACATAAGCATGTTTATAGAAACAGCAACAATAACCAGTGTGGATTGACAGCATTTGGACAGTTACCACAACTTCAACTAACTCTTAAAAACATAAAACACACATAGTTTTCATAGTAGGAAGAAAATAGGGACTTGGCAATTTAAAACTTGCACTTTTTTATCCCCAAATACATCTTGACTCCAGCTTGGGACTACGGGTTTCCACAACCCTTGTCATATGCTAACTTAATATCATCACGAATTTCACGTGTCACATGACATTTCATGTCTCTTTAAAATAGAAAAGTTCATAACAGTCAAAATAAGCAACACTCTACTGCTTTGGTATATTTTTATGGGTTTATTGTATGGGTACCGTTCGATTTCTGCAATTATGATGCAACTGTACATATAAGTAAAATACTGATTCTTAAAGGTCCTACAACTGAAAAATGCAAGGGAATCTTTCTTTTCTGAGATCATCAGCAAAAACATTAACAATGCTCGTGCATTATTTGCCACAGTCGACAGGTTCACAAACCCTCCTGTAACTGTAGCATCTGAACTCCACTCTACCAGAGCCTGCAATGAATTTGCTAACTTCACTGAAAAAACTCAAAAGATCAGAGGGGTAGTCAGCACATCCACATCAACTCCAGTACCAAAGTTGTTTCCAACTAGAACTGATTTTGACAAAATTTCCCAATTTCACCAAACAAACTACAAAAACTTAGAAGAAATCGTACAGCAACTAAGTTTTCTTTTCCTGCTGTCTCGATTTTTTTACCCCCAGCTTTCCCTTAAGAAAGCGTGCCCCGTAATTAAAAAATCTGATTTTAAAACCCCAAAAAAAAAACATGTCCCTTTTGGGGGTTTTCCCCCGGCCCTGAAAACAGGCAATTATCAAACCTCTATTTAAAAAAAAACAACTTGGACAAGCTGCTACTGCAGAAAAAAAGGCCTATATAAAAACCCCCCCTTCATCAGTAAGATTATTGAAAAAGCTGTGTTTAAGCAGTTAAACAACTTCCTAACAACGACCAAAACCGCTTCGATGTCTTCCAGTCAGGCTTCCGTGCCCCCCCCCCCCACAGTACAGAGACTGCTCTTGTCAAAGGGTTTAGTGACATCTGTATAAAATGCAGACTGTGGAAAAGTACCACAGTGCTGGTATTATTGGACCTTAATGCAGCATTCCACACTGTTGATCACTCCATTTTATTAGAGCGCCTGGAAAACTGGGTCGGCCTTTCTGGTACCGCACTCAATTGGTTTACTACTTGAAGGACAGGGCTTTTTTGTGTCAGTAGGTAACTTTACATCAGAGACCACAAAAATCACATGTGGCGTTCCCCAAGGGTCCATTTTAGGGCCCCTCCTATTCAATATCTACATGCTCCCCCTAACTCAGATTATAATAAACAACAACGTAAGTTATCATAACTATGCAGAAGAGACACAGCTATACGTTACGATGTCACCAGGTGACTATGAACCCATTCAAGCGCTGGGTAAATGCTTAGAAGAAATCAATGCTTGGATGTGCCAAAATTTTCGTCAGCTGAGCATTTAAAAGTTAGCACACAGCTTCAGTTAATAAAGCTAGAAACCACCAATCAGGCTCAAAACCTGGGTGTAGTGATGGACTCAGACCTGAACCTTCAGAGGCACATAAAGACAGTAACAAGGTCAGCCTTCTATCACCTAAAGAACATCTCCAGGATTAAAGAACTAATGTCTCAGCAGGACCTTGAAAAGCTAATTCATGCGTTCATCTTTAGTAGAATTGACTACTGCAACGGTGTCTTCACAGGTCTGCCTAAAAAGTCAATCAGACAGCTGCAGTTGATCCAGAACGCTGCTGCCCACGTCCTCACTAGAACTAGTGGAGCACATCAGCCCGGTTCTAAAGTCCCTACGCTGGCTCCCTGTAGCTCAGAGAATAGACTTTAAAATACTTCTGTTAGTCTATAAATCACTGAATGGCTTAGCACCAAAATACACTACAGACTTGTTGTCAGTGTATCAACCACCCAGACCTCTCAGGTCTTCTGGCTCAAATCTACTCTGCATACCCAGAACCAGAACCAAACATGGAGAAGCAGCTTTTAGTTTTTATGCTCCACTAATCTCGAATAAACTCCCAGAAACATTATAAGTGAAGTTTTCAGTCCAATTATCCTTTTGTTTTCTTATCCATCATTCTATTCTCTTTATTTTTTTAATTACCTCTGCTGTTTGATTTTCTGTATCATTGTAATTGTTTTTCCTTATGTACAGCGCCTTGAATGCCTTGCTGAAAAGCGCTATATAAATAAACCTGACCTGACTTGACTTGACTTAAACAATGTATTTTAACTTTAGGCATCATTTTGTATTTAACACTTTGAATTTTGGAATGGACTGTATTATAATCAAGTTGGCAACAATTACATACAAAGTGCAATAGCTACAATTTTGTTGTAAAACTAAAACATTTAACATTTATAGTTGAAGCACAAGACGTTTAGGATACAGAGGTTGCAAGACCTTAATCATACAGAAAAGACATCATTATGAGATATTATCTCGTAATTACGAGATAGGATCTCTTAATGAGAAAAGATCTCGTTGCAGCTTCCGATTCGGGAAACAGTTTAAGGGCAATTCCACCTAATTTTTCATTACCTTGAGCATCTTTAATTTGCTCAAACTCATAAACTACAGCACTTAGACACTTCAAACCTGGACTAGATTGTTCTCCACTACTGGCATAATCTCATAAACACATTTGGGATTTGTTAAAGCTTTATTTGATTTGTGAAAGGTTAAAAAAGGGTCATGATAGTGCTATTTTTGCATCTGAACCACAGTAGATCTGATCCAGCTCAATAACTACAGTACTAAGACTCTTCAAACCTGGACTAGCTTAAGCAGCAGAATGTTTAAAACCCTGCAATGTCGTAATTACGAGATCTGGATCTTTTGCTTTGGTGAATGCAGTAAGCATCCGTAGGGTCCTCCACATTTATGTACATCCTTAGTAAAGATCTAAACCTTAGAATAAATGTATCTTAATGGAAAAGCATAATTTTGCACTACAAAATTTATAAAAATCTCACCTTTGGGTTAGTTACTAAACTGGGGGGGTGGGGGGGTCCCCTATTTAAAAATAATTTGCACCCCTAGTAAATAGAGCTGAAACATTTTTAAATTTATTGCTTAAGTATTTAGGATGTTTTAATAAAAACAGGTGAATTCAAGTACAGCAGATGTGTTTTTATCTTAGAAATAAGAAAATAGCTAATCATCTAAACTTGCCCTTATCTACAGACAGAGCATTAATTGACATGTTTAAAACAGCTGAAACTGCGACAAACATCTTGGAGCCACAAAGTCTCCAAAACAAGCTTTTATTTACTGAGGTGCCAACAACTGTGGAGAGTAGAATAAAATATCAAATAACGGCTTTGTATCTGTGAAGTGTTAGGGTTTCAGTTACACTTGGCTTGTATTTGCTTGCTTGGCCAAGAGTAAATTAACCTTTCCTTGCATAATGTACACTTTTATTACTCTGCATATTAGTTACAGTATCAGGTGTGACGAATACAATGAGTTCATGCTTACAGTTGAGCAAAAAACAAACTGATAGAAACCCTGTGAACTTTCTTTTATCAACTGGGTCTGCTAATATCTCATTCTAAAAATGTCTAGTAGCAGGGGAGGTCTGAGTAAAACTGAGATTATTAAAAACCTAAAATAAATTCTACGGAACCCTTACAACTTGAAAGTGTAATGCTCATTTTTGAATCGGCAAACTTAAAACATTGTAAATGTCCCTTTTACCTGTTGTAAAAAGATAACAAGGCAAACTATAAGGGTTTACCTGACATTCTTGTGAGAGAAGCAGAAATAATGACGGTTACTGCCAGCTTTACTGAACAATAAAGCCTTTATTTATTTTTTTTGTCTTTCCATAGTTCAAGTTTGTCAGTGCCACCCAGTGAAAAGGTGGCAAACAGAGTGAAAGAGTAAGAGGTAGAGCAAGTGTTCCATTCTTACTGTGATCAGTGTAAAAAATAAAAAAATACTTTTATACTTAAAGGGACTGGCCATCTAAAGGCCAACTGATGGGGCAGAAAGTTAAAGAACAGCAGCTTTTGAGGTGTTGCTAGATTTCCCTCACAAAAACACCTAACTCTCTGGTTTTCAACTTTCAAAAAAGTAGCAAACCAGGGAGACGATGAAAAGACGTCCATCGTACTTTAATCATTGGTTTCTGAACATTCAGAGTAAGAAAACTGCCTCTGCATAGTATGTATGGTCTGACTAATGCCTGCCAAACAAGGTCATCTCTGCATACTGAATGGGAGAGCACAGAAAACCTGAGCAGTGGAGTTTGACAGCACATCAGTCCTATAAAATGTATGATATTCAGCTGGCCATATGCATACGGTCTGTGTTTATCCATCACATTGCATTCAAAGTAACTAATACAAACAACTACCGTTCAGCTACACTGTGACAGGTTTGGACAGTGTCATGTTACATTAAAAAATAGGAAATAATATTTACATCTTCAGCATATAAATTACTTCCCTAACACATCCTCTCTGTAATGCATAATATGCTCTCTGAAACAATCAAACACACAAAAAAAAGTGCCGCTTACAAAAAGACTACACTGACTGCAGATTTCAAAAGATGGGCACAGGCAGAGAAAACATTGACATATTGATGAAATAAAATCGAAACCAGAAGAAAAACTCAAAAAAAACCAAATAACAATTAATGTAGTTTTTCATGAGAACAACTTGCAAAATGGCACGTAGAAAGAAATAAAGCTTTAAGCTTGATTATGCAAACCCTGAATACTTCCAGGTAGTAACAATCACAACACTGGAGCTGACTCTTTGATACCCGAGAAAGACGAAGAATACAGAGTGGTCACTGCCTCTGATCGAAGTCGATATGGGATACTTTACATTCACACCACCGAGTGCTCCAGGAAGGACTCCTCCTACCCGGAAGGTGACCCTCTGACATTTCTATTCAGTTTTCTCTCAGCCCGAGCCCCCCACAGGCTGCAGCCCTTGCTCTGATCAATCAAATCATAGCAAAAGCAGGTAGACAAGGAAGGCTTGAGTCTCGTAAAATTCACACTTGTCACTCATAAACAGTCTCAAACAATTCTGTATTATGAGGAAGAATAAAAACAAACAAATATGCCAATATAGCTCTCAGCACACAGCAACATACAAGTTAACAGTTGTTTTTTGCATATGGAATTCATCAACATTTCATAAAGATATATTGGGCTGGCTCTGTCGTTCTGAAAAGAGATGGGATGGGGGGTGTTGATTAAAAGAGCTAATTTGATTAAGTTCATATTTTGTCAGGTGGTGGAGATGCTCGCACAGGAAGCTTAAAGGAGTGAATGGAACCTTTCCAGCTGACTGTAAAACTTCACGTTACCACCGCTCTCCTTGTCCAGAGCTGCTGTCAGTCTTTGAGTTACTCTCCCACCGTGTGGATGAATGAGAGTCCATCATTCCAGTGAGTTTTTTTTCTGCTTATTTAAAAAGAAACATAGAGGGAGTGGGGCCATTGGTTCTTCTGATGACAGGTCCCGCCCACACTGATGAGGTGGAGCCTGGGATGAGCCCATCAATCATCCAGGATGACCTTGACGAAGCTAGCCACATCTGTCTCTTTAGAGTCATGGAGGGTGAAAAATGGGTGTTTCTGCAGGAAAAGAAGAATAAAGGGGTGAGAAACCAGTCCTTCAACACCGAAGGAAGGCCGACATTCAAATTTTATTGACACAATCAAATACACACACATTCTTGGTAGGTCAATGGTATAAGTCTGACCTCTTGTGGGCAAAAACAAGGGAGATAATGAAGACCAGATTGTAAATATGCTGAATATATAGAAAGCAATGTTAGAGAAAACAAAAAGTACTAACCAACAATTCTTTGTAGGCTGGTCTTTCATCTGGCTTCTTTCTTAGGCTGTAAGAAAAAGGAACAAATTGGGTCAAAATAATAAAAATATATACATGAATTTTTTTATGATTTATTACAAAACAACCCAGAAATAAACTATTATAATGCTGAAACCGTAAATCCTTCAACTTAACACAGAGCAAACACTGACCCCCGCTGGGCATCAGAGCATTTACATTCTCTTTTAAACTACAAAGCAGAAATGAGTGGAGGATGACCGCTAGCGTGACGCTCACCACTGTGAGATGAAGTCTACAAACTCAGGGGAGAAGCGATCTGCAGGCAGCTGTGGAGACGGCTCATCCACCACCTGCTTGAGCTGCTGGAACGGGGTTCCCCACGAGTCATAGGGAAATTTCAAAATGGCCAGCTCGATCTGGGAAGTGGAGAAGAAAATCTGCTTTAACAAGAACTGTTCAAGGTCCTGCTAATAAGTAATATTTAATGTTTGTTTTAAGGTGAACCATCAAAGATGTTTTAAAAAGACAACTCAGGTAAAAGTCAGTGCAAAATGAATAAGCTGAAATAATATCAAACTGTAACCCATGTTATATACTGTATTGAAGACATTAGAAGCTGCAAATAACCTGAAATACATGTCAAACAGAAAATATCCAAAAGGTCAACATGACTTAGCATTATTCAAGTGTTAGCAAAGCTTTAAATATAAAAGAAAATCATGCAATAATTTAGTGCCTTTCTAAACTGTTCATATTGTGAACTTTTTTTAAAATTTTGTCACATTTCAAACTTAAAACTCAGTGTATTTTATTGGGATTTTATATCATAGGACAGCACAAAGTAGCATACAATTGTGAAAGAAAGTGAAAGGACAGAGTTTTAACAAATAAGGATCTGAGAAGTGTGGAGAACATTTGTATTCAGCCCCATTTACTTTGATACCCCTACATAAAATCCAGTGCAACCAGCTGCCTTCAGAAATCGCTTAAATAGAGTCCAGCTATATGTAATTTCATTTCAATTTACATCCAGCTGGTCTGTAAAGGTGTTGTTAGAGGACATTAGAGAACAAGCAGCATCATGAAGACATGGCTGTCAACTTAAACCAACAGGCTGGGTACGGAAAGCACAAAACTCAGAAGCTGCCAAGAGGCCCATAGTAACTCTGAAGGAGCTACAGAGATCTAGAAGAGGCCCCATTTCCATTTTGCCACAAGTCATGTAGGAGACTTTGCAAAGACAAAAAAAAATAAAACTCAGATGAGACAAAACTTAAGTCTTTTGGGCAACATTGAAAATGCTATGTGTAGAAGAAAAACATTGCCACACATAGCTAATACACTGCATATTACCCACCCTAAAAACATCATCACTATGGTGACCCATGGTGATGGCAGCACCATGCTGCGTGGATACTTTTCTTTAGCAAAGAACCGGGAAGCTGGTCCAGGTTTATGTAAAGATGGAAGGAGTTAAAGAAACAGCGCAATCCTCAAAGAAAACCTGTTGGAGGCTGCTAAAGACCTGAGACTATGAACGACCCCAAAGACACAGCCAGAGCCGCAATGGAAAGGGTTAGATTAAAGAATATCCATGTGTTAGGATGACCCAGTCAAAGTCCAGACCTAAATCTAATTGAGAATCTGTCGCTACACTTTTACATTTGATGTTCCATCCAATCTGACTGAGCTTGAACTAGCTAAAACGAATGAGGATAGAATTCAACGTCTAGATGTGAAAAGCTGGTGTAGACACGCCCTAAAAGACTGGCCGCTGTAACTGCTGTGAAAGGCAGGCCTGCAGCATACATTCACAGCTGGAAAACTCACCATAGTGATGCCAAGACTCCAGATGTCTGATTTGACACTGTAGCCCTGCTGGTTGAGGTCGGGGTTGATCCTCTCAGGCTGAAAGGTACATGTTTTGCAACATCAGGTCTACATCTACAGCAAAAATGTATTTTTTCTATTCCAGTGCTGGTTTTAAATTTGAACAATTCAGCATTTTAAAAAGCATTGCTAAACTGGACCTAGAGCAGATGTCAAATTCATTCCTCCTCCTCAGCCCCCCACCCCTTACCGCCATGTAAGGCTTGCAGCCTGCGTCCATTGTTTTGGCCACAGAATCCACCAGGTGGCCGCTGATGCCAAAGTCGCACATTTTTACTTGGCCTTGAGCGTTGATCAGGACATTGGAGGGCTTCACATCTGGAGACAAAATTCAAGATAATTAATGAGCATAGATCACCTTGGAGTAGTAAACTGGCATCACTGATAATTAGATTTTCATTTTGCTTACCTCTGTGTATCACTGAGAGGTTATGGTGCAGATGCTCCAATGCCTTGACAATCTGTGGAGTTATTAGTAGGAAAGGAAATGCTGAGATGTATGGAAACCGTGAAGCATATTTATTCAGCTGGGGAGGGAGTGTGAAATAAAGGACGTACTGCCACTGTGATCTTGCCCAAGATGTCCTCAGGAATTGTTTGGCCTTTCTGAATAACCTTTTTATAGAACTTGTCCAAAGACGTGTCCATCAGCTCCATGCAGATCCAAACATCTCCCTGAAAAATAATGAAAGGTAATAAACTTACAGAAAAAAAATAATTAAATCACTGAAATTTCATAATATTTGTAAACAGGTGTTACCTCTCTAAAAAGCGCACCGTAGAAAGTCACGGTATAGAAGCAGTCCACTGTTCTCATGGAAATGTCCAGGTCCATCAGAAGCCTCTTCTGCTCTAGAGTATTAACAGTGGCGCGAATCCTCTGAGGACACAAGCAGCACAGAATTACTATTAGATTTCAAAATGTATTGTTTCACATTAGCCCCACCAAGTGTTTACAATCTGAAACCAGATGATTTATGGCGCTTTAAAAAAAAAAAAAAAAAGGAACAGAAAACAAAACTAGCAGCTTCCTAGTCTACCTTGACAGCCATGATCACGCCACTGGGTACATGTTTCATCTTGTCCACCACTCCATAGGCGCCCCTCCCCAGCTCTTCAATCTGCTCCAAGTCATCAGCTTCCACCACAAAGTTCTGAAGGGAGGAGTCAGCAAAATGTTACAAGGGCCACATTTTCAGCACAGAAAGAAAACAGAAGAGTGTGCAGCAGGAAAATACAGCATACCCGATCTCCGATCGTAACACAAGCTTTAGAGTCAAGGTCTCGAGGGGGCCTGCGGACAGAAAACAGCTAAGTTATATAAAAGACAGTAACAATGTGGGGGAGGTTCAACCACACGACTACACCGTAGCTCCAGCTGCATGTTCTGGGTCCAGGTCTCGCTAGAAAATGAAACTCTGCCCCTGTCAGTCTTAGTAAATCTGCAGTAACCTTTCTGTTTTCAGATGATGGATTAAGTGGAGCTGAAAGACATTTAATCAAAACCCTGCTTTAAAATACTTTACAACTTTATCCTTGACCTGTCTGGTGTTTTACTTGGTGTTTATGATGCTGTTGGTTCATTAAGGTGATCTAACAAACCTCTGATGACTTCATAGAATATATGAATAAACGCTGAGATTAAACACAACCCATTTACTAAATAATAGACTATAGTTTCTGGTTGGAACATGAAAAAATGTCACAAAAGTTTAAGGGATATGAATACTTGTGCAAGACAGTGTGTTTGTGCTTTTAAAGGGGAATTATGCAGGTAACAATATTTTGGAGGCCCTTAGCTGCAGCTAAGCTGCAACTAAGGGCCTCCAGGGGGCCTCATAGAGTGTTTGAATTCTCAATTCTCAGGACTTAACTGGAAATGGCCATCAAATCACATTCTGTTTAAACACAGCGTGCAAAAATGATAGGTTTTAAGCCAGTTAATTAAATAACTAAAGCAGATTTTTTTTTTTTATTAGGGATTATCAAACTTTAGGTGAGCTACAAACTTGCCGGCTCCAACACACGCAGGCCTTTCGTGCACCTGACTCTCGTGTTGCTGAGAAAGCAATCTTTTTAATTTAAAAAAAAAAAAGCTACTAATTTAATATCTCAAGACCTTGGTGAATTTTATCTGTTAAAAAAACATTATAAATGAATAATCAGTTCTTCTATAATTGCTATAGTACAGTATCCTTGTAGGCTAATCTGTAAACTCCTTTTAACGGTTCTGGTGGTATTGCTGGCATAAAGAAGAGGGCCTTACGCTGTAGCCTGTGGTGGCAGAGGTGAAAACGCATCTTTGGGCAGCTTCGGCCCCAGGTTCTTCTTCCTACCTTAAAAGACACAAAAAATGTAATGGCAATATTACAATCCCGGCATATAGACAAATTAATATTAATCAACTAAGCCAAACTTTAAACCCCCATAAGCAGGTTAATTACAAAACCTGGTTAATTAACAAAATACAGCTCCTCAAACTTCTGGTTTAACACTTCTTGAAAACAATGTCACTCCTATTTGATTTTTTTCTCCACAAAAATTAGTCCCAAATCTAAATCTTTGTAATATTCTGGTTATAAGTCTCAAATAGGAAGGGGCCATTTACAGGAATCAAGGGACACTGAGATTTTCTAACGTTACAGCTTAAATGCAGACAAAGTCTGTCACACCATTTCAGCAATGTACAGTCATTAAGAGGAGAAGTTGGAGAAAGTAAATGAGAGACTGGAGATTTTCTCCAGCTCGATGGATCATATTGAAAAGTGGCACTGCCCACACCGCGCCGGTCAGCTGGCTGATGCACTTTTCCCTTATTCAGAAGAGACAAATTAGCTGTCTGGAAATATTACCAGTGGTGGTAAATACAGACACTAAAGGGAAGGCCACCCATTACTATTATAAAAGGTAAAACTATTTTATTACTACAGTTGTTAGGCTATGAGCAGCATATCTAAGCAACCGTCTACAGGAAGGCTACCTGAGCAGATTTAATAATCCAAAACCAGCTAGTTATATTTATCTTACTTTACAAAAAGCAGAACAGGAAAATGTAATCAAAAACCAAATCTAAATATACCAGGTGTTTTTGTTTTTGTCTTGATAAACATTGCTATGAATATATTCAATATCTTACAATATTTTATTCATTTACTTTTAGAAAAAAATTTTATTTTTTAATCAAGGTTATACTTTGAGAACCTAATGCTAGGCCATGCCTAGATCACAACTACAATAACTAATTCAAACAGGCTTATACAAACAGAAGGTTTTTATATTCTCTAAAGTCACAATTAGCATCAGAAATTATTTTTTAATGAACTGCTCCCTGGAACTGACTCACCTAGAGAAAAGTAATAGTAATAATGCAGACAAGTAGTTCTGCTTTATCTGCCTTTAGCACCCTACATTTCATTTTCCTCTTTTTACATGTTTTACAATAAAAAAAACTCTTTTTATTATGTCGTAAGCTCTGTAAGTTAATGTGAGCGGCTTCGGGACATTTCTGTGCTGAATGAGCTACAGCAATTCATTCATAAACACCGTTTACCAGAAGTCTCTGGGACTTCCCAAAAGCCACTGCAAATCGCTGCCAGGATGACACAGCTGCTCAGCCTGCAGGCAGCTTCTCCGGAAGAATGCCTCAACTTTCCTTGACACTAATGATATGTTTAGTGTGCTTGTTACAAGGCCAAGGGGGGAATCTGAATAGTTAAACACATTGCTAAACTCAACTTAAAAAAAAAACAACAAAAAACAGTAACTTAGAGCAGGCTGTTGCAAACACACCTGATCAGAGTGTGCATTTTCCTTAATGTGCAGGCATACAGCCTTACATTTAGAAAGTGCCTTCTAAAATCAATGCAATGCTCAACTGTAGTGGTCATCATTATTGTAGGACTGCATTTCCCATTGACACAGTAACACGCCACTGCTTTGGAGGAAGTACAACTGGGTAAACCCCTCCATGTTACAATGAGCTGGAAGGGAAGTGCTTTTTTTTTTCTTTCAAAAGATTCTAGATATCACAGACCACCAATGAAACCTAGACAAATCTGTTTTCTGTTGCAAGCCTAAAATAAGCGCACGGTGTCTGGACAGACTATGGTAAGGCTCATGTGGTAAGAAGAGATTGGGTTTTATTTACTCACACACGCGAACACAAAAATAGATTTTACATTTCCTCTGTGTGGGATAATGCAAGAGCGTTAAAAAGGCTCCAGTTGACCTGAACAACAAGCAGGGTTTTGCACAAGCAATTAAATTAGGACAGTATTTAGACACAGCAAGTTATTTAACAATGCTTTACTTTTTGCAACTACATTTTTGCTATCAAATTAATCAATGCAGTTATAGTAAATGCATTTACTATAATTGACTATGTCTAAGTACCTGCAGGCCTACTGTAAAGTATTAATTGGCTTGAAATAGTATCTCCTATAAAGGCAGCAACCTCTGCACCTGGTGTGTCCAGCAAACAGTCAGCCAGGGCTGTGGATAGAGACATGACTAAGAGCGTATCTGAATGGATACATCCGCTCAAAACACAACAACTGTCAGGACCCTTTGGGGAAAATGATGTCACTTCACTTGGCTTACATGCAGTCCTATTGGGGCAAACAGAGGACAAGCTCACTGCAGCTTTCTGCTGGACAAACTCTGCTCTCTAAAACTGAGCCTAACAGTTAGAGATACTGCATTCAGGAATTTTGGATTCAGATTCGATCCCAATATCAAGATTTAAACACTGAGCCCATATCCTCAGTTTTATTTTTTTTTACAAGACTGGTAAGTGTATACGGTGCCTCAAAGTGATCCTTTTAGATTGCTTACAGGCAGCAGGCCTGCTGCAACAAACTCCAACTGTATATTTAAATTTTAAGTAAATTGTCATTGACAGATGGACAATTATTGCATCATTTATTGTTATGGTGTTGAAAAAAAAACACAGTGATAAAAATATACTGCATTATCTTCACTGTCCAAAATATTCTTCCACAATCTAGTTCGATAAGCATCAATCAATGCCGCATTTATGTTTTGAAATATGACTGAATGAAATTATTGTATCCTGTTCAGCTACACAGTTGCAGTACTGAATGAAACTGTTGTAGTGAGATACCTTTGCTAATATTGGAAATGTTTTGTTTTTAGAGTAGAATTTATTATAATTATGGGTCTCTAAGTAGATGCAGTAATAAATTTATAGCCACAATGACAGGGATGATTATTTTTAATAACTGGTGCCTGACTCCAGCGGTGGCTGAACAGGTCGCCAGTCCATCACAGGGCAACACAAAGACAGACAGAACAAACAGCCATGCACACACCTACTCAAACCTAAAGCAACTTGATGTGACCACATAACCCAAATTGCATATTTTTGTAGGAGGAAGAATAATACGTAGAGAACCCATGCATGCATGGGGAGAACATGCAAACTCTATGCAAAACGGCCCTGACTGAGATTGAAACCCAGGATCTTCTTTCTGCAAGGGACTGATGCTGACCACTCTACCACCATCCAGCCCAAATAAATAGTAATACTTTAACAGTTTTCTTTCATCACCTTTACATTAGCTCTCCGTGAGCTTTACCTTTTCAGTACAGCTTTGGGTAGATATTGCGAATAACGATTCTGGTTTGACATATTAGGCAGCTCTAAACTGAGTACCAAAACAATTTTAAAGCATAAAACTGATATAATTAAATTTACAACTTTAGTTTGTATTATGATCGGTAGATTGAACGGTGGTCTGAACCTGGGCAATATGACAATAGTGGATCATGAAGAATTAGAAATTAGAATGTACTGATCGTCTGTAAGGAACAGTAGTACCGGTATAGTTCGATGCATCAGGTTCGATCAGATTTCCTCCTTTTACCTGCAGCTTCATAAATCGGCTCGTGTACACATGCATCTCAAAAATTATCGGGAAAAAGTTCAATATTTTTTGTCAATCATTTCACACAGTGAAACTTGTTATATAGATTCATTACACAGAGTGAAATTTCAAGCCTTTATATTTGTAATTTTATTACAGATAATGAAAATCCATGAAAAAGTTACATATTGGAAACTCATGGTGTCAGACCACTCAAAACACCTGCAAAGGCTTCCTGGGCCGATAAATGGTTTCTCATTCTTGTTCAGTCAGCTACACAATCATGGGGAGGCTACCGACTGGACAGACGTCCAGAAGACAGTCACTGACAGGGATAACTGCAGCCTTTAGAGGATGGTCAAGCAAAATCCATTCAACAATTTGGGAGACCTTCACAAGGAGTGGACTGAGGCTGGAGTCAGCGCATCAAGAGCCACCAGACACAGACGAATCCTAGAACTGGACTATAAATGTTGCACTCCTCCCGCCAAGTCACACCTGAACCAGAGACATCAGAAGCATCTTACCTAGGCTAAGGAGAAAAGAACTGGACTGTTGCTCAGTGGACCAAAGTCCTATTTTCAGATGAAAGTAAAGATTGCATTTTATTTGGAAATCAAGGTTCCAGAGTGCGAAGGAAGAATCCACTTCGCTTGAAGTCCATTGTGAAGTTTCCACAGTCAGTGATTATGTGGGGTGCCATGTCATCTGCTGGCCTTGGTCCACTATGTTTTCTGAAGTTCACAGTCAACCTGGGAATCTATCTATCAGAAATCCACAGAGCATTATTGAGAGAAAGATGAGAGACAGCAGACCCAACAATGCAGATGACCTGAAGGCCGCTGTCAAAGCAACATCGGTTTCTACAACACCTCAGCAATGCCACAGATTGATCGCTTCCATGCCACGCTGCACTGATGCAGTAATTCATGCAAAAAGGAGCCTCAACCAAGTACTGGGTGAATAGAAATGAAAATACTTTTCAGAAGCCTGACATTTGTTAAAAAATATAAATTTTAATGAGTAATATTCTAATTTTCTGAAACACAAATTTTGGGGGATTTTTTTATCCGTGAGCTATGATCATCAAAATAAGTAATAAAGGCTTGAAATATTTCACTTTATGTGTTATGAATCTACACTCACCGGCCACTTTATTAGGTACACCTAGCTAGTACCGGGTTGGACCCCCTGTTGCCTTCAGAGCTGCCTTAATCCTTAAGATATAGATTCAACAAGGTACTGGAAACATTCCTCAGAGATTTTGGTCCATATTGACATGATAGCATCACACAGATGCTGCAGATTTGTCGGCTGCATCCATGATGCGAATCTCCCGTTCCACCACATCCCAAAGGTGCTCTATTGCACTGAGATCTGGTGACTGTGGAGGCCATTTGAGTCCAGTGAACTCATTGTCATGTTCAAGAAACCAGTCTGAGATGATTCGTGCTTTATGACATGGCGTTTTATCCTGATGGAAGTAACCATCAGAAGATGGGTACACTGTGGCCGTAAAGGGAGGGACATGGTCAGCAACAATACTCAGGTAGGCTGTGGCGTTGACACGATGCTAAATTGGTTCTAAAGGGCCCAAAGTGTGCCAAGAATATATCCCCCACACACCATTACACCACCACCACCACCCTGAACCGTTGATACAAGGCAGGATGGATCCATGCTTTCACGTTGTTGATGCCAAATTCTGACCATACCATCCGAATGTCGCAGCAGAAATCAAGACTCATCAGACCAGGCAATGTTTTTCCAATCTTCTACTGTCCAATTTTGGTGAGCCTGTGCGAATTGTAGCCTCAGTTTCCTGTTCTTAGCTGACAGGAGATGCTTCCGGTGTCGTCTTCTGCTGCTGTAGCCCATCCGCCTCAAGGTTCGACGTGTTGTGCATTCAGAGATGCTCTTCTGCATGCCTTGGTTGTAACGAGTGGTTATTTGAGTTACTGTTGCCTTTCTATCAGCTTAAACCAGTCTGGCCATTCTCCTCTGACCTCTGGCATCAACAGAACTGCCGCTCACTCGATATTTTCTCTTTATCGGACCATTCTCTGTAAACCGTAGAGATGGTAGTGCGTGAAAATCCCAGTAGATCAGCAGTTTCTGAAATACTCAGACCAGCCCGTCTGGCACCAACAACCATGCCACGTTCAAAGTCACTTAAATCACCTTTCTTCCCCATTCTGATGCTCGGTTTGAACTGCAGCAGATCGTAAATGCACTGAGTTGCTGCCATGTGATTGGCTGATTAGATATTTGTGTTAACAAGCAGTTGGACAGGTGTACCTAATAAAGTGGCCGGTGAGTGTATATTATACATGAGTTTCACTTTCGGAAATGAGTGACAAATGTTGAACTTTTTTACAATAGGCCTATCCCCAATTTTTTTTTAAATGTACCTATAAAAGGGAAGAAATGGTTGCTAGTTCTAATGAATACTGCGGCAGTACTAGTGTAATTGGTTTAATGAACAACTGTGGTTGTTCATTAAACACATCACTGCAGATGCAAGCAGAAGGTAGTGATAGCACAGTGGGAATATTTCAACCACATTATAGTACTAGAAGTGTTTACTGCAGCTCTACTTTGGACATTAAAATCATTAAAAACAGTCCTCTTATACAGCAGCAACTAGCTACCAAGCAGCTCATGCTAATGCAAAGTAAGTAAACATTTAGCTAGATGTCTCAGAATGGTCTGGTTTGTCTGCTTAACTTGTTACCAGTTTATCAGATGTATTAGACAGGCCTCGCATCGGTTTATTTTTGGAAGAGCTGCAAAAAAACAACAGCAGTTTACAACGCTGTTTTCAAGCATCAGCTAGGCAAACGACAGCAAAAGACTTAAATATGTATAAAGCGCTCCGAACTTCAAATAAAATTCTTTGAATGCAAATAAAACAACTTACAGTAACCCCTCTGCACATAAAAATAGACTGAATGCTACGTGCATTGTGTGTTCAGGCTGTAGAGTGACAGAATGCAATGCAAGACATTAAGTGTGTTGGTGAGACTGATAAACTGACAAAAGAAATAACTACTGTACTACTACCAATAATATTAAGATTTATGCTGACGTTTAACTTAGAACTTTCACAATTTGCAAACAATTATAAATTAACATTTTCATGTTGCTATATACCTCCCAGAGTGGATATTACCTGTGTGGTGGCCTTGCTAATGTTTTTGAATTTAAAATAAGTCAGCCAAAAGAGTATAAGACATCCCTTCAAGTCTTAAGTATGCCAATATAATGTCAATTTAACTTGAGTAAAAAATCGTGCAGAATTATTGCAATTTGTTTTGAAATGCTCTTCAGCCTTTGTTTGTAAAGGAAATTGAGATAAAACATCTCTATTCAACAGATACAATGGTGCCTTGATATCAGAACCAGCTGTGGTCATCAAATTCATCAAGCAGCACAACACATGACAGCAAATAATTTTCTCAATAAAAGGGATCTGAGTAACAGGATCTTCAAGGGGTGGTGTAATGCATTAGAAAAAGAAATAAAGAAAAGTGCTGACTTAGAACTTTTGCAACTCTCAGTAAAAATAGGGAGTTGTAACGAAAAATGAATGCGTTCTTCTGAGCTAGCTGAATTCTCAGTGGAAAATACCCAGAATACATACGTAATATGAACAAGAATTTCTGGATTGTGCATGGGATCAAAGTGTCAATAGCTGTGAGGCGAGTCACCATCAGGAAGCACCAGCCTTAGAGCAGGTCCATATACAGACAGTGATGACTCATGCGCAGATAATCTTCCACACCACCCTATCAGGACTGAGGGAGAACCCAATATCCAAACATGCCTCAGCACTACAAGATCTCAAGACTCTCTAAAAGAGTCGAATTGAAATGACAGACTCTTAACAAAAACGCAGAAAATACTTCATGAAAGCAGCAGCAGAACCTTTGTAGCAACCAGAGTAGTTGCTTGCAGCCAGTCAACTGTCAACAAATGGGGAAACAGCGTTTGGTTTAGGGGCTGCAAGTCTAAACCTGCCACAGTAGGCCGGGGTGCTTTGACTGCCTGAGCAGCGCTCAGCGCGTGCTGCCCACCATGGTAACGCTGCTATGATTGTGTAACAGCACGAGCGCTGAACTTGAAATGTAAATTGACATCATTACAATCACGCTATGTGTGACGCAGAGGAAGAACCTTGATTCTTTTTCCAAGGAGTGGTTTCTTTTTTTGTTTGTTTGCTTGCTCCCCCCTCCCCTCTGATTCCAGATCACTGTTTAAATAATATTTTAAAAATGCAAATCAATTCCCGGCGTGTAAAAAGTTGCTCTTTCGTAAACGCGGGGCTGAAAATACTTATTCACCGAACACAGTGTGTGCAAAAAAAAAAAAAAAAAAAAAAGCACACCAACACCTGTGGTCCTATTAAACGTTATAGATAGAGCGCAGTGATTTCCAGCTACAGTTGCTTAACAGTTAAACCTTAGCAAAAACACGTATTGTTATGAACCTCAGGTTAGCTAACCTCAACAGAGCAACTTTAGCCAAAACCAATAACAAAAACTTTAAATTTACACGCCAGGGAGGTGACAAATAGGTAGCATTCAATATCAGGGTATCTGAAAACTGTGTGTAGTGATAAAAAGCAGGAAAGACGTGTTGGCTAGCCAGGCTTCCACCAGGCAAGGTTACATTACATAAAGCTAGCTAAAGTTCTTCCCTCCTCCAGCACAGCGGTGGCGAAAAATATGCGCAGCTGCTTGCAAAATAACACAAAAAAGACACCTACCTGCTTTAGATAAAGACATTTCCTCTTTGCTTTGATGAGGGGGAAGGGAAGCACAAAGACTTTTGCCTTTTTTTCTCCCTCCCTCCCCGCATCTACTCTTATACCCGCTCAGGAAAGCTGCTTCGCGGGTGCAAAGATCTAGCGGCGATAAAAAAATAAAAAAAAAAGTAGGCAATGTGCCTTAGTGCAAGCCTGGTGGGTAAATAACCAGCTCAAAGAACGACTAGTAGCAGGGTGCACAACTTTAAACTTTGAATAAAGACGAGCAGTTCGAGTTAATTTCCTAACAAAACCTTCGCCGGGGTGGCCAAAGTCTGACAGCTGAGGGTTCCAGCGACGTGATGATGTCTTTCCTGTCAGGTGCTACGCCTCATGGGAGGTGCAGTTTCCGTGCTGTAAAATAGCCAACCTCTAACTCTGAAGCTGGAGGAGTGAATATAGAACTTTAAGCCTAACATTTTTACAAATTCAGCCAGTAATACATTTTTTTCCATTTTAACAAAAACAGGCCGAGGCCGCATGGAGGCATTAACCTATCATTAACAAAACATTTTACCCCACAAATAATTTAAATTTTAAATTAAGGATGCAAAGTTTTGTTTTGTACAACAATCACTTGTACCTTGGGAAGCCTTTGCTGAAAGGTAAATCGAACTTTTATAACACTCAGCCACAATTTGTTTTGTCTCTGTTTTTCTGTTTTACATTAAAAAAAATGTAAAACAGCTTTCTCTTAATCACAATCTAATATTTTGTAGCAATAATACACAGATATGTAATAGGTACATATTAATGTGGGTTTACACCAATAAATTACCACATAACCAACCTGTACATAACCTATTGTGAACAAGCAAAAATTAAATAAAAAATAAAGAGTTTTGTTGCTGTGTTAAGGGGGGCTAGGCGATGCAAAGGAAGAGGGGCTTGCCCACTGCAGCATGTGTGCAAGAACTGCCACCATTTCTATCAACAAACAAAACTTTTGATTTATTTATTGTTTATTTTTTGAAAGAGAAAAACAAAAATAATGTCAATCAGTCAAACATTTATAATTGACCTTACCAGAGCTTACTTTGAAAGATAGATCAACACTTACAATTCATTTATTTTTTGTCCTTTATGAGGCTACATATATATATATTTTTTTAATTTATATATTTTTTTTATATCATCATTACAGACTGTTTGAGTTTTTTAAAAAGCTAAATAAAATACATAGGTAAAAAAAGCAAAAGAAATACGTCAACAAGCAATACATGTAAAAGGAAATATATGTCTGGGCAACTGTCAGGAGAACTAAATCACAACAAAAACCTGAAAAAAAACATCTAACATTTTAAGTGGTGCATAAAATAATGTACAAAATATGCCATGAACTACAAATCTATATTTGACTGCAGAAAGAAGAACGATTCCTAAATGTAATAGTGGGGTTTTTCTTCAAAGCCAAACCCATATATAATCTATTCAAACACCTTTAACAATGACATACCATAGATTCATAAATTCAAGGGGAAAGTATTACACAATAAAATACCTCAGGAAATACAATTATTTATATTTAGTGTTGCTCTTATAACACATAAAATACAGAAAGAGCCCACTATCATTACCATGATAATTGCAGTTGTCTGTCAGTCTTTATGTTTAACCTTTGCTATACAACTGGAAGACAAAAGAATTAACAAAAATCAAAATGTGAATGTTATGGATCTGACACATACACGAACTGTGATATGAGTGTACTTTGGAAAATGTGCATGTGATTGTGTGGGGAGATAACAGACTATGAGATCACAGAAAATTCCTGTTTTCACTTCCTGGCAACAAGCAAGCTATGGTATAGAGGTTTGATCACAATGTGGAGATAGAGGGAGCTGTCGATGAGGTACTCTGATGCACGGCGCTGTAGGTCAGCATCCACCAAGAAATCCCCAGCCTCCTCTGTACTCTGGTGGAAATTGTACACATGGCGAACAATCACTTTTCCTTGCTGCTTTGCCATAACAATGAGCGTTTTCTGGAAACGTACTCCGGCAAAGTCGGGGCTAGAGGTAGCTGGCGTTACGATAATGCGGGGTCGACCCCCCTCAGTGCGAGTGGGCTGCATGGCCCCCAGCTCAGTGTAGGTAGACCTGGCAATGAGTGGGAGCCAGCGAGGAGAGAACAGGGCATTCCAAGTCACTCTCTTGCTGGAGTCATGGCCGCTGGACCCAAGCTGGGTCTGAAAGCTGAAACTACGGTCATCACGGGTGGGATTGTTGATGATCCAAGGAGAACCCCATGACAAGGACAGGTAGTTACGGGGGGTGAAGATACTGCAGTTGACATCAAAGTACTTGGCCAGTTGAATCGGGGAGGCAGAGTGAAATTGGAAAGCAAGATAAAGGAGATCCCGGATAGGCTCATAATACTTCACCATGAGGGGCGAATGCCTCTGAAGACGGAAAAGATGGTGAGGCGGGATCATGCCATACCGAACTGCTCTCAGTGCAGTCTCCACTGTTGTGCTGACTGGCTGGTTCTGGTTAATCCAGGCCTCCAGAGCCTCATAGAGCTCCAGCTCACTCTGCAGAATGAGGTCGGATCGCTGGAGCAAGGATAGGAGCAGGTCTTCACTGATAGAGCCCCATTCTCCACTCTGCAGAACAGAGGACAGATTCCAGGACAAGTACTGCAGACAGCTGTCCCGCAGGGTTGTGTCCCCAATTTGTAGTGCATAGTTGTACCAGCTAACCACGTGGCCTGTGGGCGAATCACTGGAAAGATGTTGAGTCATGTACTGGGTCAGGCCTTGCTGCAAGCTCCACACATGGTACTTGCTTGCCAGCCTATGCAGGGATATGGCCTGATCAAGCCTCAACGAGATGTCACCACAGTACAAATATCTGAAAAATACATATTTTTAAAAGCAGAACAGAAACATTATTTCCGTGAGGCACACTGTATTATTGGAAATCTTTTCTCTCACAGCTGAGTCATCAAATAAATCCCACACTCTGCAAACATAAAGTTTAATTTAAGCATACTCAATAAAATAAAACCTTCTGCCTCTCCAATAAATATGACAGGTTGGCTAAAACAGTGAGTGAAGAGCTGCATTCTCTTATATGTGCTGAAAATAAATCTTCATCTCCAAGCAACTCAATAGTTTTTGAACCTCACAACTACAGATGAACAACAAAGTGGATCTTTTGTTTTCAAATATTCATTTTGACACAGCTGTTTTGTATGTTTAAAGGATCTTGTAGAAAATAAATATTTTGTGATATGGTGCACATTCCATTTTTTTTGTGCAAAAAAAAGTTGGTGGGCTATAATATGTCTTGCAAAGGAGTAAATTTGATTCGTTTTAGTTGGGTTCTATTCATAGATACAACTGTCCCATAACAAGATTTTCAGTAAAGCACAGAGCAACAGCCCTATAACATTGGGATATTTTTAAGAAATCATTGTTTTATCTACTATACCACTTCTACACAGTTTACTGCTAAAATAAAAACAGGTCACAAAATCTAATCTGATTGGTGGGTCTCACTTGTCAATAGGAAAGAGTACTACAGCGATCCTTACCTGACAAACTTGTCAAAGACAGCAGCACACTCTGGTGTTTCCGTCAAAACCAGAGCGCTGTTGTTGCGGCTGAGCAACAGCTTCTCAAACACGTCGCTCTGCAGGGTGAGGACCAGACTGTGGGCTTGGATCACCTTCACCTCATCTGTGTTAATGGTTTGCACCCGCAGGCTAGCATCACTACTGTTTCCCAAGGTCAGCAGGTTCTCCATGCGATGCACCAAATACATTGAGTGATTCAACACTGTTGCACCACTATCCAGTGCTGCCTCCTGCTTCAGGGGAGCTTAGCAAGAAAAAAAGAAGGGGGTGGGGAGGGGGTTAGTAAGTTCACATCCAGACTTATTCTAAATTTGGATGAAGCTTTTGCACTGCTTTAGGAGTTTTTTCTTGAACCTCTATAACCGACAGCAATAACTGTAAAGCACATATGGATTCAACTGAGCCACAACTTATAGTATCTGCCAAGGAAAGATCAGACTTGCACATCCTTTTTTTTCTCAGACTCCTAATTAATTGGCTGACTCAGAAAACATCAGATGCCAGGTGCACAGCAAAAAAAAACTCTGAGTTTGCAGCCCCTTTTGCAGGTGGCTGGTTCTATAGCCTCTCTTGAACACAACATAAAGCTGTACATGCTGGAGAATCCCACATGAAAGAGTCATTCAAGCTTCCATTTGAGCTTCTACTGGGGGATTAATGAGATATTTGACTCCCTTCAGAGTTTTCGATTACAATTAAGAACCACACATTTCAAAGTCACCTTTTTCCATTTAGTAAGGTGAGAACAAAGTGGAATGAGGATGTGAATCGCAGAATGTTTGTGACAGTCTGTCCCATTCAAAACTAACTGAAGGCATTATATTAGGCTCACACAGCACATTTCATCTGTTATGTAATAAATTATTTTCACTTTCTGTTAGAAAAATGTGAAAGATAACCTTCTAAGGAGGCACACCCACACACAAACATATTGATGAAGAATGCTGCTCTGCTTCTTTAACATAAGTAGGAAAGATCTGATGTCATTTGATTCATGCTCGTTTATATGTTTGATTAGTACTCATTAAAACTAATTACCAGCTGTATAGTATGACCTGCAGCAGCTTCTTCAGACAAGCAAGTGAAGCTTGTAGAGAATGTCTTTTAATGTTTTAATGCCAGGTGACAAATTAACTTGGCTTTTTCTTTACAGGCATACAGAGGAGAACAGAATGAGGTGCATAAATAATTGTCCACTACCCAGTAACAGCATGAGGGAAGCGGGACTGAAATAGAACAATTCACCTTCCTTTACAATGCAAGATATTTCTACAATGCTTTTGTTAAAGTGAGAGCAAACCATTAAACCCATTTGTGATCTTACCTCCGCTGACTTTGACTGGGAAGTGGAAAAAGAAGAGCAGAGTGCCCACATAAACCCAGCGAGCAATCTCGTGTTCAAATGAGCGCTCCATCTCTTCCCAATTATTCACTGCCTCTCCTTCTCTGTCCTTTCCCCTTTCCTCTCTTTCTCAGCGACACTCTCCTCCTGGTCGTATGTGTGCAGAAAGGTGTAATGCCCGGTGTGTTGCCCAGCTCCCTATCCTGGACTCTTTATGTATGATGCTGGCCTTTCCCCTGGTGCATCTCTCACAACCCTGCGGTCTCCATTGATTGGTGGAATCGGGCAGGGGCGTTGCTATAGCAACATCTTTGATTTTGAATCTCTCCCTTTATGGATGTAACATGGCATTGATCAGTGGCATCGGGCCAGCCAAGGACTCAGCTTCATGTTTTTTTTTTTGTAAAAGTGCACCAGGGTTTAATGCCATTATGAATCAATATTGAAACAGTTTCCTATTTTAATAACACTGACATGCTGCAAATCTCTGGGCTGCAGAACTTTGAAGTCAAGCACCTTCAGTGCCTTAATTAGTCAGTTAATTTTCATAGAGACCGCTGAGAAAATCAGCCAAAAGTAATTGAGTCTGTAATATGTGTGACCAATGGCAGTCAGTGAAATTTCACAATCTATTTCCAGGAGATCTTTCAGCCATCATTTCCTGGACAGCTCATTAATCTTACTAATGTGTGGAAAATTTATTTTATGCATGCTCTGATCATTAATTTTTGGGAAGCTTTGTCTATCATGCAGGTGCCAACCAGGATTTTTTCTCCTGAGGAGTTAACTGATGTTGAAAGAGATTTGTTTATTCACAGAAAATGAAAGCATTGCAGAGATGTAAAAGGTCCATGTTTTTGCAAAGTGCCAGTGTGTTAAATACATCAGTGTAATATAAATTGTAGCTGTGTATAGACTTAACAATCTGGAACAATAATTACCCCCACAATAGTAAACAATAAACTGACGATGACTCAAAGTGAGTTAGACTTTTCAAGGGAACCGCACATTCCAGAAAACATGCAGCATTACATCTGTAATATGTAATGTTAGGGTGACATAACATCTTACCATTTTATTGCTAAACAATTCAAAAGCAAAAGGGAGTTGCAAACTGCATAGTGCTTTACTAAACAAAAAACAAGCACAGTTTAGCCTTATATTGCATATATTTTAAATCAATAAAACATAAAAGAGTTCCCCTAAAAATGACAGGTCAGGCAGACAAGAAGTAGTATGTTTTAAACCTGTAATTATTTTTCCTGTTGTTTTATAGTTTTGAGTTATAGAAAAAAAATTTCTGTACAGTGGATGTAACATCTGGTCAAATCAAAAATGCAGCTTAGCCTTGGAACAAATCAGTCTCCTAAAACTCCTTGTTGGTATTTTATGTGAACAGGTAACACTGATAAGGACAAAGGATGTGTAGTAGGACTTTTCAGAATTTTTGTCTTTAAAGGCATTTGATACCATTATCCACTCAATGAACTATAACTTATAAAACTGTGCTTTATAAAGGATGAAGGATTAACTATCATACCATACTCAGTATTTTCAAACTAGTGGTAGATGTCCTCATCTGTTGCATGTACTATGGGAGTACCACAAGGATCAATACTGGGACTATTGATATTCACTTTGCTTATTAATGACATCCCGCTGGTATTTGTTGATGTTAAAATTATACTCTAGGCATATGATGCATACTCATACAATGTTTGTGTTAAAGGTCAAAAACGTAATACTGCAGAGGAAATTAAATATTGAGGTGCAGTTTTGAATCCAACTATTGGATTAAAGGAGCAGCATGTACAAAAGGCTCTTTCATGAAGCCTTTCCATCATAAAGTCGCAAAGACAAAATGCTTTTAAGTCCCTCCATAATAATGTTTTAAAAACAATAATGGTGGACAAACTCAGCGTAGCAATGCTGTTGGTGGCCGAATGCTTAAATTGGGGCTGTGAATACCTTGCTTGGAGAGTCAGAGGTATTACAGAGTCAGACTGACTTCTACCCCCTCTCAGCTCATCGGTCCTTTGCCAAAACACACAGACAACAAAAAGGCAGCTTAGTCCCCCAACTTGCAGTGTTTCATGAAAGGGCTATTTTTATGTGAACTGGTAAAAAAGCAGTTAAAGTAGGATCAAATTACACTTTTCAGACATATCAGAAATTTTCTGAAACATCTGACGTGTACCTGAAGACAGTGATTTTGCCTCAGACCCATTAATAAATTTCTTTCTTATCTTGCTCAATATTTTCACTGAATTTAATATACTGAGCTTTGACAATTAAAGTGCAAATTTATTTACCGGGCTGGGAAAGTTATTTGCTCCCTAGGATTTCAGCTGTTTTGGCTTTTTTGTCACACCTATATTTTTGGATCATACATCAAACAAAAGATAACTTAACATTTGTGTTTTATCATTTTTATAAATTTGTTATATACATATAGCAATATATATTGCATATATATATCTATACATATATACCAATGTGTTGTTCAGTTTATTATTTAAGAAATACTAATTATTGGAAAATAGTTTTTCAAAATCTGTTTCAAAAAACAAAGGAGATAGTGGAATTAATATCCGCAGAAAAAAAATCAATGTATCTGACAAGGCCATTAGTCCCTTTATAGTTTGTTTTTAGGTTGTGTTGACGCCCCAGGAGCTGCTAGGCTGAAAATACAAAACTGTCCTCTGAGACTCCGTCCTGAGCCACTGCTATGAATAACCGCATGTGTTCTCAAAAGAGTGTATGTA
This sequence comes from Crenichthys baileyi, assembly GCA_036173005.1. NCBI lineage: Eukaryota > Metazoa > Chordata > Actinopteri > Cyprinodontiformes > Goodeidae > Crenichthys > Crenichthys baileyi. The sequence continues at coordinate 149,988 of JAHHUM010001166.1, forward strand.
TGCAGCTGCGTATCTCCACTAATGAATCATGTAGCAACAAAATAAAGTGGAAAACATGGAATAAAGCACAGAATTGTATCTGACATCATCCAGCTGTCTTAATTTTAGACAATGGATGCAGATGCACCCTGCAAGCATCTGAAAAGAGAATGCCCTTCAATAAGGTCACACGTTTTCCTAGTAGGAATCTAACAGGACCACTACAAAAAATGGATTGATTGACAAGCTGCTAGATGTTTTGAGAGCACCCCTCGGGATGAGATCCATTGAGAGAGATCAATGCCCCACAGGAGGCCCCATCGCACAGTAAAAACATGTTAAGTACAGGCCAAATGCCAGAGTAAAGGGGGTTGGGGATGACCTCACTTCTGTGCTGAAGCCCAAGGAAATGCACTCTTTGACTTTATCTCCAGAACGTACTTAGCATATTACTGAACCGTTTTAACAAATGTACCGTATTCCTGTGTATTTTTTATGTGTGCATTGCATGTAAACAAAACAACAAAGTGTGCAGAAATATCAGCTTCTATTTTGTAGTGAATGTAACTACTGTAGTTGTTCACACAGTTGTGGTTCTACATGCCAATAATGCACTGTATTCCATGCAGCATCTTTCTTTACTCTTTTGAGGCACAGCCTACTAATTAAACTAAAGATCCTAGATGACTGAAAAGAGGTTTCGGGGACTTTAAAGTAAAGCTAAACCGTTTATTAGCTCTCAATCACCTTTGGAATACCAATGTGAACAATATTATAATCCCAAAGGAGTGTTTGGATGAAATATTTAGAAAACTACAACATTTTAGACTCCACACATCACTCTTGCCAACAAAATATTTGGCCACTTGGGTGGAGTTCCATTATCCACTAAACTCACACCTAATACAGAGCTTAGTGACCAAGATCACACAGCTGTGTTGGGAACATCATGATGCTGGAAAAGAATAGTAGTAATTCAATTTTCAATTCAATTCAATTCAGTTTTATTTATATAGCGCCAATTCACAACACATGTTGTCTCAAGGCACTTCACAAAAGTCAGGTACATACATTACAATTAATCCTAATCATTGAACAGTGCAGTCAGAGTTAGTTATTTATTCAAATTGGATTAAAAGTTTTTCTGTCTAAGGAAAGGAAACCTAGCAGATTGCATCCAGTCAGTGACTTGTAGCATTCACTCCTCCCAGATGAGCATGTAGAGACAGTGGACAGTCACTGGCGTTGACTTTGCAGCAATCCCTCATACTGAGCATGCGTGTAGCGACAGTGGAGAGGAAAAACTCCCTTTTAACAGGAAGAAACCTCCAGCAGAACCAGGCTCAGTGTGAGGGGCCATCTGCTATGACCGACTGGGGGTTAGAGAGAACAGAGCAGAGACACAAAGAGAACAAAGAAGCACTGATCCAGGAGTACTTTCTATGGGAAGGAAAAGTAAATGTTAATGGATGTAGCTCCTTTAGGCGTTTCTAGAAAGAAAGAACAGATAAACTCCGAGCCAGTTTTCAAGGTTAGAGTCTGAAATAGAGCACATAGAGTTAGTCACAATAAAAGCTCAGCCAGTAGCCATGTCTAGGAGAGAGAAAGGGTTAAACACTAAAAGACAGGGCCATGTGGATCATCGGTAGAGGGTGAGCATTAAGTTGTTGCCACCAAAAGCTTGGACGATTCTCCTCTCCAGAAAGGTGTCACAGGTAGACACAGAGCCAGGCCAGGTGTAGCTTTTAGGAAGAGAAAAGAGAGAGAACATAAAGTTAGAAGCTGAAATAACAGCAAATAATGCAAAATTGGAGAGTAGTGTGAGAATGTAGCGAAGAGGGTGAAAGTGGTCATTATGTCCTCCAGCAGGCTAAGCCTATAGCAGCATAACTACACAGATAGTTTCAGTTCAGATTATTTAGTTAGACGGCGCTTATTTACAACAATGTCGTCTCAAGGCACCCCAAAAAGGGTCCCACTGATGGTCATTGTTATACTAAAAACCACAAGGATTGGGATACCTCTCTCTGTCAGACTGATTATAACCACTGGAAAAGAGAAGGGGTCATACAGGTAGCAGGATTGGAGGGTGTGTTTGCACCTCAACCATAACTGAGCCGGTTTAGGCTAAACCTGACTCCTCCTTACTCCATCCAACAGGGAGGGAGCAAGGCTCCCTCCCTCATAAACTAAGCCACTCTAACTATAAGCTTTATCAAAAAGGAAAGTTTTAAGCCAAGCCTTAAAAGTAGACAGGGTGTCCACCTCACGAACCAAAACCGGTAGCTGGTTCCACAGGAGAGGAGCCTGATAACTAAAGGATCTGCCTCCCATTCTACTTCTAGAGACTCTAGGAACCGCCAATAAACCTGCAGTCTGAGAACGAAGTGCCCTGTTAGGAACATATGGAATAATCAGATCTCTGATGTATGATGGAGCTAGATCATTAAGGGCTTTATATGTGAGGAGGAGAATTTTAAATTCTATTCTGGATTTAACAGGGAGCCAATGAAGGGAAGCTAAAATAGGAGAAATATGATCTCTCTTTTTAATTTTCATCAGAACTCTTGCTGCAGCATTTTGAATCAGCTGAAGGCTTTTAACTGTATTTTGTGGACATCCTGATAGTAAAGAATTACAATAGTCCAGCCTTGAAGTAACAAATGCATGGACAAGTTTTTCAGCGTCACTCCTGGATAGGATATTTCTAATTTTCGCAATGTTCCGGAGGTGAAAGAAGGAAATCCTAGAAACCTGTTTAATATTGGATCTAAATGACATGTCCTGGTCAAAAGTAACACCAAGGTTTTTTACTTTATTACCGGAGGTCATTTTAATGCCATCCAGGTTAAGTGATTGACTAAGCAGTTTCTTTTTTAAAGACTCCGGTCCAAAGACGACAACTTCTGTCTTGTCTGAATTTAGAAGCAAAAAATTTCCAGACATGCTTGTAGTCTATCTAACTGGTTGGGTTCATCAGGATTTATGGATAAGTAAAGCTGAGTATCATCAGTGTAACAGTAAAAATTTATCCTATGCTGCCTGATAATTTGACCTATTGGAAGCATACATTTAGTAAAGAGAATTGGCCCAAGTACTGAACCCTGCGGTACTCCACAATTAACCCTGGAGTTTAAAGATGATTTATCATTTACATGAACAAACTGGAATCTGTCAGACAGATAAGATTTAAACCAGCCTAGTGGTGTTCCCCTGATCCCTACAGCATATTCCAGCCTTTTTAAGAGAATATTATGGTCGACTGTATCAAATGCAGCACTGAGATCTAACAGAACCAGTACAGAAACAAGTCCATTATCTGAGGCAAAAAGAATATCATTAGTGACTTTCAGCAGAGCTGTTTCAGTGCTATGATGAGCTCTGAAACCTGACTGAAACTCTTCAAACAGGTCATTGCTGTGTAAATGCTCACATATTTGATTAGCAACTATTTTCTCAAGAATTTTAGATAAGAATGGAAGATTGGATATAGGTCTGTAATTTATTAAGTCATCTCGATCAAGCGAAGGTTTCTTAAGCTAAAGTTTAATTACAGCTACCTTAAAAGCTTTTGGTACATATCCATTTACTAAGGATAAATTAATCATATCTAAAATGGGGCTGGTAATCAGAGGAACAGTTCCTTAAATAAATTTGGTTGGGATTGGGTCTAACATACAAGTTAAAGGTTTAGATGAAGCTAATATTTCTGATAACTCAGGAAGCTCCACAGGATCAAAACAGTCCAAACACAGATCAGGTTCTACAGTTATTTCCAATGTTGTTTCACTTGCTGAGGTTGAAGTAATCATCTTCGGGAGTATGTCAAAGATTTTATTTTTAATAGAATCAATTTTATGTATGAAGAATCCCATAAAGTCATGACTGCTAAGAGCTAAGGGAATGGATGGCTCAACAGAGCTATGACTCTGTGTAAGTTTAGCAACTGTACTAAAGAGAAACCTAGGATTATTCTTGTTCTATTCTATTAATGATGAGAAATAAGCTGTTCTGGTTTGGCGAAGTGTCTTTTTATTCAACAGTAGGCTATTTTTCCAGATTAAGTAGGAATCCTCTAGGTGTGTAGAGCGCCATTTTCTCACCAATTTTCTAACGTTGTGCTTTAAAGTACGCAGCCCTGATTTAAACCAGGGAGCTAGCTTCCTATGAATAATTACCTTCTTTTTCAAGGGGGCTGCATTGTCTAATGCACCACACAATGATGAAGAAACACTATGAACAAAAGAATCAATTTGTGAAGGGGCAGAAACAGAAGTTTTGCCCTCCACTGTGTTTTTCAGTACTAATGAGGAGATTAAAAGTGGAACAGATAGTAATGAGGAAAAAGTTGTTATAATAGTAATCAAAATAATCACTGCAAAATTCAACAAGGATATGTCATGGATCATGCCAACAGCCAAACATCAGGTTTCTGTAGTTTCGTGCAGCCTTACCTTCAGGCAAAAAAAAAAAAAAAAAATTAAGCACTAGTTTTACTTCAGAAGGCATTCTCTACTTTTCTTTAATGCAAATAGCCAGAGTTACATTTTCTGTTTGACAACTGTAAGAGTATAATAAAAAACAGCAAGAATTAAAAAGATACATAATTTCCATACTTCATAAAATCCTAATTTTGCTACTAGAAAGCAAGAATAGAAGTCAACTGCAAAGCTTGAGAAAGGGTTGCGAGTTCAAAGGTGATTTAGTAAACATTAAGTTGCCTAAAAGGCTTTTAACATATTCCGAAGGGGATTCTGGAGCATTCTCATCTAGTCTGGAGCTTTTCCCCTCCAGGAACACAACTCAGATGGAGTAGAATTAAAAGATTAGACAGAGGCAGTGTTCCAGATGGAAGAGTTTGAGGATTATATTTTTAAGATGGAATATAACTGATGATCCACAAGCCAGGATGGATGCATCAATTCTGAAGCGGAAACAAATGCTGACAAGGATAATTGTCATCTTCACAACTTAAATTGGTACAAATCTATTTATTTAATTGTTTGACGCTTTTGTTTGACTGCTTTTCATGCATGTTTGTATCTAGGAAATGCAATATTCTAATAGTATATACTCAATCAGTCATGTTAAGGTAGCAAAGCAGTCATACAAATTACATACAAATAAAATGTAATTTACTTGACCACTGCATAATTAAATCAGGTGCTGCATTCTAAATATTTGCTTAATCACTTGTTCTTTGTAATAATTTATAATGGTCTGCTTAGAATTTAAAAATAGATTTCTTTTTGTTACTACTCTCTTGGCTGAATTGATGGTGATCATATAGGCTGATGGAGCTAATTGGTTAGACTAGACCCACAGTAAGTCTGTCTGCCTGGTAATCATTCCTGGCATTGTGGCTGTTATGATTCTGGCCCGTCTGCCTGCTCTGCTCTCACTCATGCAATTAACTCATCTGCTTCACCTGTCTGCTGCCGCGCAATCACCGTCATGCCACACACCTGTGGAGCTGCAGTTATATACAGCCCTCTGACCGGCAGACGGTGCCAGATTTTCGAAAACATTTGTGAGTAGTTATCCAGCGTACCTTCCTGACTGATTTCATTCCATGACCTTGCCTTGCCTTACGGATTATTCCCTCTTGCCTGCTCCTTGTCTGACGGATTGGATTTTGGATTTCGACTCTGTTTTCTGCCACTGGTTTATGTCTCTGCCTGCCCCTTGTCTGACGCCTCTAGCCCTGGAATCTGACCCTGTTTCTGTCCCTGGATTTACGTCTCAGCCTAGCCACTGGTTTATTCAGCCTGAGTCCGCCTGGCTCTCTAGTCTGCCTGGACTTATTGTCAAGAGGACAATCACAGCTCTCTGTGTTCCTGTCACAGCTTCAGCTCGTTCCCCGGAGGATTTGGATCAGTCGGCAATCCGACTTCAGCCTGTCGGACACTTCCTCATTAACTGTCTGGATCTCTTCCTCCTCTGGATTCTGTGCCTCATCTCCAGACTGAGAAGTGGTTCCTGGAAGCTGACTGCTGCTCTTCTGCTCTCTGATCCTGAGTTTTGGATAAACCTTTTTTACTTATCACTTTGTGTTTTGCGAATTTTGGGTTCTCTGTCTCTGGTCGTGATAGTAAAAATCTGGCCAAAAGATGGGACCCATCGCCAGCACAGCAGTGGCGCACTAATGTTGATCACTCTATTGCCCGTCTTGATTCCGGCTTGGGGGAAATGATTTCTATGCTGCGATCCATGACTCCTGCTTCCACGCCAGCATCCTCACAGCCTGTTTCGCCCAGAGTTCCTGATCTTTCCGCTGTGGTAAGAGAACCTAGACTCACGCCTCCTGAGCTGTTTAGGGGAGATCCTGACCAGTGCCGTGCTTTTCTTACTCAATGTGAGATTCATTTTGAGCTTCAGCCTTCTTCGTTCCCTTCTGAGCGCTTTAAGGTGGTGTTTGTTATTTCCCTGCTCTCTGGAAAGGCTAAGCAATGGGGCACTGCTGAGTGGCAAAATGGTTCGATCACGGGTGCTTCTTATTTTGCATTCTCCAAGGAGCTCATCAGGGTTTTTGATCCAGGTCTTCCTAGTCGTGAAGCTGCTAGAGGTTTACTCTCCATTAAACAGGGAGAGAGTAGTGTTACATCTTATATCATTGACTTTCATTTACTGGCAGCAGACAGCCTTTGGAATGAGCATGCTAAAATGGATGCTTTCATGCAAGGTCTGAATGAGAACATCAAGGATGAACTGGCTACCCGGGACTACCATGCCTCCCTTCAACAACTTGAGGACCTGGCAACCTGCATCGATTTGCGGCTCACAGAAAGGAGGAGGGAGAGGCTTCATAGACGGGTTAATTCCCCTTCAGCTCACAGTCCTGTTCCCCACCTAGAACCCAAAGGTCTTCCACCCCCTTCTGATCACTGTTGTGACCCGGAGCCCATGCAGTTGGGTCGTTCAAAGATTTCTGCGGGGGAGCGAGATCGACGAAGGAAGAATAACTTGTGTTTTTATTGTGGTGGACAGGGTCATGTTGCATTCAAGTGTCCGTTAAAGCCCAGGCTCAGTAGAGGTGAGGAGAACTCTACTGAGCCGAAGTCAACTGTCTGTCTCCTCATGCTCATTTCCTGCAAACTATTCAAGTGTCTTCCACTTCTCATCAGGTGTCAGTATTCATTGACTCAGGGGCGGACACGGAGTTTATGGATGAGTCGTTCGCCAGGACCATGACATCAAGCTCCTTCCCACGTCGGACACCCGTAAATGTCCTGGCTTTGGATGGTCATAGTATCAACAGTTCATACTACAAGACGGAGGTAAATAAAACTCACACTGGGGGGCAATCATCAGGATGAGGTCACATTCAGGATAAATCAACTCTCCTGAACTACCCATTGTTTTAGGGGCTCCTGGTTACAAAAGCACAACCCCCATATTGACTGGCAAGCCAAAGAGATTTTGGGTGGGCTAAGTCCTGCTCGGCCACTTGCCTGTCTTCTGCCTCTACAGATATTATTCTGGAGAATGACAATTGAGGAGACATATCCTGATCGGTCTAAGGTGCCGTCCGAATATCATGGCGCTTAAGGAGGTATTCAACAAGTCCAGGGCTACGGCACTTTCACCTCATCGACCCTATGACTGTGCCATTGAGCTCCTACCAGGCACTTCTCCCCCTAGGGGTCGATTGTATTCATTGTCAGAACCAGAGAACCAAGCCATGAGGAAGTATGTTGATGAGTCAATAAAAGCTGGTATTATTAGGCCTTCTTCTTCTCCAGCAGGGGCAGGCTTCTTCTTTGTGGGAAAGAAGGACGGTTCATTGAGACCATGTATCGACTAGGGGTTTAAACGACATCAAAAAACCGATCCCCTCAAACCACTTATGAACACTGCTTTCGACCAGAATTCAGGGCGCCAAGATCTTCTCTAAATTGGATTTAAGAAATGCTTACCACCTTGTTCGTATCAAGGAGGGGGATGAATGGAAGACGGCATTTAACACTCCTACTGGTCACTATGAGTACCTTGTAATGCCTTTGGTTTAACCAATGCCCCTGCAGTTTTTCAGGCATTGGGAATGATGTCCTGAGGGATATGGTTGGACAGTTTGATTTTGTATACCTTGATGACATTCTGATTTATTCTCAGGATCTGGAAAACCCACAGAAAATCATGTCCGGGGCTTTTCCTCCTCCGTCTTCTTCAAAATCATCTTTTTTGTCAAAGCTGAAAAGTGTGAGTTTCACCCCCACTATCACTTCATTCCTTGGATTCATCATTTCTCCAGACCAAGTTATAGTGGACCCCTCCAAAGTCAAGGCAGTCTTGGAATGGCCTTCTCCTAACGACTGAAAAACAGCTTCAAAGGTTTCTGGGGTTTTGCTAATTTTTACAGACGGTTCATCAGGAACTATAGCCTGTTGCAGCCCCTCTTAATGCTCTCACATCATCCAAGACAAGGTTTGTTTGGAATGAGACGGCTGAAAGAGCTTTTGTCAAGCTTAAAGGATTTTTTACGTCTGCTCCTGTTCTACGGTCCCCTAACCCGAAAAAACAGTTTATTGTGGAGGTTGACGCCTCAAACACAGGGGTTGGAGCTGTCCTAAGCCAAAAAATTCTGATGGCCGTTTTTCACCCATGTGCCTTTTTTTCTAGGACTTTGTCCCAAGCAGAGCGCAATTATGATGTGGGGGACCCGAGAAACTGTTGCTGTCAAGTTGGCTCTCGAGGAGTGGAGACATTGGCTAGAGGGAGCTAAGGAACCGTTTCTTGTATGGACAGATCATAAGAACCTGGAGTACCTGAGATCAGCGAAGCGCCTTAATCCCAGGCAGGCAAGGTGGGCTTTATTTTTTGGAAGATTCAACTTCTCTTGTCTTTCAGACCTGGAGTCAAAAATGGCAAACCAGACGCCCTGTCCAGAATACAGGAAACCCTCTGAGTCACAGATCTCTGGGGAGGATGAGTTTATTCTTCCGGAATCAGTGAGACTCTCTGTCACCATGTTGGAGTTGGAGGGAGAGGTTAGAGATGCCACCAAAGACCTCCCCTATCCCAACTTCTGCCCACCTGACCGGTGTTTTGTCCCGGAAACGCCTCGTACCCAAGGTACTGAATTCATGCCATAATTCACGTCTGTTCTGTCATCCTGGTATCAGCAGGACGTTACAGATGGTTCCAACTCAGTTTTGGTGGCCTTCTTTTTGTCAAAGATGTCACAGATTACGTCACGGCCTGTACCAATGTTCCCAAGCCAAGTCTTCTCATCGCCCTCCTGCTGGACTCTTGCATCCCCGACCCATTCCTCCTCGTCCCTGGTCACACATAGCCATGGACTTCGTCACAGGTTTGCCAGTTTTCTAATGGTTTCACAGTTCTGTTAACCATCATCGACAGATTTTCAAAATGGCTCACCTAGTCCCTCTCAAAAATTGCCAAGGAAATGGGGGACATTCTGGCACGTGAGTTTTTCGCCTCCACGGCATACCCACAGACATTGTTTCAGACAGAGGGCCCAGTTTTTTGTCACGTTTCTGGAAAGAGTTTTGTTCCTTGCTGGGGATTACTGTTACTTTGTCCTCAGGATTTCACCCACGTCGGATGGACAGACGGAGAGGGCCAACCAGGAGGTGGAGACCAAACTTCGCACACTATGTGAGTCCGACGCAACCAAATGGTCTCAAAATTTACCCTGGGTTGAATATGCTGTCAACACCCTCCCGGCTAGTGCCACGGGGTCATCCCCTTTCCAAGTTTTTGTTTGGTTTTCAGCCACCCTTGTTCACTGTCCAGGAGAAAGAGGCTGAGGTTCCTTCTGCTCAGGCCCCGGGCCCTAAGATGTCAGCGCATCTGGAGGAAGGCAAGAAGGTCTTATCAGGCACGCACGGCAAATCGTCGGAAAAATCCCTGCTCCAAGCTACAAGGTGGGACAGAAGTTTGGCTTTTCCCAAAGGACCTCCCGCTTCTGGTTGACTCCCATAAGCTGGCACCTCGTTTTGTGGGACCCTTTCCCATATCCAAGATCATCAATCCTGTGGCTGTTCATTTACGTCTGCCTCGTGCCCATGAGAGTTCACCCTACCTTCCACGTGTCCCGGATCAAGCCCTATGTGGTGTCCCGTCTCGGGCCCACCTCCGGGCCCCCTCCAACCCGCCCGGGTTCTTGCTGATGGCCAAGTCTACACTGTCCGGTGCATCATTCCGGTCCAGACGGCAGGGACGTGGCATACGTTACCTGGTGGACTGGGAGGGCTATGGTCCTGAGGAGAGGTCCTGGATTCCTGCACGATTCATAGTGGAACAAACCCTCATCCGGGATTTCCATTGCCTCCATCCTGATCAGCCTCGGGGTTCGTCGGAGCCGACTTGAGGAGGGGGGTACTGTTATGATTCTGGCCCCGTCTGCCTGCTCTGCTCTCACTCATGCAATTAACTCATCTGCTTCACCTGTCTGCTGCTGCGCAATCACCGTCATGCCACACACCTGTGGAGCTGCAGTTATATACAGCCCTCTGACCGGCAGACGGTGCCAGATTTTCGGAAACATTTGTGAGTAGTTATCCAGCGTACCTTCCTGACTGATCTCGTTCCATGACCTTGCCTTGCCTTACGGATTTTCCCTCTTGCCTGCTCCTTGTCTGACGGATTGGATTTTGGATTTCGACTCTGTTTTCTGCCTCTGGTTTATGTCTCTGGCCTGCCCCTTGTCTGACGCCTCTAGCCCTGGAATCTGACCCGTTTCTGTCCCTGGATTTACGTCTCAGCCTAGCCACTGGTTTATTCAGCCTGAGTCCGCCTGGCTCTCTAGTCTGCCTGGACTTATTGTCAAGAGGACAATCACAGCTCTCTGTGTTCCTGTCACAGCTTCAGCTCGTTCCCCGGAGGATTTGGATCAGTCGGCAATCCGACTTCAGCCTGTCGGACACTTCCTCATTAACTGTCTGGATCTCTTCCTCCTCTGGATTCTGTGCCTCATCTCCAGACTGAGAAGTGGTTCCTGGAAGCTGACTGCTGCTCTTCTGCTCTCTGATCCTGAGTTTCTGAATAAACCTTTTTACTTATCACTTTGTGTTTGGCTGGATTTGGGTTCTCTGTCTCTGGTCGTGTAGTGGCAGATTATGCAGCAGTTTTAAAGGTACCAGCAGGATATTTATAGTTGGTCTTTAAAAATCAAATCAGGCCATTCCAGTCTGCCCTGTCCCTCTAACACAAATCACTTCCATATGTTATTTTTTGTTGCATTATTAATCAGAAACCTATGCAGTGTTCTCTGATATGGCTCAGTAAATGCAAATGACTACGAGTGAGGAACAAATGTGAATAAACATACTGAAGTCCTTTTCAGATCATAGTTCCACAAAAAATACTCAACCATAAACCCCCATTGTGTTGCATGTTTTGTCCTTCACATCATATACGCCAATCTGAGAGGCTCACAGGGTGTGTGTGCTTTCAGACCACACATCCACCTGAGCAAAATGTGAAAAATATTTATTGGGAATTTCTCTGTCTCTGGGTGAACTCTGTGGTCCTCACGCAGGCAGTCCAGATGCATTTAGTACCTTAAATACAAACAATGTCTTCGGCATATATTTGCAGCATATTCTACTGAATAATGCATTTGTCAGATTACACTGACACTGAAAGATCATGTGGTGACTCTCTGTGCATATCTGTGGATTTGTGCTTCTGTTGCAGCTCACACAGGCTAAACTATACTTAACAGGTTTTTCACTGAAAAATCTGTCGAGTAAGTTAAATATTTTTCTTGTGTTGCAGACAGAAAGCTCAAAAAACAATGATTAAAAATATTTCTGAAGTCCATTACCACCACTAAGATTTAAGAAATGTTATATAATTATGTGACTGCCACTTTTAATGACAATATACTGTCTAAAAATGTTGACTTAGATATATATTATAATTATAATAGATCATACATATAACAACAGCATAAATGGCCTTCCATAACATGCAACACTAGTTAATGACAATACTCTCCAATAGGTGGCTCTGGTCTGACCCAAAGCATCTGCTCTTAGTGACTGTAGCTCATATATCATTCAGAGAAGAGTAGACAACAAAAACAGATGGATGTTTGATGCCTTAAGAGGGCACTTGGTTACATAAAAACTACGATTCAAGTATTCATAAAGCTGCATATAATATTTTATCAATGAAAAAAAAATTTTATTAAAGAACTACTCGAAGATCAAATGTTTAACCTTTAAAAGTTAATCATCCACTGCCTGGATGCGAAACAGTTTCAAATCATATGCCTGCAGCCTGTGAACATGGAGTGAGAGGTGAGTGGGCCTATTGTTTCAATATAAGTAGCCTCAAGCAACTAAGTAGGCCAGGTTCTAATCTCACAGAATATGCAAAGCTGCAGGCACCACAGTGGTTGGATAAAAGAGCAGGCTGTTTGGAGCTGGGTCATTTGGAAAAGTATTGCATTCGCTGAATGCTACCCTTTTGGAACTACTGCTTTAATGGGACAGGAGGTTAATCGATTATGATATGGATGGGTGATTGAGAAGGAGTGGCGGATAGATGGATGGGTGGATGGAGTGTAGTGGGAAATCGGAATAAATGAACACCTTGAACTGCAGAGAGAGGTCAAACTATATGTCAGGATTTTGGTGAAACTCCAAAGGAAAACTATCCTGGCAGAGGCAAATGTCTTCTCTGAAGTAATTTTTCCTTTCTCGTGTCAAGTTGAAGAGAGGACAAGCTTATCTGATCCTGGTGAGCATATAACTTTCTAATTCTGAGGTTAGTGTTTTGTTTAAATGACACAGTTTCATCAAGTGATATAAAATATATATTTCTTCCTTTGGTTTAGACTTGTTTTAGAAAAAATGTTTAGAAGAGTTTTCTATGTTGTAGTTTAATGTTGTAGTGATTAAGAAATAAGAGACTTTAACTGGGCTTTGCAGATACTATTCAGCTTATTTATTTCCAAATAACAATTGTTAATAATATTAAAATTAGGTTTATGGTGATACTGGAGCAAATATGGATGGGGTGTAATATGGCAAATTATTCAAACTGTTTTAACCAGGGTAAATAAGGTAGAATCACTACATTACCTTCAGGAATACTTAGGAACACTTTTGTTTGCTGATTAAAGGGCAAAAATCATTTGGGCAGCATTTTCTTTCAAATTGTTTTTAGGATTGTTGCTTACAAAAGTAATATTCATTTTCATGACAGAAGTCAATGAAATATGTACAAAGCATTAAAGAAAAAAGGCAAGAACAGGAAAAGATAACATCGCGAGAGATTGATGACCTTATGTCTGGAACACCAAACTCAGGCATCAGTGCATAACATCATGTCAACAAAGAAAGTGATGACAAAGTCTCTAGCAACAATTTGAGTTCATAAAGTGAAGATTTCTATGCTGATTTATCCAGTGAGAAGCAAGAAGTAAAAGACTGGTTTTGTTGGTTATGTTGTACTACTTATCTCCACATAATCAGCTAGTGTTTTATTTGTAAGTTTTTAGCTATGCTTGGAAAAAAGTACTTGCAGTTTAAGCTAATCATAGTAGATAAAGGTGCATGAGACCCATTTAGAGAGAGCGGCTATTGCAATCTGTGCATATAAGCAGGCGTTTTGTACAGACAGAGGACACGTAAAAAGTTTAAACAGGTGAGAAACATAATTTCTGTTAACTGATTAAATTTGTAACCTTGGTGGTCTTGCTGATTACTCTCTGCTTGAGCCATCTATTCTAGTTGTAGCATGAGCCATGCTGTGCCTGAGGTTTGTGTAATTCTTTCTCTTAATTCCCAAGACTCCATTTGTTGTATAATTCAGGGGCAGACATTGTTTTCAAGAGAGAGACTGTTTTTTGTGGGGGAGGACAAATCTGACCCTTCATCTGTTTACTTCTACAGAGCTCATCCTGAAGGGATGATCTTTGTTGCAAAATTGCTCACTTAATCTTTTTTTGTGTTCTCAATAAGCGCCCATACATTTGTTAGGCACATTTACATTAAAAAAGTATTATTGTTGTCAGGAAAACAGTTCTAACCTAAGAACAACAATGGTTCCTTAGAAACTATGGATCCAGATAACGGGTCTTCATTTATATATCAAACACATTTCCTGTTTTTGGTGTTTTTGTTGTCTTATGATATGAACTTAGTGGTGACACAAAAATAACCTGACATCATTTATAAACTACAGCAGTGTATCCTTATTGCAAACATTAAAGCATAATAGAACATATTATTTAAGTAATGATATTTTTTATGTTGCAGTGTTTCAGCTAAAAATTTGGAGAAATGGGTTCCACCAGCCCTCCAAAAGGATGCGGGTCTAACATCAGCTCCATATATTACAACCTGTGTGACCTGACCACGCTGTGGGGTGTCGTGGTCGAAGCTGTGGCCGCTGCTGGTGTGATGACCTCCTTCATTCTGTTTATTATTCTCATGGCCTCGTTACCATTTGTGACGGACAAAAAGAGGAAGAGTATGGTGGCATTACAGGCCAGCATTTTAATTTTCACATTGGGACTCTTTGGTCTCACCTTTGCCTTTATTGTAGGGCAGTACTCTACAAGCTGTGCTGCTCGGAGGTTCCTATTTGGAGTACTGTTCTCTGGCTGCCTAGCTTGCTTGGTGATGCATGGGCTGTGGCTTACCCTCCTGAAACGGAGTGGTCGGGGGCCAAGGAGCTGGCTGTTATGGCTGGGAGCTCTGGGTCTTTGGCTCGTTGAGGTGATCATCAACACTGAATGGCTTGTTCTTACTGTGGTCTGGAGCCCACCCAGAAAAATAGTTGTCCCTGACCTCTCCTGCAGCATTGACAACAAGGACTTTGTAATGGCCCTCATATATGTAATGATTCTGATGGCTGGTGTAGTGCTTATGGCTTCTCTCTCGCTATCACACAAGCACAAGCAGTGGCGTCGGGATGGTGTTTTCATCCTGGTTACAGGACTCTTTACCATAGCTCTCTGGGTAGCCTGGATCACCATGTTCATCCACGGAAACAGAGTGTCTGGTAATCCCAGCTGGGATGATCCTACCCTGGCTGTAACCGTGGCATCAAATGCCTGGGTGTTCCTTGTCTTCTACATAATTCCAGAAATCTGCCTCCTGACACAAGTAGACCCAGACCTTGAGGAACCCCATGATGGAGAGCATGTTTATCCTGCGAGGAGCCTGGCGTATGACACCACCCTGAAGGAACCAGAGCCAGCACCCCAGAACCTGAATATAGAGAATAAAGCTTTCTATATGGATGAATCACCAGCAGGTACTGCATTCATCACATTGGCCCAACAGCAAAGCAATTTAGTAATGCAAACTCTCTGCATGCCTGCATACTGATATATAGATATGTAAGTGATCGAGAATAAAGCTTTCAATATTGACAAATCACTAGCTGACAAAGCATACAGTAAATTAACTTGGCTTTAATGTGATGAGCAACAATGGATGCAATACAAGCTCTGATGTCTCATAGAACAAACAAATAACCCAAATATTTGCATCTGTTACAGACAAACATTACTGGTAGAAAATGTATACTGTTTGTTGGATTCTGACTACTTTTTAATCGCTATTCTTTGTAATCACTAAATACATGTCTAATCTCATGTATACATTAATACCCTTCTATTAGACAACAACTTTAGCACATTCACTTAATTTGTCTAATGTTTTTACAGCCCCTTAAATTTGTCACTTGGAAACATTTTACAAAATCTGACAATACTGATATCTTCTGCAAACATATGTAATGTATTTATATAGAACCCCTAAACGACTGGGATTCATTTAATATGGAGACATACTTTACTTTTGCAAACTCACTAAAGATGTGTTAAAAAGACATGGGTGCATAACAATGGATCCACAACTCTGGATTTAATAGAACAATTGTGCAACGAGGAATAATCAAAGATCCCTTTATATCTGTGCATGCTATTTGTACAATATTATATAAGAAGACTTGAGTGCTGTCATAATGGTAAAAGTGGACTGAAAAAAGAAAGTATTGACAGGTTCGTGTGAGATGATGCTGCAATAAAAGGGTAGTTTATATGAAGGCAGTTTACAAATCTTTACCAGGGGTTTTAATGATTAAAGGGGTCCTGCAGGTATTAAAGGTGTCACAGATCAGCTGTATAACCTGCTATGACTTACAGGGGTTGGACAATGAAACTGAAACACCTGTCATTGTAGTGTGTGAGGTTTCATGGCTAAATTGGACCAGCCTGGTGGCCAGTCTTCATTGATTGCACATTGCACCAGTAAGAGCAGAGTGTGAATGTTCAATTAGCAGGGTAAGAGCACAGTTTTGCTCAAAATATTGAACTGCACACAACATTATGGGTGACATACCAGAGTTCAAAAGAGGACAAATTGTTGGTGCACGTCTTGCTGGCGCATCTGTAACCAAGACAGCAAGTCTTTGTGATGTATCAAGAGCCACGGTATCCAGGGTAATGTCAGCATACCACCAAGAAGGACGAACCACATCCAACAGGATTAACTGGACGCAAGAGGAAGCTGTCTGAAAGGGATGTTCGGGTGCTAACCCGGATTGTATCCAAAAAACATAAAACCACGGCTGCCCAAATCACGGCAGAATTAAATGTGCACCTCAACTCTCCTGTTTCCACCAGAACTGTCCGTCGGGAGCTCCACAGGGTCAATAGACACGGCCGGGCTGCTATAGCCAAACCTTTGGTCACTCATGCCAATGCCAAACGTCGGTTTCAATAGTGCAAGGAGCGCAAATCTTGGGCTGTGGACAATGTGAAACATGTATTGTTCTTTGATGAGTCCACCTTTACTGTTTTCCCCACATCCGGGAGAGTTACGGTGCGGAGAAGCCCCAAAGAAGCGTACCACCCAAACTGTTGCATGCCCAGAGTGAAGCATGGGGGTGGATCAGTGATGGTTTGGGCTGCCATATCATGGCATTCCCTTGGCCCAATACTTGTGCTAGATGGGCGCGTCACTGCCAAGGACTACCGAACCATTCTTGAGGACCATGTGCATCCAATGGTTCAAACATTGTATCCTGAAGGCGGTGCCGTGTATCAGGATGACAATGCACCAATACACACAGCAAGACTGGTGAAAGATTGGTTTGATGAACATGAAAGTGAAGTTGAACATCTCCCATGGCCTGCACAGTCACCAAATCTAAATATTATTGAGCCACTTTGGGGTGTTTTGGAGGAGCGAGTCAGGAAACGTTTTCCTCCACCAGTTTCACGTAGTGACCTGGCCACTATCCTGCAAGAATGGCTTAAAATCCCTCTGACCACTATGCAGGACTTGTATATGTCATTCCCAAGACGAATTGACGCTGTATTGGCCGCAAAAGGAGGCCCTACACCATACTAATAAATTATTCTGATCTAAAACCAGGTGTTTCAGTTTCATTGTCCAACCCCTGTATATCTGTGCTCTAAATATATTATTATTGTTCAGCAGACCCCACAAAGCCAGTGTCTCCATATGGCATCTACAACGGTCAGCTTCGAAGCGGTGTTTACCAGCCAACAGAAATAGCCCTCATCACTAAAGGTCTTAAAATGGTGAGCATGGTCCTTTAATTATTAATCACTTTAAAAAACAATTACTTTAACAGCTTGCTTTCCACAGAAGGACCAGGGCGTGATTATTCCTCGGGCCAGAGCCCCATCTTTGGATCTGGGAAGTGGCAGGACCTCCTTGTCTCGTTCAGTAGAGTCTTTAGCTTCCCAGGGACTGTCATAGATTTGATGCTTTCTTTTTGTTTTCTTTGGAAGATACGTAAAAATGTAAGCAATACATCATGAATAGATCCTCTTGCAAAGCTTCACTTTAATTTATCATTCTGATGCTTTCTATGCACCAGTATAACACAGAAGTATTTACACTGAAGATTATTCACTTGTAGCGGCATGAAACAAAGATTTACATATGAAAATATTGTGCCTTTTTATTTTAGCAGATGTTCTGAACATTAAAAATAACTCTCCTAGCTATGATGTGTACCAGGCAGAAACCTAGAGTATAATATCTAGCTTCACTCGCTGAAGACTACCTGCTTAACTACAGATTTAACTCTTTCTTGATGTGCTTTTCTTTGAAATCAAAACTTTCAAGCGGAGCAATGGCTAAAATGTTTTTAGATCAAACTCGACATCATCGAACATTAATGTACATTTTTGAAATGAAAGATGACGGAATTTTTTTTTTTCATAATTAGAACTACAGGCAAAAAGTTATGTTTTCATTCTTTGTTCACTTGCAGGCCTTTGGTTTGTTTGAAACAGAAATGAATGTTTAAAAATAAATGCTAGGTTATTGAATAGATTGGGTTAATTTCACTAAGATTGTTGAGAGTTTGTAACGTTACAAGAAAGATGAGCAGGTAATTGATGTGAGATACTAAGAGAGGAACATCCACCCCGAACAGATATTTACATGCCATTCCTGATAAGGGTTATCTGGGGCCACACCTGTTGCCAAACTGTGTTGTTGGTATGTACTCTGCACCAAGGGCTGTCAACGGTTGAGAAACACTTGAGTTCACAATGAAATTATTAAAATGTTTATAATTAACGTGGCTTTGCTTCATGTATTTACTCAGAGCTTTACATAATAATTAATGAGCAAGAATCCCATGTAGACACATATTTTCATACTTGGACTGGATTTTAAATGAAAATATTCTCTACTATGACCATAATTTGCAGCTGCTCGGCAACCTTTTCTGCACAGACAAGTACAATTGTTTACATCTAATCTGTTATGCTTTGACTTATAAACACTAAACACACACACCAACGCACACACTTTTCATACTTCAGAGCTTCTGAATAAGCTGTGGCTACCTAGCAGCAGGCTGAATAGGCTGATTTTCTCCCACCTTATTGCTCTGGGAGCTGCCATTAGCACTTGCTCGCAAATGAGATGGATGACAAACTGGAAATCACACGCTGCAGCTTTGTACAAGAAAACTTCACGTCAAATGTGAGAAATGGTCTTTCCTCCAGTGCTTTGAGGTTGTTTTTCCCCTCGCGTACACAAGTGGTAAATGATTTTGCAAATAGACCTATTTCACTGCACAGAATATGACTTTTTGTATCACAGGAAGCCCTGGTTCAATAAGTGATGGTAAAGGGATAGTTCAAATGTTTAGATATTTTCGTAAAGGTATCATTAGTAATGGCTATTTTTGGGCATGGGCTACTTCCTGGTATTAAGGTATACCAAGGTTTTTAAAAGTAAATTTTTCCATCATACGGTTTAGTCTTTTTAATGCAATGCCAGAAAAAGTGTTGGAAGTACCCTCACCCACCTTTTTCTGCTCACTGCCAGTCAGATGGCTAAAATAAAAGATAGAGATTGGCACTGCTGTAAAAAGATACAGTATGCAAAATAAGCATGTTTACTTGAAAACAGCAATTGGATTTAGTAGATTTTTAATAATATAACTATAAAAGTAATAATCTGGTACAATAATAATAGGAATAACTGCTGCTTTTCTGTTTCAGATAAATTCAGTTAGATCAGGTTATACAGTTATTTCATAAATGTTTGTGTGAGTACCATGATAGTGCAAAGTTGTGGTGTTTTTAATTGAAGTTATCTATCAGCCCATGCTTGGATCCCTTAGCTGTCAAAAAACTCCAAACTATCCCTTTAAGAATTGGTTTGTTCCTTTTTGTCAGTTAGTGAATAACGACAGACAGCCAATACACATGACTGTTCAGCTTTCTCCTCATGTGGAAAACAGTCACTACACTTGTCCCATAACGTAACCAAATGTCAGTAGTGCAAAGGGTCTATAAACATGCAAAGAGGCACCATCAGGTTTCCAAAACAACCTGATAATCAACACAATACAGTTTTTTCAGGTTTCCAAAAACCATTTCACGTTATACAATTTGTGTCTCTCTTCAATTTTGATTATTGAAAAACACGGCAGTGTGTCTCAAAATGCTTTAGCCATGAAACAGTAGAAGGGTGTTTCTGGGTGTGGTAGGTGTGTTTTGTACCTGGCCAGTGACGCAGGTTGGAGTCCAAAACTGTACAAGCAGCAACTGTAAACTCCCTGAAAGCACAAGCAGCTATCTAACACAGAGGAGCAGAGGTGGATATGCTCAGCTTGAGAGAGTCAGCACTCTTATTACATGCACCTGCCGTGCATTTCCTAATCACTGTGACAACAGAGGGACAATATTAAAAACCAAGTCTCGACCTAGAGAAAAGCAAGATCTGCTGCATAACCTGGTAACACTGTTGCTGTTGTGTAAATAGCATCAACCCATGGTTTGCTTTTTAAATTCAGGATGCTTTAAATGGGAAGCTCTAAAAAAATGCTAGATTTGTGCAGAGGCCAATATTTAAACAAAGGTCTTGTTGATGTCAGTAAGTCTTTAAAGGATTACAAAATTAGTTAGCTGCACCAGCCTGGCAGGTGCTCCATTTTTTCAAAGGCTAATGTGATTTTTGCAATGCTGCTTGTTTTCAGAAAACTTAAAACCTCATAATGTTTTTGTCTAAATCAGAAAGTCTTTTTTTGATTACTGAGAAAAAAAAAACTGATTTTCAGAGGGTCGACAGATTGCTAATAAACTAACAAAGCAGCAACCCCCCAGCAATCAGCCTGGAAAGAAGATGAGCTTGTTAAAGCACATGACTAATATAAAGAAAATGGAGAATTTAAAAACAGAAATCAATCAAATTGGAGTGCATTTCCATTTACGCCATGGGTTAATTTCACTGCTATTACAACTGCACACCCTATAGGGTATGTCTCTACCAGCTTTGCTTATCTAGTTGCCAAATTTGTTCCCTTTTTTCTTCACAAATAACTCGAGCCTAGGAGGCTGTGAACATCAGATTCTAAAATTATGCACTACTTTGCTTTGGTCTTTCACATAAAATCCCAATATAATGACATTTGTGTTTGCAATAAAACCAAATGTAAACTATTCAAAGGGTAAGAACACTTCTGAAACGCACAGTAAGCATTTCCTGGTGCAGATCATCTGAAGAAACTAAAAGAATGGGTAAAGGATATTTTAAATCCAAATTTATTCCTACCCCCTTAATCAACAGTGAGTCAAGGTTAGCGACTACTAAAACAGTCTACTAAACAGAATACTAAAACCAAAAGATAATTATTTTATGGATAATAAAACCAAAATAAAAATTTGATTTATGAATCCATTACATCACACATTACGCCACTGGGTTTACCTGAAAATGGAGCATTTGCATGGTAAATTCACACAGACACCGACAGGGCTTGTACATGCAAATAAGCATTTATTAGTAAACATCCAACACAGCTAACCTATTGAGAAATCCAACAAGATTACCTGCTTAGATGTTTTACAGCCATTCTACATGATCTGTCTCTCCTTTATATGAGTGTCCTTCCATAAACTAAACATATGATATGAAAATAGCAGGCCAATGCTATTTAAACATGTGGTGTACAGTTGATGGAAATCAAGCCTCATTCCCTTGATAGGTGAAAAGACACCTGACATGTTAGCTCTAAAATTACATAAACAGTCTGCTGAAGATCATTCTATCAGTCTGCATATCAAGACATATTATCGTCCATCAGACCAACTGGAGATGGGTAATTATACTGATTTGAGTGGCATGAGACATCACTGAAGATTCAAGAGTTTTCCCAGGTTGGCAGATCTGGTCTGTTGCTCCTGCTGTTTCTGTTTCTTCAGCAGGCGATAGGCCTCCACTGCTCGCTGCCTCTCCTCCTCCATAAGTCTCTGTCTGGCCATGGAAGGCTTGGCTGTGGAGGCCACGGTGTGGCCCAGCAGAGAGTTGAGAAGTAGTTCCCTTGATGCCTTCTTTATGATTAAGGTAGAAGAGGAAAAACCTGAATTAACTACTTACACAGTCACTGAAAGCAAAAACAGCAGGTGCTCAATGCAAAGGACGAATACCTCAGTTTTAACTGGAGCTTTCTTTGGTTTGGTGCATAGTGACGGTGGGGCCATAGAAACTTCTCCGAATGGAACATTATCTAGAAAAAGAAGCAAATTATTTATGCATATAAAGTTTCACAGGATGCAGATATCAAAAAAATGTTTTTTCAGATTTAATTCTGATGGTAAAATCTAAATGGTTACTTTGAATTTTTTTAAATGTTTGGGCTTTATCGTCTGTATTAGGACTGCCACTAAGGACTTTTTTTTAAAACTTGATTAATCTATCGACATTTTTTAATTTTCACTGATTAAATCAAAAAATAATAATTTTCAGCAAAAAACAGCAATTTTCTTTTTTCTTACAATGAATTTTTGTATTTGTACTAAAGATGGGTACCTTTCACATTTGAGCCGATACAGTTCTGATACCCGATACCTGGGAATCGATACCGGCATTCAACGGCACCAGTTTTTGGTACTTTTGTGTCTGTTTATGTGGTAATAAATGTGAATTTGTTTAATAATAATATCTCAAAAACTTTCAGTTTAACATATTTATTTCTCAATATATAAACTTTAATGAATCTATCTGAACAACATCCAGCTGTTTGTATTGTAACATCGCATTTGTTTCAAACATTTCTTCTCCCATGTTGCTGGCTGCAGACGACGAGTCGCTCGCGGATGCAGGTGTGCCAACGCTGCCAAATGCAGGAGTTGTAGCCATGGATCTGAGGCAGTCGAAAATTGCGCCTTTTTCAACTCTTCAAATCATGTGCTTAACCAGGAGCTTCCTCAGATTAGAAGTATTCCCGTCGCTGGTCTTGCACTTCTTGTCACAAATATTGCAGCGAGCGTAATCTGCATCGCATTTTGAAAAGTGGAGCCATACTTTCAAGCGCTTTCTGTCAGACATGCCTTTTTGACTGTACCAGCAGCTACTGACATCATTACCCTCTTGTGCGTGCAATGCTGTGTTCATGTCCGGCATGGAAAATCGCCCACTGTACCACTCCCTCAGTGTCACGATGATGCGTTTAGTTACAGAAACATGGTATTTGATTTTACGTGAATCGGCACTCAGTAGTACCAACGGACTTCGGTCGGTGCCTATAAAACTAGGTACAAAAGCTGGTCTCTCAGGGACTCTCCCCTGCTCTTCTCTGGGAGGGTTGCGGTAGTCCCTGCGGTGGTTCTCCTGGGGTTCCTGTGCTCTGGGGGGCCTCTGGATGTCTGTGGCTCAGATCTCCTGCGAATCTGTGCCAGGTCCAACAGGGCAGGTCTGTGGCTCCTCACACTCGCTATTGCATATTGTTATGGACAAACATTGTCTACACAAGCGAGCTCACAGTCAGACCCACAGGTGTGTAGATTCAGGTGTTAACAGATACACAAATGTTCTATATATAGCCGCATTTACCAATAAATACATCTTGCATTGATAAGTACTATGAACTATTTGGTAAAAAAGCTGTTAATATGAATGTTTCTGCAGGTGTAGAAGCAACCAGGGCGTTACCTTGTATTCTCTTCATCCATCTTTCTTTCCTCCATTCTTTTCTCCTTCTCTCCCCTTTTCCTTTTTTGCCCCACCTCTCTCTCTTTTGTGCTTCTTTTTTTTCCTTTTCATTTCTGTCTCTGTGTCCGTAACAATTGAAATTAAAGCTGCAAGCAGCATTGAAGGCCCTCGACGCTTAGTGCAACTTGGCCTGTGCAGCGACCGCAGGAGCCTGGCATCGCCGCCTACACGCCACCAATGAGACCGCCGTTCGATTCCACACGTCGCCACTAGGTGGCACTGTGGCCGACATTTCATATGATCTTCGGTCATGCAGAGTTCTGGTCTGGCGAGAAGCATTTAAAATTTGGGGGAAATCAGACCTTCCAGATGGAAGCTGCACTCACTTGTTTATTAGTGGGCGGGTTAAAATGATGTCATCAGTAGACTGTGTCAACATGTTCAGCACTGATCAGTGATGATGGATATTACATTTGAAGTTGATTTGATGATGTATGACAGAGATAGAGCACTTGAAATGTCCTAGGGGGCACTATTGATCCAAATTCCAATGTAATCCAATAGTGCTGTTTGGGGGCTGATAAAGATCAAACGTATTCAGTTTAGAGTAAATCGGACCTTCCAGATGGAAGCTGCACTCAATTATTTATAAGTGGGCGGGGCTAAAATTATGTCATCAATTGACTGTGCCAGCATGTTCAGCATTGATCCATCGTGATGTATACTACATTTGAGGTGGATCCGACGATGCATGAGGGAGATAGAGCACTTGAAATGCCCTAGGGGGCGCTGTTTATCCAAATTTCAATGTAATCCAGTAGAGCAGTTTGGGGGCTGACAAAGATCAACCATATTTATTTTGGAGTGAATCGGACCATGCATGTGTAATTTACAGCCAAACGCATGGCTGTGGCGTGACATCAGAATTCGCCACGCCGCCACAGCCACACCCTCCAGCCAAACCAGTCAGTACTGGAGACTGTATTGGACCATCATGTTATCTGTCACGTGGGACAGTTTCAGATTGATTAGGTGAAGGACATCAAAAATTGACTATCTAAAGGAAAACATGGTAGGCTACTTCCTGATCTCAGGGGGCGGGGCTTTGATGATGTCAGCATCTGATCAGATAATATCTGCCAGAGGCAGATAGAAGGTTTCATGCCTCTCTGACTTTCCTTCTAGGAGCTATATGAATATTGTTTTTCATGGTGATAAGTCATATTTTGAGGTGTGGCCACACCCACACGTTTTCATGCATCAAAAAGCTTTTGATAACTTTTGATCCCCAATGCCTTAAGAGTATACTGAGAGATTTTCAAGTCTCTAAGTCAAAAGCTGTACGAGAAGTTTGCTCAGATATGTGGGCTAGAAGGGGAAAAACTGGGGTTGAAAATGGTAACTTCAATCCAGAATGGCCAACTTCCTGTTGGGTGTGGACCAATGCTCCAAGACACTTTTTTGTAGGTCCTGAGAAGTTACATATGTGTACCAAATTTCGGAATCCCTGGTCAAAGCATGGCCTAGAGCTGAATTTAAAAAAAAAAATTTATAGGGGGCGCTGTGGAAGAATTAGGCCACGCCAACCAAATATCTCATCAGATCTCTGTTGGGGACTGGACTAGGATCAATCATATTGAATTTGGTGCAGATCAGATGATCCATGTGGAAATTAGAGCCAAACGTATGGCCGTGGCGTGATGTCAAACTTTGCAGATAACTTTTAAGCCCCCATGCCTTAACTGCATCTGACCAAATAAGAAGCCGATAGCTCAAAATCCCTAGGAGGAGTTCGTTAAAGTTCGAGTTCAGTAAAAGTGAAAAATGGCCAAAAATCTGCCTTTGATCCAAAATGGCCGACTTCCTGTGCATTTTAGAGCATACCCCCAAGAGATTTTTTTTCTTGGTTTGAGGAGCTCTACCTGTGTGCCAAATTTCAGATCTCTATGACTTACGGTTCAGCCTATCTCACGTTTGGGGGCGTGGCTAAGAGGTTTGGCCATGTCCACTGATGACGACATTAAAGAACAAAAATTTCACGCGGGGGACAATTTTGGGTAAAAGCGTGTGCATTTTGGGGCTTGGGAAAGTCCCCAAATTGCCCCGCAAAGACGCAACGGAATAATAAACAAAGAACAATAATAAGAAGCCTTACAATTACAATAGGCCCTTGCAGCAGTGTTGCCAGGTGTACGATAATTATCGTATTTGTACGATAATTTTGCTCTCTGTACGTTGTACGATCAATATTCCTTAAAAAGGCCAAATGTACGATAATTTGACCATTCCGTGAATGTGTGGTTGTAATCAGTTGTCATCAGCCTATCGCCAAAGTCTGTCGGAGTTTTTTTGTGAACCCTGAAGGCATCTGTGTCCGGATTTGGAAACAGATGCTGGGAATTCCAGCCAATCGTGCTTTTCTAAATGTGATCTACGAGTGACGTGTATGCGTTGGCCTCAGAACAACGGCCATGATTGGCTGAATGTGCCCACCCATGATTGAGGAAAAGGAAAAAAAAATAAGAAAAGAAGAAGAAGCAGACCCCGGCACTGTGGGGCGGCAGCTGTTGATAAATCCATTACGTTCTGACGCCACAAAGCTGCGAGTGCCTGTTAGACGCTATTCAACACATCAACAGACTTGTTATTTTGGTTACGACAAGTATACGATAATTTCCCTCAAAATACGATAATTTTATGTCTCTAGTACGATAATCCTACATTTCTCATCTGGTAACACGGCCTTGCAGGCTTCCTGCTCAGGCCTAATAATCCCAAAGCAGTTTCTAATAGTTTCTTTAATAAATATCAAACAGAGCTTTAAAGCGTTAGCTGTAATGCTCTACTTGTGAAAGTAAATCTTTTGGGCTTTTTCTTGGCACTCAGAAAACAATTCTGAGCACTACTCTGCCGGACAGGACAAAAAAAAAGAAGAAAACAAAAACACCAAACATAAGCTGATATGGCAGATAAATTAGAGGCACCATAATGCTTACATTATCTGAACTGAATCAGAACTAACAAGTATCCTATGACAAAACACATGCATTTCTTACCTATTAACAGCTCTTTCTCTATTTTGTCCTCTTGTCTGTCCAACTTCTTCTGCTGTAACTTGTTAAGTCTCATTTTAGCATACCTGCAGCAAGATAAAGAAAAACAATGTAGGCAGTTAAGACATATTAATACATATTAATACCAACTGTTAGGTCACAGTATTTGCTGCTGAACAGGTCATGGACTTCTGGCTGATCAGTTTCGCGTATCTGCCATATTTATTTCTCGCTGTGATTTTGTCGCCCAAGCTCAAGTATGCCGAAGCTGAAAGAAGATAAGTTTGGTTCGGTTGTTGGGTGTATTAACCCACGCAATGCATTAAACCGTCCCCCAGCATCAGAACCTCTTCGAAGTGCCTGGTTAAATTTTATTTTTCATGGAAATGTTCACACATCAGTGGGGAAATTCCTATTTACCCACTTCAAGGACGAGTGCCTTCAGCAACCTCCGCCAGTATCAAGGAGGACTTGCTGAAAGACTTTATCTCATTAAGGGGTCAGTTCCTTCTGTCTATGGGAACAATGGGCACAGCAAAGCAGTAAGCGGTAATAACACTAAAATGACAGCAAATTTTATTTTAGAAATTAATTTATTGTGTGTTGACATGATGTCCTGGCCATTGTTTTGAGCAGTAGCATTGTGCTTTGTGCTTATGTTAGTGCTGTGTGGTGCTTTTAGCTCCTTGAGGACAGAACTGCGTGTTTTGAATAGTATATTTGCATAAACAGTGCTAGATAATTGTTATCAAACTACAAAAACGGCTGAACAGGTTAAAGTTCAGCGCTCTTTGATCTTGAGGGGGGCGGGGTGCCTCAGCAGCATTTAAAGTGACCGCACCAAAACGAGTTGCGCTAAGTCAATCAGAAACAGTTGAACATGTTTTATTAGACTGTAACAAGTTCACAAAAGAATGGAAATATCTGGCAACACTACTAAGTAGAGAAGGAAAAGCACTTACTTCAGGTAATGTATTAGGGGATACATCTAGAAATGTTAAAAAACAAGTGATGGGATTTCTTAAAAATATTGGGTTATTTAACCGTGTTTAATTTATTATTATAAATAGTTAAATAGACAGGTTCCCTCTCACTATCTCTGGTGTCCACAGTCCAATTCGATAGATGGAGGTAAATGCACCCTAAGCTGGTTTGCCAACTGCCAGATAAACTCTAAAAGCAGAAGAAGAGTTGCTCTCAGGCGCACCATAGAACAGGGCTAAAAGAGGAGCCTGTCAAGCTACAATAAGGAATTCAGACCAAAGCATTGCAGTTCCACTTTATATAGACCACAACTGAATGATTTAAGTGAGAAAAGGAAGAATTAAAAAGCATGATATGTCCCCTTTAAAAATGTGTTTTGCTTATTTACCGGGAAATGGCAGCATTTTACTCACTCCTTCTTTTCTGACTTCCCCTTGCCTGCAGGCATATCCTGTTTATCCAGATCAAGCTCAGGCTTTCTCTCAACTTGGTTGTTTGTGAGGAAGAGCACATGTTTTGTCTCATTCTCCATGCGCCTAATATAGGCACCAACACTTTCTTTCTTCCCCCTCCTGAAACGAGGAACAGCTATGTCTTCATCCAGGGCATCTTCTGGTTTAGACTGCAGCGAGATGGCTACAGAGACACAAATGCATATGAATTATGTATATAAAAAGTTAGCTGCATTAGAATAAGTATGACAACTTTAACTGCTCACCCTTTTTTAGCTTTTTGCTCCCCAAAGATTCGGTTTTCATTTTATCCTTGCTCTTCATTATCTCTCGGAGCCTGAAAGGGATGTGTTGAAGGTGGTCCTCCTGTTTGGCTTTCTTAGGTTTTCCATCTCCTTTATATTTCTTCTTGCTGAAATATTGAAGTACATTTTATGTTTTTAGTCATTAAAGGAAGGTAGTGCACTGGAATTTTGTTCTCGCTTGTGTACAATCGATTTAAAAACTACTGTCTCGTTTACTCCTAAGTAGACTGAGAGAGCTAAAAACAATTAGCTTAGTTTGCTTGTTAGCTTGCCCATCATAGTTGTGTTAAACCGTAGCTATCTGGAGTTACCTCAGATTGTGACCGGTCTTGTCCGCTTGTTTTTCTGCCTCCTTGGTTTTGCTTGTTTTATTCTTCCCCATTTTACTATTATAAATCACTTCGTAACATTATCACACGTGAGTCTGCACGTGTTAGCTTAGAAATTCTCGACGTAATCCTGCGGCAAAGAAAAAATATTGATTCAAGAGATCTCACTCTGACATATTTGTCTGTGTTTGAGGTTTAAAAGTACCATTAACCTTTATCATTGGCTCAAAAAGGCCGTGCAGTAATCTCACAACACTGAATTCAAGGTGGTAGTGGGACAATGACAAATTAAATCAAAGCACTAACGAAAATAAAATAATGCAGAATCTTGAAATATGGCCTGTTTAAGTTTCGAAGTGAAGTTTATTACAGACGAGCTTTGATAAACCTGCATCCTGATTGGCTGAAGAGATTGTGATGCATTTTTCTCACCGCTAGAGGTCCCCAAAACACCAGCTTTGAGTTCAAGTCCATTTTGACAGATTTTTTCTTCTGTATTAGAACAGTAATATTACCATTGCTCTTAGGCATTCTTATCTAAGATTTAAAAAAATGTAAGAAAATCATATGAAGCACAATCAAATAAAACACAATAAAAAAATTAACAAATTTGATTGGGACTAATAAACTATTACAAATATTTGGCAAATATATTACATTTTTTAAAATTTGGTTTATAGTATCCAAAACCTATATAATATATGATATATACAAAATATCTAGTATGTGTAAGATAAAGATTTGAAAAAAATAATAACAGTGACAATAATAAAAATTATAATCATTATTACTGTTATTGTTATTTTTAAAGAACAAAAGGTAGCCAAAGTAAAGCACATCGAATGTTTCCAAGCAATTTATTTTAAGTTTCATATGCATGGCTGTCTTGTTGAAGTTTAGGTAACCGGCCACATGTGTTGTATAATTGTAGGGAATGTATTCTGCACATTAGACTTTTTCATGTAGAAATATTGCTCCATCAGTTTAATTGAGAATTCAGGGTAAAGGAAATTATTACATATAAATATTTTCCAATTCAGTAAATGTGCATGTGTTTCTCTCCAGATTAAAGACTCTGTAGCCCATCACATGAATGGACCAGGCGTGTGTTTATTTGTGCGTGAGCAGGATGGAATGGATTATCATGTATAATGCAACTCAATCTGAAAGACTGCTGATGAAAGTGAAATGCCCCGAGATCACAGTCGCGTGTTCTCAACGTCGGGTGTTGTGTAATGTTTGCAGAGGAGTGGGATGGCAATATCATAGTACATATTTATAGACAATCACAGTTAGTCCTGACTCAGGACATTTCTAGAAGTTGATAATATGCTATGGAATATGCTAATTATTTCCATTGTTTTTCAGTTTGGTTTGCATGAGTCTTTGCTCTTAAGTGTCTGTCAGGACCAGAAATTATATCCTTAAATGACCCCTGGCCTCCCCCAATGTTGTGTACCCATATAGAATGCAAATGACGTGTGAACAGTTTATTGGCTCTTCGCATCTTAATCTCCTCAGAATCTGAACTGTATAAAAGGACAGAGCAAAGGCTAAGTCATTATTTGACTTAAAGAGAGTTTTCTACAACATTAACGAGGAAGATACACCATAACACAAGCAGTGAGTATTAGAAATAACAAAAACGTTTTTGTGAGTAGCTGATGTATTTGTGCTTTTAGACACATGTATATATTTAATATTATATTATCTAAACAGTTTTACCATCTGGAATTTCAACTGGATTTTGAAAACTTGCTTTCCTGGTTAACTTTTATGTCTTTGAACATCATTCCATTTAATTTAAATTCACTGTTTTAAACTGTTACTGACCAGAGAGCATAAGATTTAAAATAATTCATTCATGAAACCCAAAATAACTATTTAAAGATTTTTCTTTAATCCCTATGATGTTTTTTATAACTTAAGCAATGATGTTGTAATTAGGGATGTGGTAAATGAATCAGAATTTTATAGATGCATTCAATTTTCCTATTACCTATATAGGTGCCATTATAGTTTTATTATGTCCTTCAGTCCTGGATAAGCTTTATTTCTTTTATGATATTACAGACTGCACTGATTACGTTTTCTTTATGTAAGCAAGATATTTTTAGTGGAATGTCTCAGTTTTAATAATCTTGCACATGTGCAATGGTTCTTGCAAATGTGCTTTCACTACGAAAACAAACCTTTGTGCTTTTTTAGATATTGTTACATTAGATTTACCAGCAAATTCAGCATGTCCTCAGAGTAATCGGATTATGAGCAATCTTTATAGATTAGAGTCATCATATAGTGTTGATTAAATGCATCCGATTAAAGGAGTCTCTGCAGGATGTACTTAAGGACATTGCTTTAATTAGTTTGGAAGTGTTAAGCAAAAAGTAATATTGATAATTCTAGCTTTTCATGGTCTTCAAATGAGCATTATTTAGATGTATGTGTATTTTTTTATTTTGCTTACTGGTGACATTGTGATTGTCCCAAAACAGATTGAGCAATACAGGCAT
This sequence comes from Crenichthys baileyi, assembly GCA_036173005.1. Lineage (NCBI taxonomy): Eukaryota > Metazoa > Chordata > Actinopteri > Cyprinodontiformes > Goodeidae > Crenichthys > Crenichthys baileyi. Next base: position 181,020 of record JAHHUM010001166.1, read on the forward strand.
GAATCTGGACATAGCCAAACCTGAAGCAAAGACTGGTGGCAAAGCCCCCCTCAGAGCCACAGCTCCCGGTTCCCCACGAAAGGGTCCACCAAAGTTCAAACAGAGAAACACTCGTCAATTCAAGAGCAAACCCCCCAAAAGGGGGATCATTGGGTAAGACCTCTCTCAAATACATATTCATAATTGTTATCAAAGTTTATTTGTAACCAAATAAAAGTAATTAAAGCCTATAATTTATGTTTATACTAGCTTTGGAGAGGAGATCCCTGGAATGGAGGGACTTGGCACTGGTGAGCATGATTATACCATTCAAGTCATCTCTAACAGTTGCTTATTTTGTAATGTTTTAATTAATGACTATTTCCCTTCCAGATATCACTGTTATCTGCCCCTGGGAAGCGTACAGCCATCTAGAGCTACATGAGCTCGCTCAGTATGGCATCATTTGAGTCTCTGCTGTACAAAGAGAACAAATTAAAAAAAAAAAAGATATTGAGAGATTATTTTAAGCAATCATCAACCTGGGTCACTTTTGGATGGCAAACATAAAGCTGGAAATGTATACCGACTTTATGTAATATATGTCTGCATATTGTGGATGGTTATTTTTGTATGGCAAATATATTGTCATGAGACTCTCAAGCTGCCATTAATGTTCAAAAACACTTACTGTTCCCGTGTCATTGCCTATGGCTGCAGTGGGAGCTGCTGGCCAGGCTAATGGCCAGCAGGAGATTCTGTCAGCACAGTTTTTTATACCTAACTGAAAATAAAGCTTTGACTTTTTAAAACGAATTGAACAGTTTGTTTTGTTATCATTACCAAACCAAAAAGCATGTTGAGAGTCTCCCCTTTAGCATATTATTCTAACACGTCTTTCTATTTAGTTTCCAAAATATAATCTTCATTTATGCAATCTGAATATAAAATCTTTAGACTGGGAAAGAAATTCTGAGTGTTGCATTTCTTGCCGGTGGATTATAACCAGGTTGTAAGTTGATCCTCAAAAAGCAAAATGAAGACATGGGAGCAAGAGACAAAACAAACGTTGGACTTGTCAACAGGACAATGCTGTGGTTCACAACTCCCTGCTGATAGTGGAGTTCTTCCTGGAGAATAATTTCCATCGGGCCATCCTGCATGTTTCCCCTGATCTAAATCCATAAGAAAACATTTTAGGGGTCATTACCAAAGGAGCTTTACAAAAACAACACCACTTCTAGGCCTGTTCCTTTTTTTGTATTTTGAAGCTTAGATTAAAACCTGGTTATGGTTTAGCTATGCATAACACAAATGCTTGCAACTTTTTTCTGTGTCTTAAGATTTGATCTGGAGTGTATAAACAAGAATGTAGTATTTTACCTGCAGTGCCATTGTCTTCTTTTAAAACATTATTTTGTATACAAATGAACAAACTTAATAATAATCTAGCACAGACCTGAAAAAAAGAACAACAAAATAGAAACACCCAGGACTTCTTTCACTGCATGCTGTATTTATGTCATGCATGAGCTTTATGCCACTGGATGCTTTCCATCAGTCTTGTAGTGAAGAACACAGCAAGAATCTGTACCCCAACCACAATGACTGCAACTGTCCCAATCAGACTCTCGTGCTGCTTGATCCAACGAGAGATTCCACCCAGGCAACCCCCCAGAAAGATCATACTCTGAGCGGTGAACTCATCCAGGAGCTGGGCTCCCACACCACACTGTGAGTTCCACACCGTCCCGTTCTCCAAAGGGTCCACGCAGCACGTTGCAGGAACACCACAAGCCAGCACTCCTGGAGCTGAGCAGTTGTAATATCTGAAAAGAGGACATTTTTAAATTAGATGATCAATTCTGGATGCAGTGAAATAAAAAAAAAGAAATAGGAGTCACACTCCACTCACACGTTCAGCTCCCAGTCCTGGTAGGTATCGGCCCCACAGCATTGGAGACCCAACTGAATTTCATCTGTGATGAATCTCAGGTCTAAATCATCTTGATAGCCTGCTATGGCAGCTAGCATCCCTGACCGCAGGTACCCTTCAATCTGATCCTGAATGCTGTAGGCCACAATTGCAAACAGCACCTGGATTGTGATGAGCACCAGCACTATAGCAGAAAACAGCTTCAGCAAGCAGCAGTTCTCTCTTAAAGCACCAACACACCCCGTCAGACAGAGTAGAGTAAGCAGAAAGCCCAAAGTCAAAAGTATCAGCATCGGATCTGTGCCGATACTTCCAATCTTCTCCTGGGCGAACGATTCTTTGCTGACGAGTCCCCAGATCCCCAAACCAAGAACCACTAGGCCCAACACTGTGAAGACCATGTTGCACAGGAACAGGAAGTACTTTAGGAAATAATCAATTAAAGAATAACTGTAATGAGGGCGAATTCCTGTAGGACTGTTGTGGTTCGGATTGCTGGGAGTTCCTGTTTGAAATTTTCTGTCAACATGGCCAAGCTCCTCATCCTCCGCTTTTGCTGCACCTAACTTCAGACATAGACATATCGTTTTTAAAAGGGGCAAAGACTAACTTTAAAAAAGCACATGACTCTTAAAAAGTAAATTATTAAAAAACCTACCTTTGGGATGAGGGGGCTAGACTCGTTCTGCCCATCGTCTCTTCTAGACCAGGGCCATGGAAACTTCTTTACAGTTAAATATTGCCGCATATTGTCATCCAGTTGAAGACGACCAGCCCTGTGCTTTTAGCTCCTTAGAGTAGCTCAAGTTGAAATGAAACATGAGAATATTTGCTGCAGCAGAGAAACCAGTGTGCTGATGCTTAGTGACCCTGCTGTGTTCAGCCTCAGAGGGCAGTGAGGCCTGAATTTTTTTTCATCATGTGAGAGTCACAATGAGGGGATTAGACAGCTATCAGAGCCTAAAAACAAGGGGCTTTTCATGTGAGGTTATTTCTTAAAAACTCACTAGAATTTGAAAATGGAAAGGTCAGAGACAATATGTGTTTTGTCTCCCCAACAACGGAAGATACTTGGAATACATTTTCGTAAAGTTAAAAAAACAAAATAAACAAAAAAACAACTACTAACTTTAACAGCATCTAGTTCCTTTTGGTTGTTGAAAATAAATCATGTTTTTTACTTCATGTAAAACAAAAATTCCCCTACATTTGAATGTATGTTGCTTAGCAAACATATTCATAACCATTTCATTTTTTTTACATTTTGTCACATTACAGCCACGGACGTATTTAATGAATTTAATAAACCAACACAAATTAGAACATGATTATGATGTGGAAGAAAAAGGATGGATAGTTTTCAAATGTTTTACAAATACTAATCTTAAAATGGTGTCTGAGTCTCTACATTTTAGAACCACCTTTTGCTGCAATTACAGCTGGGTCTTGTATGTGTCTGCCAGCTTTGTACATCTAGAGAGGGACATTTTTCAAGTCTTCCAACAAATTCTAATTTAGATTTAGGTCTGGGCTTTGACTGGGCCATTCTAACACATACACATGATTTGATTCAAACCATTCCATTGTAGGTCTGGATGTGTTGTGTTTCAGTCAACTTAACATTCCTATCCTTTTAAAGAAAAGCATACCCACAGCACGGTCCTGCCACCAAACTAACAAAAGCATGTTTTGGATTTATTATGTTTACAAATAATTGTGTTTATTCTGCTGACAGACCTTAGAAATAGATTTTAAACCACATCTTTGTTCCTCATTATGTAAAAATGCTGTAAACATGATTATATGAAGAAATTGAAACATAGATATTTTTATTCAGTTTAGCTAACTAGCAGGCAACAACACTAAGTTCAATTTAAAAAACAACAAGGGAGAGTAAGATTTCTAAGCATGGCTTTAAGTTAAACTACATCAATTTACAACTTCTTTATGATTTCAGAAAATAAAGTCAGGAACAGTTTTTTTTCAGATCACATCCTTATAAACACAAACTTGGAGTTTAATGACATAAACTAAATATACTTAATTTTAATTTGACCCTAAGAATTATCTAGATTATTTTATTACAATATTTTTTATCTTCACCTCAAAACTCACTTTTTGAATGTCAAGGAACTAAGAAATGGTTTTATAATTAGTAATTATTCTGAGCTTTTTATGTCATCTCATACTCAAAGAGCCCAACATGATTTCTTGTCAATGGATTTTTTCAAACATTAATGTCATTTTCTTATCATATGTTTTAAATACGTCTGCTCATACCAAGACTTGTCAAGGTTCAAGTCTTGGATATATCTCTGGGATTTTATCTCAGTGAAGGGTATTTCTCCTTTGTTTTAGGGGTACAAAACGACACAGGAGCAAAAGTTCTATTTTTTTATTTGTTCTGATTCTCAGATTGTTTCTCAGAGTTGGTTGTTGCTTTACATAAAAAAAAAATAAGACAATTATTTTCCTTAAAATACACAAAAAACAATCAAAACCTATGGTTCAGTGGTTTATTTTGGACAGAAAAATGTCTCAGCTTTGTCTTGAGTTGCTGATCTCTGCAGTGAGCACCTTCAGCAACTAGGACAGTCTTTTCCTCAAGAAGGCTCTGAATCTTGTAAAGCTGTAAGTGGACCCAATATTCCTGAGAGGAATTTCTGGTTGGACAGTTTTTCAGGAACTGTTCAATGCTCCTTCGCAGTGTGTGAAAGTTCACTCCAAACACTCCAAATCCACTGACATGAATTTGGCCTGGTGTGATTATCAGCAAATATGAAGTTGTTTTAATAATGAATAAGCTAAGAATGATGGTTGTTTTATGTTGGATCTTGTATGTTAAAAATATCACTGAAGTACGGTTCCAAATAAAGCTCCATCAATAACGCAAACATGGATTGTCTTTGATTAAATATAGCTTTTTACACAGAATAAGTTCAAAAATAAAATTAGATCATTGTTGAGTAAAAGTGCAGCTTGTTTCAAAGGTCAAGGTGAATGTTTGTTTCTGTAAAGTGATTTGTTTTGGAGCCAAAATCAGAGAAATGCGTACACATTGACAAAAGTTTACAAAACTTAGAAAAACAGACAAAGAAAGGGGCATAGACAACAATACCTTTCATTATGGTACAGATAGATTAAAATCCCATATTTAACGATTCTATCTGGTATAACTGTGGTTTAGTGGAAACAAACCAGGATATTTCAGTATATTCTGTTTACTTTATTGTACCATACTGTTTTATTCTAGCATCACAATAGGACCCACAAGATAATATGTTTATTTCTTGGTTAATATCGTTACTGAATGGAAGGAACCATTAAAATGATGATCGCTAGAATAAAACTTCCGACATACCTCTGCAGTTCCTCGTTAATACCACTGGATGTCATTCTAGAGTCATACTTTTACCACACCAAAGCCACTCACTAACCCTACAAGGACCAAAACAGCAGCTAACATGAAACAACATCTTTAAAAAGATATGTTTTATCATTTCAGATATGTGTTAACTATTTTATTTCATTAAGATCAAAAACAAAAGGGAAATAGTAATCATACTGCATCTTTAGTCATTAGTTACCTTCACTCTGAATTGAAAAGTCAGTAAATTTCAGCTGCAACTATCCTCTAAAAGTGCTCAGATAACGTCTTTCTGCAAACATGTGCTACTGAGAGACAAAAACAAATGGAAAGCTGATGTGACTAAGCTAAAAAACAGAAAGTAGGAAGCCTGATTATCTTCCTCTGTGGCTCTGCAGCTCCACTGGAGTCATTCTTTCCTCTGGCTGTGCTGGACTGAGCTGCAGGGAGCTGGAGGCAAATGAGTGTTGCTGTAGGCAGAGCCAGAGACTGACCGCTGGCTGCCTCTCAGCCCCTCTGTACACCTGGTTACAGATTTCTGTGCAATAATAAAATGATCATATTAGTTCAGTTTCAGTTCAATTCAGTTTTATTTTTGTAGCGCCAATTCACAACACATGTCGTCTCAAGGCACTTCACAAAGGGTTTGGAATGGTACGGGGTTGTTGGGGAGGTTAGAATAAACTACTGATCAGCCTGATTATAACCATTGGAAAAGAGAAGGGGTCGCATAGGTAGCAGGAATCGAGGGTGTGTTTGCACCTCGACCATAACTGAGCCGATTTAGGTTAAACCTGCAGTCAGATTCAGTTATTTATTCAAATACGTTAAAAAGTTTTTCTATCTAAGGAAACCCAGCAGATTGCACAGAGTCAGTGACTTGTAGCATTCACTCCTCCTGGATGAGCATGTAGAGACAGTGGACAGTCACTGGCGTTGACTTTGCAGCAATCCCTCATACTGAGAATGCATGTGGCGACAGTGGAGAGGAAAAACTCCCTTTTAACAGAATGGCGTAAGTGGCCATCTGCCACGACCGACTGAGGGTTTGAGAGAACAGAGCAGAGAAGGAAAAAGAACACGGAAGCAAAACACAGAAGCACTGATCCAGGCGTACTTTCTATGGGAAGGAAAAGTAAATGTTAATGGATGTAGCTCCTTTAGTGGTTTCGTTAAGTTTAGAGTATGAGAGAGAGCACATACAGTTAGTCACAGTAAAAGCTCAGTCAGTAGCTATGTCTAGGAGAAAAATAGAGTTAAACACTAAAAGACAGAGCCAAGTGTATCATCGGCAGAAGGTGAGCATTAAGTTGTTGCCAGCAGAAGCTTGGGTGATGTCCCCCTCCAGGAAGGTGTCACAGGTAGACACAGAGTCATGCCAGGTGTAGTTTCTAGGAAGAGAAAAGAGAGAACAAAGTTAAAAGTTGAAATAACAGCACATAATGTAAAATTGGAGAGTAGTGTGAGAATGTAGCGAAGAGGGTGAAAGTGGTCATTATGTCCTCCAGCAGCCTAAGCCTATAGCAGCAGAACTACAGAGATGGCTCAGGTTAACCTAAGCCACTCTAACTATAAGCTCTATGAGAAAGGAAAGTTTTAAGCCTAGCCTTAAAAGTAGACAGGGTGTCTGAGAATGAAGTGCTCTGTTAGGAATATATGAACCAATCAGATCTCTGACGTATGATGGAGGTTGATCATTACGGCTTTATATGTGAAGAGAATTTTAATATTTCTAATTTTGGCAATGTTCCGGAGGTGAAAGCAGGAAATCCTAGAAACCTGTTTAATATGGGATTTAAATGACATGTCCTGGTCAAAAATACCAAGGTTTTTTACTTTATTGCTGGAGGTCAATTTAATGCCATCGTCATTGTTTTAGGTATATATTTGACCCACATGCAGATAAACAATCAGGAGAGATTCACAATGATTTAAGATGTTTATTTGCACAACGAAGCATAACTATGATCTTGAACCGGGAACAGCCAACAGCACAAAAGAAGGAAAACAGGTGATTAGGGATTTGAAAGGGGGAAATGAAAAGCAATTGTTAAATTAAATACCGTCTTACTAGAAGTGAAGGGTGGAACTGCCAGGGGGAAAAGAGCTGTGGAGTCTTGGGAACTCAGCATGGGAAAATGGTCCTCTTGACTTCTGCCGGAGTTAGGAGAGGCTTGGTCTTCTCACCATATATGATAGGCAGGTAGATAGAGATGAGCACAGGTGAAGGAGGCTTGCTAGACGGCACGTGTAGGGTGAACAGGATTCGCTGATGACTTGGGCCGGTTAGTTGCCGAGCCAGGAAGCTGCCAGCCAGGATGTTGTCCAGGAAGATAACTAGATGCTTGAGTCTTGAAATCCAGGAGAATAATCCAGGTTACCCAAGAGGTGCTTAGGTCCAAATAACAAGAATCCACTTGATCCAAGCAAGAGGCTGGATTGTGCAGTCTGGAACCTGAGACGGAGCACACAAAGGGTAAGTTGAGGCACAAGAGAAACTATAAGCAAAGCTAGAAGTTTAGCTTGAGTCTGTACCACCAAAGGCTAATACACAGGCGATGACGTGCTGACAGCCTCTGGCTTAAAGTCACCCAGTAGCAATCAAGGAAAGACGAACACCTGTTCCTTCGCACCCTGGTACTCCAGTGCCCTCTAGTGACCAAGCACAATTGGTACCAGGCAAAAGAAAACACAAACAGAAACTCCCAGACTCCGGCAGCCATCCAGGTTAATTGATTGACTAAGCAGTTTTTTTTTTCAAAGACTCCGGTCCGAAGACGACAACTGCTGTCTTGTCTGAGTATCAAAAGCGTAACAGTGAACATTTTTCTCATGCTGCCTGATAGTTTTTGCTATTGGAAGCATATATATATATATATATATATATATATGTACTGAGATCTAAGACGACAAGTACAGTGTAGTGTAGTGAAAAGATTTACAGCTCCACAGTAACACATTCAGTAGTCAGGCATGCATGCAACAAACCTTCATCTAATCATTAGTTTGATTCTTCATGCACTTGTTTGTCAGTAGGGTCACTGATTTATTCATGTAGTAAATGGATAAGCATAATGCCTCTCACCAAAGCACATAATCTTTTAAGTACCGGTCTTAACTTCAGGGGACGTTGGAAATGAAAATTAGAGAATTTAACTCCAAGAGAGCTACTTTTGGTCCATCAACTCTGGCCACCTTGAACCCCTGCTAAAAATGGCTTTGTGTGGTTCAATATCAGACTGCATTGCCTCTGTCACATTGGCCCTCAGCAGATGCGGTTCCCACACTCTTATTTGTCTGTGACTGCCAAGGGGAGAATCTCAACACATAGCTGTTCGACCAGCAAGGTCACCCTGAGACTGGCTTGTGGTCTCTCCTGGCTCTGAATTCCTAATGTCTCAGTGATCCCCTTACTTCAACTTCTAAACCAAATTGTAAGCAATTCATTCAATGCAATTGAATTCAGGCTAGTTTAATCCATTTGGGAACAACTTCTTGGTTCTGTGGATTGGCTGGTCAGTCCACCATTGAGTCCATCTCTCTGGCTCTCTCCACCATCTCTGTTCTCTGTTTGTGCTCTTTGCACAAGTTGGAATAGTGTTGTCCACTTAGATAGTGTTAAAAAAAAGAGATTGACCTACATTTTTGAAAATTCAATTCAGTTTATTTGTGTAGCGCCAATTCACAAAGCATCTCAAGGCACTTTACAACTTCAGTTCAATCAAATCATACAGATTCCAAGTCAAGTACATACATTCGAACTGATCCTAGTTATTAAACAATGCATTCAAATTCAGTTTATTATTCAGATTGGTTGAAAAGTTTTCTATCTAAGGAAGACCAGCAGATTGCATCGAGTCACTGACTTGCAGCATTCACTCCTCCTGATGAGCATGTAGTGACAGTGGGCAGTCGGTTGCATTGTGTCGTTGACTGCAGCAATTCCTCATGCCAAGCTTGCATGTAGAGGCAGAGGAAAGGAAAACTCCCCTTTAACGGCAAGAGACCTCCAGCAAAACCAGGCTCAGTTAAAACCATTTGTTTACTTTACCTTCTAGGTCACTTTTTTGTGTGTTCCTTCAAGCTAAATTGAAAAATGTTGCCAAGATACTTCAAGAACACTGGGCAATGAGCAGACTAACAATGTCTTTATCAAAATCCTTGGACCTAAAAGAGAATAAAAAATAGACATATAATGAATATTTTAGTTTAAACCAAAACGATCTATAAATGAGAACATCAGTAGAAACAAAACAAAATATACAATGAAAGAAAAAAATGAGGATTGTTTCTGAGATCTTTTCCCTCTTATGCTCTGATATAAGTTTCCTTAGAGACAGGTTGAATCATAATAAGAGCTGGTGGTGCGCTTTGTGGCATGGTGTGGAAACAATCATCTCAATCATCTTGAACATGAATTAAATAAAATAAATGATTGTAGATTTTAAGGTCAGAGACTATTTCCATCATGGGAGAAGAAGTGGAGATGGTGGGGGAGTATAAATATCTTGGTGTTCACCTGGACAACAGACTGGAGTGGAGATGCAACTGTGAAGTCGTCTACAAGAAGGGACATAGCAGACTGTACTTCTTGAGGAAGCTTAGGACCTTTGATGTTTGCAGCAAGATGCTGCATATCTTCTATAAGTCTGTTGTGGAGAGTGTGATCTCTTCTTCCATCATCTGCTTGGGTAGCAGCATCAGAGCCAGTGACTTAAAAAAGCTCAACAAGCTGATAAAGAAGGTTGGTTCTGTTCTGGGGACTCCTATGGAACCTCTGGAGATCATTGAGCAAAGAAGGATTATTCATAAAATTAAGAACATTATGGAGAACCCTGAGCATCCTCTTCATCAGACTGTCGTACAACCACAGAGTGTCTTCAGTCAGAGGCTTTTTCAGATCTGCTGTAAGACGAACCGCTACAGGAGATCCTTCCTGCCCACAGCCATCAGCATCTACAACAGAAAAAGCTGCATAATATGAGCTACAACAACATTTAATCTCCCTTTGGGATTAACAAAGTATTTTTGAATTGAGTTGAATTGAATTGAACTGAATTGAATTGAATTGAATTGAATTGAATTGAATTGAATTGAATTGAATTGAATTGAATTGAATTGAATTGAATTGAATTGAATTGAATACTGAATCTATATAATTATGATAAAAGAAAGACAAGTCACACAATAGAGATTGTAATCCAGGATTTATCTAAACACCAGACTGTGGGGATTTTTCTTCTTGTATAAGTGTGTTGTATGATCCAGTCTGCAGTGATAGAAGTTAAAGATCTTTTTAAAAGAAATTAGAACCAAAAATCTCTGGAACTGACAAGAAATTTAACTCATTGCAAAAAATAATATGTTGATTAGTGTGTCTAAAGTCTAAAGAAGCCAGGTTATGAAGCTGAAAATGGTAAATTCTCCTAAAATGTGACTGATACATTTTATTCTAGTAACTTTAACAATGGTGAAAATGAGTTATTTTCTTTTTCTAATGCAGAACATGGCACCTGCTGATTATTTTATAATTAAAAATAACTATTAAAAAAAGATACAAGATATACTTAAAAAGAAAATGACAAGTGTTTTCTCTTTAGGTTACTGTTCAGATAACTATTTGAGACCGATGAAATGATATTAAGCTGCAGCACATGTTATGTCTTTGTGTTTAAAGATGGTACAGATGTTCCGGACTGCTGCCCGGTTAAACTCCATTTTAGCAGATTGTCTTATCTGAGTCCATCACTAAAACTGTCTGCAGATATCAGCAGATTTTTACAGATCTAATAAAGAATGATAATCTGAAGCAGAACAAAGCTTAAATATTTTCAATAAAACATATTTTATTTTCTGTACAAGAAAAATGTGGAGTAGTGATTTATATTTTTCTGCCTCTAAAATAACTATCCTGCTTAAACTACCCTGTGATATATTGTGGCCAAAGTGGCTGAAGAAGGGCAGCAGACTGATGTTCTCCAGTGTAGCAGGTGGTTTATTTACAAAAAGAACAACCAAAAAATATGTACATAAATGACTTAAAATTGAAAGTGACAAAATAAACCAACCAAAATTAACGTCACTTGGACACAGCTACACTGACCTGGTCCTCCCCCCTTAACTTCTTTCCTGATCTGCTTAAATACCCTCATACCCTTTCAAACACAATTAACTCACAATTAACTCAATCTTACAGGTATATTCCAACATGAGAAATAATCTCAAATCACTGAAGCTACTTCTATCTAGCGACAACCCTGTGTTTACGGTTTAACAATTATATCCTAACTCTAACACATCAAAACTAACAAACAAAACCCTAAAGTTAACTTAATACTTTAACAGTTTCTTCAGCTTTCAATCACCTCTAGCAGCTTTAGAGACTGATGCTGGCTGTGTCTGTCAGCTCATATGGTTAACAGATTGTATTACAGTAGACAGTAAGAATGTTATTTTGGAGCCATGATTCTACATCAAACCCCTCCTCTGGATCAGAGCCCGCAGGCAGCGCTGTTGCTCCTAAACCAGTGACTGCAGATTATTAAGAGGAAAAAGTCAGGAGATCACATCCCATCAAAACTATAAATAGGTTATTTATTAATGTAAAAGAACTCCAATTACCTGTGAAGAAGCTATAGTGGATGAGATTTGTGTGTTTTTTGTTTGGTGCACATGAATCCAGCAGTGTGAACACATGTTAAAATATCAGATCGTGTCACCGCCCTTCATCACTGACGTAGAGAGGAGCAGGTGGAGAAAAAGCTCAGAGAGGTTGGAGAGGCAGTTAGAAGAGACTTCATTTTTTATTTGTGTCATTCCTGAAGGATTTTACTCTGTCTTTGGCTGATCTGACTCACACAAAGGTAAAATATAATTAGGTACGTGTTATTTTCATCTTCACAACTGTAGCTAAACAAACATTGAATATGTGACTATTTAACCTTTACATCTAAATCTGTCACCTAGACTTATTGTCTTAAAAATTGTTTTTGCAACATTTAAGATATAGTCGTAAAAAAATAGTAAAGCAAGATTTTCAGGTTTTTCTACATATTTCTGCTTTTATAAGTCAGAGCGATGGAGATGAAGGTATGGGCTCTGTTCTGCATGCTGTCAACATCTGGAGCTCAGACATGGAAACAAGAAACCTCCCCTTGGGATCCTGAAGGCATGGAATAACCTCTTGTTTCTGCAAACAATTAATAAATGAACTGAAACTCACATACTCTTACACCACCATGTTAATATCTATGTACAGCAGAGCATACCACCAGTAAGACTTGCTCCAACCTGACTCAGGTACTGGACAACTGGAAGTTTGCTATTCTAACCCAAGTGAAAGAGCTGCTGATTAACGACCATGCCTCTGTTCTCCCTGAATACACAAGGTAGGTCCCAATGACTCAGTGCAGTGATGCTACAGGAACAAGCTCTAGGATAAGGTCTGAACTCTGAGTGTGAGAGATGGGAAATGTTTTTAAACAACCATCCATAAAGACAGTCAACATAACACTTACAACTTAAAAACTTATGTAACATGTTGCTGCTTGTTAAATGATCTCACTGCAGACACTCAGCCAAAGGAAAAGAGGGAAATGTTTCAGCCACATGTTTTGCTAAATCTGGTGTTTCTTAAACTCTTTAAGTCATTCCTCCAGAGACAGGGGTCATTACAGCGCTTACAACCATTTTGAGCAATTTGGTTTTAAAATTTAATTTTTTTAAAAGAGACTTTTGTTCTAATCCCATGATTGGAAGATTTCTTGATGGTTGTGTGACTGTTTCAATCTTTTGCCATTTTGTCTTGGCTGTTTTCTTCTTATTTCCTGGTATAGTGTGAAGTATAGCAGAGCCAACGTCTTAAAAAGTTTGATAAAACACTGAGATAATTTTAATGATTTCATGTCTACTTGTTTTAAGGATCCAGCCTCTCTCCGATGCTCTGCGAGACCTCTACCAGCAGTTTAACTCTCTAAAGGACGAGCTGGGAAGACTCACCTCAAGGTTTGATGGAGTAGAGACGTTTGTGGATGATATTAAAGAGGGTAGATTCACCGTACCTCAGCGGCCACCATTCAGGATTCCTCCCAGGTTTGGTGTGGGGTCTTCGCTGGGAGCGCAGAGGAGGATTCCTGATAGGAGGATCCTCATTCAGCCAACACTGGTCAGAGCGAGGAGAAGAGGCACACAGAGACAGTAAAACTGTTGATAACCGTCTGTTGACTGATGTTAAAGAGTTTTGTTCTATACTTTTAGAATGGTGATTGTAAGGTGAGAGGGTGTTGTGGACTGATCATAAATAACAAAATATATCAGTGATGTCATGGGGCACAATGTTTTCCTACTTTTCTACTTCATATTCTGCCACAAGGTGGCATTATTCACCTAGTTATTTATCTTTCTGCTGGTTTGCGTGCCTGCACTTTGTTGAAATTTAAACACAGAGGATATGCTTTGTAATCAGAAATATTTACAGCAAATTCTAAACAATTCTACAATGTACTTCGCATGCAGGACTTAAAATATCCACAACAGCAAAGGAAAACTACACACCTGAAGAAGTTGACATACTAGTGACAACTAGCAAAGAGCATTGAGCTACACATGTACATATACTACACATGTACTATAAAAACAAAGCATCTGAGTTCATAACAATAAAGATTAATAATTATATCATATACATTTTTCAGGTAAGGCATCTGTTAAAAGAAATTATTTGTTTTAAAATGATGATAACTGTCACTGGTTTGTACTTAATGTTTCTACTCAAACAGTGATTAAAAACATAGAGTATATGGTGTGGTGATTTACCCAGTATAAACCTGGCTAAATGGACTTTACTGCTTGTTGTTTTTTGTGTTCTTTTCTGTGTACTCACCTTACAAAAACCCCTGGAGAAGGTGAGTTGGGACTATGATGGACTGGGATTGGTGCAGAGTGTGACTGCTGGAATAAGCTCCAACACTTCAGAACAGGCCATAAATGAATATGCCAATCTCTTTTAATGAATACATTTATTAGTTTTTTTATTTATTAGCTTATTTATTAGTTTTATTTTTTTTACAGTGTTTTATAGTGTGCAGTTGCGTCACACACAGACCAACAATGGGATAGTTGCTGCAAATAACCTCAACCCATACATAGAGAAGCTATCAAACCCATAACCATGTTAATTATTTTAGCTACTATCCTCAGCTGCAGCCAGTAACAACAGAAATCAATTAGGTTTTACAATTAAGTCAGAAATTGTTTTTGTTTTTTGTTTTTAATAATTGTATGATTGTTCTAGAAGTTTATGTGCTCCTTTATTCGACCATTTGGGGGGGGGGGGGGGGGCAGTCGACTGGAACAAATTCTGCCATCTTCTCTGCTTAATACACTCTTAGGCTCACTAAAAGTCCCCCCCACTACTCTTAACACTTGTTCACTTTAGGAGCTCTTGGCAGCTGGGGCCCAACGGAAGAAGGGAAACCTATTGAATCTAATTAAAACAGAAGGAGATAAACTTAGAGACAAAGAAAAACTAAACCAAAGGGAAAAAACTAACAGAGATCTAAAAGAAATTAACTAAAATACAAAAAAGAACAGGATACAAGAAATAAGTAAGAAACTAAACCTAAAAGAATAAACTAATCTGGCAAAAGTCCTTTACAATCTGCTTTTGCTCTACTGCTTGCTGATTACGAAGTACTCTTGTTAGAACATGCTTTTATCAACTTTGCAGTTTTAAATAAATAAAAAAAGGTAATACTTACATGTTCTCCTTTATATTTGTTTAGTTTTGTTTTAATTTTCAGCTAGTAACTAAGGACATGTAAACATTCTAAAGAGATACGATAAACAAGGCAAACACACCCTCCATTTCTGCTACCTGTATGACCCCCTCTCTTTTCGAATGGTTATGGTCAATCTGACAGAGAGAAGTATCCCAATCGTTGTGGTTTTTAGTATAACAATGGCCATCAGTGGGCTCTAGATGGACAAACTGTCTACTTTTAAGGCTAGGTTTAAAACTTTCCTTTTTGATAAAGCTTATAGTTAGAGTGGCTTAGGTTATCCTGAGCTATCTCTATAGTTATGCTGCTATAGGCTTAGGCTGCTGGAGGACATAATGACCACTTTCACCCTCTTCGCTACTTTGTCACACTACTCTCCAATTTTATATTATTTGCTGTTATTTCAGCTTTTAAGTTTGTTCTCTCTCTTTTCTCTTCCTAGAAGCTACACCTGCCCTGATTCTGTGTCTACCTGTGACACCTTTCTGGAGAGGGGCATCGTCCAAGCTTCTGCTGGCAACAACTTAATGCTCACCCTCTACCGATGATCCACATGGCCCTGTCTTTCAGTGTTGAACCCTTTCTCTCTCCTAGACATAGCTACTGACTGAGCTTTTACTGTAACTAACTATGTGCTCTCTTCAGACTCTAAACTTGAAAACTGGCTCAGAGTTTATCTGTTCCTTCTTTCTAGGTGAAACGACTAAAGGAGCTACATCCACTAACATTTACCTTTTCCTTCCCATAGAAAGTACTCCTGGATCAGTGCTTCTTTGTTCTCTTTGTGTCTCTGCTCTGTTCTCTCAAACCCCCAGTCGGTCGTGGCAGATGGCCGCTCACACTGAGCCTGGTTCTGCTGGAGGTTTCTTCCTGTTAAAAGGGAGTTTTTCCTCTCCAATGTCGCTACATGCATGCTCAGTATGAGGGATTGCTGCAAAGTCAACACCAGTGACTGTCCACTGTCTCTACATGTTCATCCGGGAGGAGTGAATGCTGCAAGTCACTGACTGGATGCAATCTGCTGGGTTTCCTTTCCTTAGATAGAAAAACTTTTTATCCAATTTGAATAAATAACAGAATCTGGCTGCACTGTTCAATGATTAAGATTAATTGGAATGTATGTACCTGACTTTTGTGAAGTGCCTTGAGACGACATGTGTTGTGAATTGGCGCTATATAGATAAACTGAATTGAATTGAATTGAATTGAATTTAAGTTGTGTAAAATACTTAAACCCTTTTGTGAATTGAGGGCAGATGAAACTAACTTTTCATACTCTGTTTGTGATGGATCACCTATCTAGTCCTCTCTCTTTCTGTTCTCACAGGATGCAGCTGCAGATCTTCCTGCTATTTTTATATATTTATGTAAATGAGGAAATCAAGTTTTAGCTGCCTGTGGAAATGCAAACATTTATTTCTTTCTTTACACCACTAATCATTAAGTTATCAGTGAGTTAAAAATCAACTCTCATGTGTTGGAGAAATAGGCGATGAGGCGCTGGTGGAGGTTTTTCACATGATGCTGAATCTGGAGTGGAGGAAGAACAAGGATGCAATCTGCAGAAATCATGTGTCTGAAAATTACAGATCCTTGTGGTGTATTTGATTATTTTTTTATTTTAGTTTCAAACATGTCATTCATGAATCTGTTTTAATGTGAGTTGATGTTTAAAGTCTCAGTCTTCGCGATTGCTCTCTCTGAAACTTGACTTCATTATTTACATATAAAAAGAAAAAAAGCAGAGGAGTATGCAGGTGTATCCTGCAAACAAAGAGACAGAGAGAGGAGATGCTTAACTGACTGTAGATGAAAAAAAATCAGTTTCACTTGTTTCTCTCGTTATCAGACTTTTCTCACAGTTACATGACTTACTCAGACACTATCTTTAATGTTTTAGACTGTTTTACCATTGTTTAAGGAAATTCCCAATATGTAAAACTTCACAGTTTGTATTTCTGGATGGAGAGTAGTTATATGAAAAAAACTGTGAACACACAAATAAATAAATCCAAAGGTTTTTAGCAGCCAAGTGAAAAAAAACATCACATTACAGGCAAAATGCTGTATTTTGACACAGCTACTCTCATTAATATATAAAGAAATACACATAATCATATATCTTGCATATTACTGATATTTATTGATATATATATTGATATGCTACAGCAGCATTAATTGTCAAAAAACATATTCCAAGCAAAAAGAAGCTTGATTTCTAAGTCTTACAAATAATAAAGAAACAGGTGGTTCTTAAATGTAACATTCAGAGAAATCAAGGATATTTTGTCCAGTGGTACAATCAGGTGCCTGATGGGAGCCCTCAGTATTTTCTGACTTTTCACCATTCTGACAGTTCACTAGACTTTAGAACAAGTTTCTCCTGTGACATATTTAACTCAAAAGCCACAGGTATAGACTACCAGTTTGTTATATAGCAGGTAGTAGCAGGAGACTGTGCTGTGTTTACTGTGAAACATCGGAGGATTCTCCGGAGGAGAGGCTATCACAGTGATTCACACATTTTTTGTGGCACTAGAGGCTTGTATTTTTGTTATTTTTGCTAAATTAGACAGGTAGGAAATGTGTTGGAGAGAGGGGAAGGACCTGCAGCACAGGCCTTTAGGGTCTCAACTCTAACCCTGGATAGGTGCATTGAGGACTGGGGCCTCCATATATGGGTCACTTTCTCTATCGCTACGCCACACGATGAGCCCAGGTTATGGGTTAATTCTAATAATTGGTTCATTGATTCTTTGAAATTATTATAATTGTTGACATAAAAGGAGCACAGTGTTAAAATGAAACCTTCCATTTACAAATCCCATTAACCCTTTGTTTAAAGAGTTTAGTTAAATAAAAAAGATGACATCTTGTGAATTAAAAGAAAATGTTCACAAATGGGTATGCTTCACCCCTTAAATGTTTTTTAATACAATAATTTTATGCTTTAGGTCTTCAAAAAGGAAGTAAATATAGGTAAAGATTTCACTTTTTTACTCTTAGTGGTGGCTTTTTGGTCTGTACTTGCTCTGGTCAAACTTTCCTAATTTCCTAATTCCCTAATTTTCCTAATTCAAAGTAATGGGAATTTAGACAAGAAGGAGTTGTAGATTTCAAGCTGAACAAGAACCCCTAGGGAAAATGGCAAACAAGGATATAACAGGAAACAATCTAAACGTAAAAGGATCACAAGGAAGTAAACAAAAGAAATAAATGGGATAAATCTTGGAGAAATTGCATGCTCGGATCTAGCGAAAGACCAGGAATTTGGCTGTTTGGATTCACCATTGAGAAGCACCAGCGAGACTCTCAAGGCTGACGGAAAATTAATAGTCAGCCTGACCCAAATAATTGTTGTTTTCTGAATCTGGCTCCCCTGTGCGACCTTGATAGCTGGCTATCTTCAACTTCTCCTGGAAGTTATGTAAACATGACGCTCTGCTCCCTCTGCCCCCTCCCATCTGTGGACCGGTTTATGAGTATTCCATCATACCATCAAGGACAATGGCCTCTGTGACAGTGCTTCATGGACTTACTTTGCACACACTCACATGCTCATATAAACATACGCACCCTTGAAATACAGCCTTCACCGTATCTCTGTGATGGACCATTTGTTCGCTACTATACCTCCCAGTATCATCTGCTACTATATACCATCTGCTACCACAACTCCCAGCAGGCATTGCAGCTAATAGGAAGGGGCGTCACAGCTCTGATGTCACAATGGGCTATATAAGGACACGGGAGACACCCCACCATTGCTTTTTCTCCCGCTGGAAACCAAGACGCGGTTACCACGCAACGGAGGCGCATCATTCTGGTGAAGTGGGTTTTCATTAATTCTCCTCACTGGCCAACTCATGAGAAGCTCAACGGGCTAACGGCTTGCAGGAATAGGAAGACTAGCAAGTTTTACTTTACCGATCGAAGTTGTGGATTTAACACGCAACCCAAGAAAAACCCATGGAGGTTTTCCAAGGAGACGAAATGTTCCTCTTTGTTTTTGTTCCAGTCGACTGCTGACGGTCCGTCATATTGTCCCCTTTGCCAAAGGAGGAAGGCCGACCGCCTTTGAGTTTGGTATGGACGCATAATAAACTACCACCTCTCTCCCTGCTCCAGAGAACACGACACCACTTATAGTCCAATGTGTTCTAAGTTGAATGTGCATGCAAGGTCTTACTGAAGCTTTGATTGCTGTTGGACTCTGAAAGCCGTCGCGCTTTGAAGCTGTGCGTGTCTCACTTCGTTTGAACACCTGAGCACAGACTCAGGTGAACTTAAAGTTGGACTGCTGGAACCTCATGGTGGAACACTCATTGTTCCATTGTCTTCACTCTTAGTGTTTTTCCACTGGTTGCCGCCTAAACGTTTTATGACCCTTTGTGTTTCACTGAGCTCCAACTTTGGGAGTTTTATGACTGGAGCCTGGTGGAGGCCGCTCCCAAAGCTTCGCCCAGTACCATATTTTCTCTTGTTTTTGCCACAACTGCTGGTTTGACTTTCATAGACACTCAATGTTGTTTTATCATGTTTAGTGAGTTAGTTTACCCCTTTTGTGTAGAATTTTTGCATGCTTGATTAGGTGAAGATGATTGAATCAGAATAGCGAGGTGTTTCAGGGCTGTTGATTTAATAAATATTCACGTAGATAAAGAGAAAGCGATTGTGTTTATTTTGAGAAAGAGTGATTTGTCTGTCAAAATAAGGTCAAAGTTCCCCACTTTCGGTGAAGCGGTTGATTAAACATGCAGTGACATCTAGTAATAGTTATCAATTATTACTGAGAATTTAATAATTGCAATTATGAAGGGCCTTGAACTGCCTCATACCACTGACCTCAAGGATTAATATTACCATTTTTCTTCAACCACAGCATGAATTACTTACCACAGAGGTCGTAATGAGCTAATTACCTCTATTAGAAAGATTGGATTAGAACCAGCTCTTACCAGTAAACCCTCAAGGATTATTAGTGTCATTTGATTAGTTTTTCTGTTGTTTGATTTTCTGTATCATTGTAATGTTTTTCCTCATGTACAGCACTCTGAGTGCCTTGTTGCTGAAAAGCGCTATATAAATAAACTTGACTTGACTTGACTTGATTTCACTTAACAAGGAAATGAACCAATATAGCAAAACCCAAATGGCAAAAATAACAGGATACAGCATGACCTGGAAAACAAGGAAAATCCTCCAAAACCATGAACACAAATGAAAACTTCAACCTAACACCTCAGGATCATGACATTGTAATCCTAATAATTATTTTTTCTGAATGTTCTCCATGTTCCTCTAGGCTCTAGGCTTTACTTTAAATGGGTCATTTTAATACATGAATAAACTTTGATATGAAATATTTCATTGTAACTCTGGCTTGCTTTCGGGTCTTTGTCCTACTTCAAGTTAAAAGAACACCAATCCAGTCTCACATCTGTTGCAGCCTCTAACAGGTTTTATTCCAGGTTGTTACTAGGACTCTCCTGTCTTTCCATCAACTTATTCATCACCTCCTGCAAGGGGAAACCATCCCTACAGCATGATGACACACGTCCACTCATCAATCAACAACCAATTATCAAATGATTATTAGAAGTGTGGGAGAAGGAGACTCTGCAGTTTATTACTGTAAAACATGGGACTGCTCTATTAATGAGTACATATCACAGTGATTTATACCATGACCAAAACCTCGACAGAAATAATTCTGCTTTTAAAGCATGGAGACATCTTGAATTGAATAGTATATATCGGTATATACTGATGACGACAGGAACAAGTTTTGGGAAAGGGGACACATCCCATTCTCCTAAAAAAGATGTAGATCTTCAAAGCAAGGCCAGGAAGAGTACTTTATATAAGGTAAAAGCAGGCTTTTAAATGGCCATACTGGTGGTGCCAGAATTATTTGATTTTGTGGTCAAGATTCTGTTGTACTTGTTTAAATAATTTGTTGTTGTTTACAAGCATACCTTCTGTGTTTGAGGGCTATTTAAACAAAAAAGTGAATATTAAGTGTTTGAATACCAGTACCCTTATTTAACCATTCTGATCCATATGATATGTGACATAATATTTGAAGCATATGAAAGTTTTTATTATAAAGCTTCAAAGAACCTCTGGTTAGACTGAGAGCCTTACAGTTGGTGCATTTTTATGGATCAGAATAAAAAGATAATACTTACAACTTAAATGTTCTCCTTTACATTTGTTGAGTTTTGTTATTATTTTCTGCTAGTGACCCAGGATATATAAACATTCTAAAGAAATATGAATAAACAAGCCAACAAGGTTGGAAAGCATCACTTTCTATATGTGTTATCTGATGTAGTGGATATAATAATTTTGAGGAGCTAAATAATGAACTATGGGTTCAATGCATCAATAAATGAAGTGTTAATTCCTTCATTTTCATGACTTAAAGACACAAGTATTTAATTTTTGCAAATTCTAAAATATGTGAACATTCATATAGACATACTGGTATTAGGAGTAAATCTGTTAACAAGCAGAGAGGTAATACAAGTGAGTGTCTGGGTTAAGTTGTGTAAAATACTTAAACCCTTTTGAAAGAAGAGGGCAGATGAAACTAAATGTTCATCCTCTGTCAGTGAAGCATCACCTATCTACTCCTCTCTCTCTGTTCTCACAGGATGCAGCTGTGGATCTTCCCGCCATTTTATAGTTTTAGTAAAGAGGACCTCAGGTTTCAGTTGTTTGTGGAACTGTGTGACATTTCTTTCTTGTTTTATATAGTAAAACATTAGGTCATCAGTGAATAAAAAAAAAAACGTATGTGGTGGAAAATAAGGCGAGGAGCTGCTGGACGAGGTTTTCCACATGATGCTGAAGCTGGAGTGACTGACAAGAGGAGGAGCTAGGATGTAAATTGCATAAATCATGTGTCTGAACAATACAGATCCTTGTGGCAGATTTGATTACTTTCTTCTTTCAAACATGTCTTTCATAAATCTGTTTTAATGTGAGCTTGTGGCTTGTGATCCATCGTGTTTCTGATTTTCACATTTAAAGTGTCTCAGAGATTGGTTCTTCTGAAACTTGACTTTGTTTTTTTATAAATAATAAGAAAAAAGCCTAGGAGTCCTGCAGATGTATACTGTATATGAAGAGAAAGAGAGAAGTAATGCTTGACTGACTGTGGATGAAAAAACTCAGTCTCACTTTTTCCTGTCAGACTTTTCTCACCATTAAATTACTTATAAAGACGCTATCTTTAATATTTTAGACTGGAAATTCTCAATATTTGAAGCTTTACAGTTGGTATCTCTGAATGTAGAGTAGTTGTACAAACAAATAAAAATATAAATAAATCCAGGTTAAATATGTCTAACAGCTATGTGAATTAACATCACATTACAGGCAAAATGATGTATTTTAGTACAGCAACTCTCATTAATATATAAAGAAATACACATAATGATACATTTTTTATAACTGTTATTTATTGATGAAAAAGAAAAAGAAAGCTACAGCAGCATCATCAAAGAACACATTCCAAGCAAAAAAAAGCATGGTTTCTAAATCTTGCAAACAATAAAGAAAAATATTATAAATGATGGTTGAGGTCCTCTGCTATTCTTCAGCAGGACATCCTGACTTGTTGATGGTTTTCTCTGCAGTCTGGGAGCCCAAAGACACTTTACAGGTGTAAACCTTGTTCATGTTCCAGTCTGATGTCTGGATGGACAGAGAACTGCTCATGTGGAAAGTTTGGTCTGGTCTCTGAACAGCAGTGCTGGTAGAGATCCCACTGGTCACTGGACTCCCACCAACCAGCCAGCTCACATCTGCAAAAGGTCCAGACTGACTGGACAGACAGAGCAGAGTGGCTTTGTTGGACTGGAGCTCAACACTGGATGGAGGGAAGACAGTCAGGACAGGAGGAGGGAGGCTGGAGCCTGGAGGAACATGGAGAACATAATCAAATAACAACACGATTCAGTCAACAACAAAGCATTACTTGGTCAATGATAAATAAAAATAATGACATAGAGGATGTGACTTATGTTGGTTTAAGGTTAATTATCAGTGATAATTAATATTATGATAAACTCTAAAAAAGATCACAGTACAAATTATAAAAATACTGCATTATTTAAGAAATATTTTGTGTGAGGCAATAATTTGAAGCAAATTATTAGTTTCAGAATATTTTTGTCAGCATATTGGATTTGTCGGATGTTCTTCTTTTAGAAATTTGTAAAAGTTGAAAGTTCATATCGTTAACTGGCAACTTCAAGTGATTTTAAAGAAAAAGATAAAATATAAAATGGATCCTACTGATTTTGCTGCGCAAACAACAAACATACACATACAGATTATGCAGATTAGGCTATATCTGACTTCTTGTTGAATTAAATTTGTAATAAGTGTCTGAAAGACCAGCACAATGTTGTGTATTTAACAGAATATGATAAAAAGAAAATCTTGTAACACTATTTACTACATAATTTACATAAAATTCTGTCTATTATCCGAAGCACATCTAGATTTTTTCATCAAAGCAAAACATAAATAAGTATAACTTATTGAAATGTCTTTTTTTATTCTATGAAGATAGAACTTTACTTTAAAAATAAATTTAAAGTAAAGTAAAAAAAAAAAGGTATGTCTTATTTTAAAGTAATGAAAACAAATCCTTACCTGTTACAATCAGCTTGGTTCCTTGTCCGAATACCACAGTGGTTCAGTTTGTATACATGGCTGTACAAAAACCTCCTGATTGTCTCTGATGAGGGAGTGAAACTGAAACATCCCTCTGAGACCAACTTTCGCTGAAAACATCTCAGTCACTTCCTCAGTCTGCTTTTATCAGAAAACACTAACTCACTATGGTCTCAGCAGACATATTTCAACAGTGACATTATGTTTTATGTTAACAAGTCTGTGTTTTAAACTGTTTAATGTTCAGACATTTTAGCATCTTTGGAGTTTGAGTCTTGTTTGGGTTTTTGTCACACTGTGAATCACTGTGATACAGCTTCAGCTGCAGAGTCGTCCGTTGTCTGACAAAAGTACAGAGCAGAGTCTCCTGTCTCTGCCTTGTTGATAATAAACTCATATTCTATGTTTGATGAAGATTTAGAGTTGAATCTGTCTGAAGAGAATCCTGTTCCAAAATCCAGTGAACTGTCAGAGTGCCAAAATCTCAGAACATACTGAGGAGCTCCACCAGGAACTTGTTTATACCATCTTACATAATTTCCATCGTATCTCTGAATGTTGCAGTTTAAAACAACTTCTTGTCCTGCTGAAGCTGTCTTGACAGGAGGCATCTGGGTCAGTGTTATCGCTGCATCAACATCTGGCAACACATGCAGATAAACACGAGTAAAAGGTTTGCATGTGAAAACATGTCATCCTAAAGTATCTGAGAAGAATCTTACATGTTAGAGCAGTGATGAGACTGCAGAGGGTCCCCAGCATGTTGTCAGTTTGTGGTGTAAATGTTTTGTTCTGTCCAGCTGAAAGGCGAGCAGGTCGAACTGAAAGGAGAGCAACAGAGGCTTATAAATATTCTTTGGAGAGGAGAAGTGAAGGAGGAGGAGTTATTTTTTGTAAGGCATGATACTTGTTCTATCAGCTGATACGTTTCTTTAGTTTTATCATTTTAAAAACTACTATTTTTGTATTAAATCATGTTGATATAACTACCTTGTGCTGCAGATGAAGCTGTCAGGTGTTTTTGAAACAGATGTTTTGCAGCAGTAACTGTTCTGCAGTGTAAAAAATAGCATTAATGAGATTTAAGCATCGCCGCGGACAGATCTTGGATAAAACTGAGCTGTTTAGCTGCATTACGGAGGCAGAAGAACAAATACTGATTGCAAGGAACATCTAATATGGTTAAGGTTACAATTTAAAAATTGGGTTTTTTTGGCACAAGACATGTTTCATACTTTATATGAATCAATGCTCGTCCTTTCACTTATTTGTTACAGTGTCAATCTTTAATTTTAAACTGCTTTATCTTTTTCAGGGGTTACAGGGGCCTGGAGTCCATCCCAGCTCACACTGGGTGAGAGAGGGAGTACAACCTGGACAGGCCACCAGTTACACACAGGTTAGGTATACAGGAGAAGAAAACCACCAGCCATCCACTCATGTTTACTCAGATCTAAGATGATATTTAGAAACATCAAGCGCTGGGTCAGAGCTCGCCATCACTATGCTGCCTTAGAACTGCATGAAAACTCAGTAGAATTCCTTTTCTTAACTCAAACATTCGAAGCATGTCTTTTTATTTTAAAATTTACTTTCATATGAAGTGATTCATGTCACATTAGGAGATACTCTTATTTCTGTTATATTTTTCTACAGAATTTAGGGGCGCAAAGTCTATAAAACTGCAATTAAAGTTTTTTAAGAATATTTTTTTTTCTCATTTGTAAAAAAAAACACTGCAAATTACTAAATGTATGGGACATTTGAGTGAAATGTTTCGATTTACATATAACGTAAAAAATATTTCTGGACTACTTTTAAAAATGCCCTCTGCCATGATCTTCACAATGTGTGGACTTTCTTACACAGGAAGATTATTTACATGTAAAGGGGGACCTTTTATGATAAAGAACCACAATGTTTAATGTTAGTAATAACATTAGTAATAACAGTTAACACATTTCAACAAGTCACAACTTTACCATCTGTTAAATTATCACTGGCAAATTTATTCATATACAGTATTTAAGAGCCACAGTTGAGGGTCTAACAATTTTAGCAAACAATCCAAAATAGTATAAAGAATAAAATTGTAAAAATATATAATTGAAATTAATAAAAACCATAAAAGTTAAGAACTAAAAGTGTAAAAGCAGAAGTGTTTGTGTTCAGCTTTTTATCATGGTATAAAAACTGTGATTTGAACTCATACACAGAGGTGTAACATGTTTTACAGTAGTAAACTGCAGAGTCTCCTTCTTCCACACTGCTGATAATGAAATGATAATATTTTTTTGGCTGATGAGTGCAAGTGTGTCTTAGAGAGGGGAACCCAGTGTCAAAGCTAGGTGAATTCCAGCCATGAAAAACCTCAGCATATAGAAAGGAACTCCTCCAGGAATCTGTTCATACTTCTTTCCTAAGGAGGAATTTATTACCACACTCAGGAGGAGGAGCTTTTTTTATGCATATGTTACAATGCCTTCCAGTATCGAAAGTATCTCTTATTCCAACAATATGTATTTTTTTAAATAATGTATCCACTTAAACTCTAAAACTATTGTTGTTGGTAAAATTGGTAAAATTAAGATTTATGAGTTTGATTTTACTATCCTTCATAACAAAACATACATTATAGTTTGTGTTCTTACATAAACATCGGTTTTACAGTTTTATAGAAATTTATCACATCCGATAAAAAGACACAGTAACTGTTCTTTTTTCTTTTTTTTTTGAATGGATAATGCTGTGGAAGCCAGTTTTCTTTAAATGGGTTTTATAGCACAACTCTTACAAACCTTTCTAATTAATTTCATCAAAAAAGTTAGGATGGCATTTTGAGTCAAGGAGCAAATACCGTGGGTGATCTGAACAGATATGGGTTAAAAGTTGTTATTTGGCTATATTCCAGAAATTGATGTTCAGATATGCTGACACACCTGCTACTCACACACTTATCAGTATAGTCAGTATAGCTTGTGTCTATCAATGAAACCAAAATAAATATAAACATTATTGTTCAAGGCAGAAATGAGGCATTCTTGAGGTACATTTGTAATTTACAATAACCATACTTCAGGCAGATGATGCCAGATTTCTGAAAACATTATTGTGAGCAGTTATCCAGCGTTCTCTCCTGCCTGATCTCGTTCTTTGACCTTGCCTTGTTTAACGGATTACTCCCTCCTGCCTGCCCCCTGTCTGATGGACTGGATCCTGGTTTTCGACCCTGTTTTCTGCCTCTGGTTTTATGCCTCTGCCTGCCCCTTGTCTGACGCCTCTAGCCCTGGAACTGGACCCTGTTTCTGTTTATGGATTTACGCCCCTACCAAACCCCTGGTTTATTCAGCCTGCATCCGCCTGCCTCTCAAACTTGCCTGTAGCAGCAGTCAAGAGGACTGTCCCTGCTCTCTGCGTTCTGACTATAGTTTATGAGGATTTGGATCAGCCGACAATCCAACTTCAGTGTATTGAACGCCTCCACAAGTAGTGTCTGGATTACTTCCTCTTCTGGGTTCTGGACTTCATTCCCCATCTGAGAAGAGACTCATGGAGGTCGACTTCTGGTTTCCTGTGTGCTGATCCTGTATTGCTGAATAAACCTTTTGTTGTAAAATGGGAGTTTTACTCTCTTTCCTCCCTGTGCACCACCGGGTCCGTTTCTCTCCAGTTCCGAGACCCAACCAGTAAAACCAGCAAAGTATTTACCTTGTGAAATAATGAGAAATGGTTAATTATAATATCAAGATTTAATGCCTTAAAATTGATCAGTGTACAGAGTATACAATTGAACAGATACAGAGTGACATTCACCTTCGGTACCGGGCCCCCTCAGCCCATCTTAGGGATGATCCGACACGGGGGCAAAGAATGGAGCGTGAGTCCTGCTTTTATCCATGCCTGTTCTTAACCCTCCTAAAGGGTGTCATCCTCCTGTATCAGTTTATCCTTGACTATGTGTTGCATCTTATGTGATATCAACAATTATGTTGTGTAAGCTGTAGCAGTGAGCGGTGCAGCAGATAAGCAACAAGGGCAGAGATATTTAATTAGGGCAGCAAAAACATGATTAGAAAAGGCCACAGAATCATATATCCATAACACTTTTAAACTTTTACTTTGTGTTAGGCTGAATTTGTGTCCCCCGTTTCTTGTCTTAATAGATAATCTGATGTGGACTGATGAGTTGCTGTGTGTCTTGCAGAAGGGAACCCAGTGTTACATTTGGGTGAACTCCAGTCATAATAAAACCTCAGCATATGGAGAGGAACTTCTCCTGGGATCTGTCTGTACCAACGAGCACCACTCTTAGTAACAGTCCCAAGGTTACAGTCCATGGTGGCTGTCTCTCCTTTCCTCAGCATCACAACAGGAGGCTTCTGTGTCACCACCGTCACACCACTCACACCTGGAAACAAGATCACATGAAGTCAAGAGAAACACACAGACTAATTAATCCAACATGAGCTCCAGTCTGCAGTAAGTCATCCTCCATACATGTTAGAGCAGCGATGAGAGTGCAGAGGGACCCCAGCATGTTGTCAGTGTGTGCTTAGAACGCTGTTGGAACTTGAGAAGTGACATTACTGCTGACAGATGAGAGAGTTTAGAGGATGAGGAGAGGAGGTGCTGAAGGAGGAATTTATTTAACACTGAACCTGAGATGACTGGCAGGAGGAGCAGCTTTAGTTAAGCACAAGTTATAATGCTTCACAATATAAAATTATTTTCTATTTCTGTCAGGGAAACAATTTCATGTGAATAGTTGTTGACAGCTGGGAGTGACAGGAGGAAGAGCTTTAAAGTGTAATATTTGGAATTTGCAACGATTCTTATATGCAATGATGTTTTTAAGCTTTTATTTTGGGCAGTTATGATGATGTTCCCCTTAAAGCTAAGGTAATATTACATCAGATTAATAAAAAAAAATTACTAATTCAGAAATTTGGGCTTAATGATTAGTATGTTTAGTAGAGTGCTAATTTACTGAATATGACTGTATATGCAAATACACATTTAAAATATAGGAGACTTTTGGGTGTGAGGTAGGTGTGTTGTACTCAGGAGAAATGATTAAATTTACTGCAGCTGCCTCACCTGCACAAGTTGTTTTGACCCAGTCATTTAAACCAACTCGTTTTATTTCTTTTCTTCATTAAAGGTTTTTATATATTTCTAATATTACAAAATAAAACATGTCTTCACCATTTGTGGTTATTTTTTTTAAGTCCACATACCAGCAGGATGAAAGATAAATTCATTAAGGACGCCACCTTGTGGCAGATTATAAGGGAATATAAGGAAGGAATGGCAAAAGTTTGGTTCAGCTTTCAACGCATCATACATTTTAATTAGGTTCATTTCTATCAAATAAACCAAACAAATTATATAAAACCATTAGTTTTCTAATAAATAATTACATAAAGAAGAAGACTTCTATTTGATTAAAGAGATCACACCAGACACCTCCATGTAGGCAACAAATCTACTGTCTCTGTGTCCCTCTCCTCCTTGCTCTGACCAGTGACCAGTACTATCAGAAGCCCTCCTCTGTGCTCCTAGCGGAGGTCCACTATACTGTCAGGAAATTAGTAATATTTTCTCTCTTTTTTTATTAATTACCTTTCAAAGACCTTTCGCTCTAATGCGCTTTGTACTCACCCAGGAAAGGAGAGAATGAGAACCAAGTCATACTGGTAACTTGATGAAAGTGACATGATGTTTTAGGTAGAAACAGCACCAAAAAGAAACAGCGACCCAAAGAGGAAATTAGACAGAGGAATGAAAATAGCACAGTTTGAGAAAAAATAAGTACTCTGAAGTTTACAGTGGATATAAAAAACTGAATTTTGCTTAATAAATTTGTTTACAGCTGTGCACACCAAAATTATGGTCCTAATTTCCAGAGGAATTAATTGAAATGTTGTTTGAGATAAACTGGATTTACCAGTTCATAAAAATAAAATATTTGTCCATATTTACATCAGTAACTGACTAACTAATCAGGCTCCTCCTCCAGTCAGTCAGTCTCTCAGCTTAAGTCTTGTATTAAATGTCTCCTCCAGCACCTCCTCTTCTGATCCTTTAAACTCTGCCATCTGTCAGCAGTAACGTCACTTTTCAAGTTCCAACAGTGTTCTCAGCACATACTGACAACATGCTGGGGTCCCTCTGCACTCTCATCACTGCTCTAACATGTATGGAGGATGACTTACTGCAGACTGGAGCTCATGTTGGATTAATTAGTCTGTGTGTTTCTCTTGACTTCATGTGATCTTGTTGTTTCCAGGTGTGAGTGGTGTGACGGTGGTGACACAGAAGCCTCCTGTTGTGACGCTGAGGAAAGGAGAGACAGCCACCATGGACTGTAACCTGGGGACTGTTACTAACAGTAGTGCCCGGTGGTACAGACAGATTCCAGGAGGAGTTCCTCTCTATATGCTGAGGTTTGGTAGTACCTGGAGTTCACCCAATATGACACTGGGTTCCCCTCTTCAAGACACACATCTAATCATCAGTCAACAACGGATTACCGTTTGATTATTAGCAGTGTGGAAGAGGGAGACTCTGCAGTTTATTACTGTAGCACTCTGCTAAGGAGAACGTATCACATTGAGTGACATTGTGACAAAAACCACCTCAGTGATACTTCTGCTTTTTAACTTGCTGACATGTGATGCCTGAAAATGAAACCAACTTAAGATTCTGTAAACACTGCCATTCCAAACTTCAGATTCCTTTAAAATCTCTCCCTAAATGAATAAAACCCTGCAGTTATAAACATTATCTGGTCAACACTGAACAATAATTCTCAGAGAATTAAGTTGAAATCTGATGAAAAACTTAATCTTGAGGCAGCTGTAATAATAATTGAGTACTAAATTTGGATCAGTGGAGGTGATTTCTAAAGTGTTTAACAGAAAAGATAATCTTGTCTTTTGGGACTAGTAACTAAAGGAAAACTGGAACAATTTAAAGTAAGAAATTCATCCAAAAAACATCAAGCAGCTCACAACCAAAACTCCATGAGAACACTAAAATCCATACATAACCTAATGTATGTAAATACCTGCAGAAAATGAAACAACACAAAATGGTATTGATGACCTTAAATGTGTGCCTATTGACATTTGACATCCTGTGTCTTCTCTACTCAGATTTTCTACAAGTTTCAGTCTGTCTTCCTAACTCTGTTTAACAGGTTCAACTCTCAGCTGGGTTTTAAAAAATATTCACATCACAACGTAGCAACATGCTGTAGCCTTTTTGAGTTGTTGTTACTGGTCTAACATGTATGATGCTCATCTAGTTCTTTAATTTCTTTTTTTTTAAACCTTAACTGTTATGCCAGCATGAAACCTTGAGTGTTAACAAATGTGGATGCAGCTAAAGTGTTGACCCACATACTTTGTTCTCACTATGTTTTTAGAAGGTAACATATTGTTCTTCACGCATAGCTCTTAGCTTCACTGGTGCAAACAGGTGGGACCCCTCAGTATGTTCTGATTCCTTAGCTTTTCTACAGTTCACTAGAGTTTGGAACAGGTTTTATCTGAAAGATGTTATAAGAGTACCATTTTGTTATTAAGCAGTATGCATAGGTTTGCAACTCTACAGTATACTGTAAAAATCATTCTGCTGAGGTAAGTTTATCACAGTGATTCACACTGTCTTCATAATTTGGTGGTAAGATGAAACCTCAGCAACACTTAAAGAACTTGAAACAGACTTTATTAGCAGACTGCTAAGTGCCTCATGTTTTGCTGAAGTTTTCATCTTACCAGTTCGATAACCCTCTTCATGCACCTTGTAAGTTGGTGAAGTTGTGCCAGAAACATTTGGATCCCTTCCTAATCTGGTGGAAATCTCTGGAAGAGTTTTAAAGTAGATTTTACCTTTCAAGCTGAAGTTTTATAAACGGGTACTCCAGGGCTCTGCTTTGGGACAACATCTTCCTAAAAGGCTGGGACAGGGGCATGTTTACCACTGTATTACATCACCTTTGCTTTTAACAACACTCAATAAGCATTTGGGAATCGAGAAAACGAGTTGTTGAAGCTTTATAGATGGAATTCTTTCCCATTCTTGCTTGATGTACAACTTCAGTTGCTCAACAGTCCGAGGTCTTGGTTGTTGTATTTTGCCCTTCATATTGCACCATAAATTTTCAGTGGGAAACAGGTCTGCAGGCAGGTCAGTCTAGTACTTGCACTATTTTACTATGAACCCACGCTGTTGTAACGTGCAGAAGATGGCTTTTCACAGTCTTTCTGAAATAAGCAGAGACGTCCCTGAAAAAGACTCCGAAACCTATGTGTATGTTGCTCTAAAACCTATACGTACCTTTCAGGTTGCCATGGGCACTAACACACAACCATATCATTACAGATGCCGGTTTTTGAACTGTGCACTAATAACAATCCGGATAATCCTTTTCCTCTTTGGTCCCGGAGGACATGAGGTCCATGATTTACAAAAACAATTTGAAATGTGAACTCATCAGACCACAGCACAATTTTCCACTTTGCATCAGTCCATCTCAGATGAGCTCGGGCCCAGAGAAGCCAGCGGCTTGTTGATATGTGGCTTTCGTTTGGACTGTAGAGTTTTAAGTTGCACTTGTAGATGTAGCGACAAACTATGTTACCTGACAATGAAGTATTCCTGAGCCCACGTGGTAATATCCGTTACGGAATGATTTCACTTTTGAAGGCAGTGCCTCCTGAGGATACAAGGTCATGGGCTTTATGTGCAGAGATTTCTCCAGATTATCTGAATCTTTGGAAGATATCAGGGACTGTAGATGATTGAAATCCCAAAATCCTTGCAATTGTACGTTGAGAAATGTTCTTAAGCTGTTAAACTGGACTATTTGTGCACAGTTGTTCACAAATTGGTGAACCTTGCCCCATCCTTGCTTGTAAACAACTGAGCATTTTGGAGTTGCTTATTTTATACCCAATCATGAAATTTACCTGATAGCAATGTTTTTTGAGAATTCCTCAACTTTCTCAGTTTTTGTTGGCCCTGTCGCAGCTTTTTTTAAATGTGTTGCAAGCATCCAATTCTAAATGAGTGAATTTATATATATATATACAGGGGTTGGACAATGAAACTGAAAACACCTGTCATTTTAGTGTGGGAGGTTTCATGGCTAAATTGGACAGCCTGGTAGCCAGTCTTCATTGATTACACATTGCACCAGTAAGAGCAGAGTGTGAAGGTTCAATTAGCAGGGTAAGAGCACAGTTTTGCTCAATATATTGAAATGCACACAATATTATGGGTGACATTCCAGAGTTCAAAAGAGGACAAATTGTTGGTGCACGTCTTGCTGGCGCATCTGTGACCAAGACAGCAAGTCTTTGTGATGTATCAAGAGCCACGGTATCCAGGGTAATGTCAGCATACCACCAAGAAGGACAAACCACATCCAATAGGATTAACTGTGGACGCAAGAGGAAGCCGTCTGAAAGGGATGTTCAGGTGCTAACCCGGATTGTATCCAAAAACATAAAACCACGGCTGCCCAAATCACGGCAGAATTAAATGTGCACCTCAACTCTCCTATTTCCACCAGAACTGTCCGTCGGGAGCTCCACAGGGTCAATATACACGGCCGGGCTGCTATAGCCAAACCTTTGGTCACTCATGCCAATGCCAAACGTCGGTTTCAATGGTGCAAGGAGCGCAAATCTTGGGCTGTGGACAATGTGAAACATTTATTGTTCTCTGATGAGTCCACCTTTACTGTTTTCCCCACATCCAGGAGAGTTAAGGTGTGGAGAAGCCCCACAAAACGTTCCACCCAGACTGTTGCATGCCCAGAGTGAAGCATGGGGGTGGATCAGTGATGGTTTGGGCTGCCATATCATGGCATTCCCTTGGCCCAATACTTGTGCCGCTTTATGAATGCAAGATGTGTTTTGTGGTAAATGCAGCTCAATATAGAACATTTCTGTATCTGTTAACACCTGAGTCTAAACACCTGTGGGTCTGAGTGTGAGAGCGCTTGTGTAGACAATGTTTCTCTATAAAAATATGCAATAGTGAGTGTGAGGAGCCACAGACCCGGGACACGGACCCGGGACAGATACGGAGGAGATCCAAGCCACAGACATCCAGATCCAGCCATGGACCCAGAGACCCGAGACCTCGGGACATATCACTCCCCAAGCAGAGGCCCGACCGAGCTCAGGGGTCCAGGTCCTGGCAAGCAGCCACCAGGAGTGAACTTTTACAGCAGACTTGTTGGTGTTTTCACAATTGTCATTATTATCATCTTACTATTGTTTTTTTAAATATATATAGATATATATATATCTATACATAGATATATAGATATATATATATATATATATAGATAAATTAGAAAATGTCTATCTTTTTTTTCCTATAGGTAAAGCTCTTAATTATTTAATTATCACAACAATTATGTGGGCGACCAGCCTTCATCTTACAGGAAGCTGCTTCTTCTTTGGATTTGGGTGGCAGACATTACATTTTCTTCAAAACTCGAGTTAAACTTCGTTCTTCTAAAAAGCCTCTGTCAACGTTGTTTTAGATGTCCCTATGTTATGCTTTCAGTTTACTGTTATTGGCTGCTGGGGAGCATCTCTAAACCTTTCACCAGTTCTTCTTGCTCTGCTCTCTTCATTCTACATCACAAATTACAATTTTAGGTGTCTTTATTTAAACTTTATTCACATGTCTTGCTTAATTTTTTTTGTTTCAGTTGTGTCCATTTCTGGTCCTATAAACTAATATCCTCTCTTTTCCAAAGTGGAAGATAGTTGGTGTTCCTTAATGGTTTTATTTCAACTAGATGTTGCTTAAAAGGGAGTACCTTCCAGTGTTCCCTTCCCTGATAATGATCAAAACGTTGGACTGAATCCCAAATTAGTTTTTTCCTTTGTGGCTCTTTTGGCAACAATTTTTGTTATAGTTAGTTAAGATAGTTAGTTAAGATTAGTTAAAGGGTTGCATGGTGGTGCAGTAATATGGTCCTTGGTTTGAATCCCTGTGTGGAGATTCCATGTTCTCTCCTTTCTGTCCGTTCATGCATATAACAGCTTCCTCCCACAATCCAAAAACATGACTATTATATTAATTGGTAAAAGTAACCTGACAATATCAGTGTTTGTTACTTGAAATAAAGAGAGATAGTTCAGATTAGTTATATTGTGGATGTTTTAACTATCATTATAGTTTGTTAATCCAGCGAATAAGGCAAATTATGAGATTAGAGTTTCAAGTATTTTAAAGAATGGCCATCGGGTTTAGTGTATAGCTGATTAAAAAGCTTTGTGACATGACAGATGTTTTCAGTGAAAGTTGGTCTCAGAGGGATGTTTCAGTTTCACTCCCTCATCAGAGACAATCGGGAGGTTTTTGTACAGCCGTGTATACAAACTGAATCACTGTGGTATTCGGACAAGGAACCAAGCTGATTGTAACAGGTAAGGATATGTTTTTTTGTGTATTTTACAAACAAAGTTGGTTATAGTTTTTAATTAAATATTCTAGTTTTTATAGAAATAAGTGTTTATTTTTAAATCACATTTTGTTTTTGTAATTTAAAGGAAATGTGCATTCATGTTTTGTTTTCTGAATGTCTTCAATGTTTGATTAATCTTTATTTTTAAAGCACAAATTTAATATTGTGAATTAGGGTAAAATTTCACAAATGAGGATGCATCACCATATATTACGGTGGATGCTTTTGCATTATGCTTTAACTAGTAATGAATGTAAACCTCACCAAAAATTTCACGTTTTTACTTTTAGCGATAGGTAATTGATTACACACTTTAATTATTTTGGGCTATATTTGTTCTGGTAAATTTTTATATTTTAAATTCCTGGAAATTCTTTCAAGAAGTTTTGGACAATCTCTGGATTAATTCACAGGCAGTTGAATTTTACAAATAGTTTTTTTTCAGTCGTATTAATCTGTGATTTCAATAATTGGTTAATTTTCCTTCTTTGTTTTTTATTTTTATTTTTTGAATGTTCTCCATGTCTCTCCAGGCTCCAGCCTCCCTCCTCCTGTCCTGACTGTCTTCCCTCCATCCAGTGTTGAGCTCCAGTCCAACAAAGCCACTCTGCTCTGTCTGTCCAGTCAGTCTGGACCCTTTGCAGATGTGAGCTGGTTGGTTGGTGGGAGTCCAGTGACCAGTGGGATCTCTACCAGCACTGCTGTTCAGAGACCAGACCAAACTTTCCACATGAGCAGTTCTCTGTCCATCCAGACATCAGACTGGAACATGAACAAGGTTTACACCTGTAAAGTGTCTTTGGGCTCCCAGACTGCAGAGAAAACCATCAACAAGTCAGGATGTCCTGCTGAAGAATAGCAGAGGACCACAACTCTCATTTATAATCTGCTTCTGTGCTGCTGTTTGTGTTTCTTTTTTTTCTAATCAAGTTTAGATATATTTGCAAACATAAATCTGTCTGTGATTTATTTTGGGAAATATTGCTTTGCATTTCATTAATAAAAGATAACTGAAAAATAAAATATATGCTCATGTGTATTTGTGTCTATAGCAATGATTAGAACTGTTTCAAAATGCGACATTTAAATTGTGTTAACTGGCCATTTCAGGAAGAAAAACAAACATACAAACACTCCTTTCAGTTTTTTTTTTTTTATAAAAGTACGATAAACCTATAATGTTTACGTGATTACAAAAACAATTTTCAAAAACAACGTTGTAACAGGGCAAAATTAAACTTTCTGAGTCAATTATTTAAAATAGCAAATAAATCTGATGAGGTGATGAACAAGTGAAACAGAGTTTTTATCCACAGACAGTGAAGCATCACTTCTCTTACAGGAAACACCTGCAGGCTTCTGCTTTCTTCTTCTTTTATGTAAATGATAGAGTTTCATTTTTGAAGGAACAATTCCTGGAACAATGGTTTTAACTGTCAGTTTCTCAATATTTAATATGTCGAAAGACATCCATCTACATGTGCAAAGCCTAAACTAAATGCATCATTAAGCCTTGTTTAAAAATTAAGATAAATTTAAATTTTAACATACAGAAGTATCCATTATACAGATTACATCACAGGTCAGTCACTCCAGATTCATTATTTTATTGAATAACTCCTCCAGCACCACCTCCCCTCATGAGAGATTATTTTAACTGACTGATATCTAAATTAATAAAACAAGAAAAAAATGTTGGCAGTTCCACAGACAGTTGAAACTTGAACTCTTCATTTACATGAAGGTAAAAAAAAAAATGGAGGGGATTTCTGCAGCTGCATCCTGTGAGGACAGAGAGGGAGGAATTAGAAAATGATGCTTCGCTGACAGAGGATGAAAATTCAGTTTCATCTGCCCTCATCCTTCAAAAGGTTGCCAGTATTTTAACAATTAAAAACAGATACTTATTCACTTCTGTCTTCTCTCTGGTTGTTTTGCCAGCAATATTGTTTTGATTGCATGTAATCAAATATTTTCAGAAAAAGTATTAGTTAAAAAGGTGATATTTGTTTCTTTCTGTGATGCAAAGGAAGTAATTACTACTTGATTTATTTTAGACTTGACAAAGTGCTATACAAGTGCAGGCCACTAACCATTTTAATGTTATAGTTGCAAGTTTAGTTCCTCAACACTAGTAAGTATATCAGCGACATCATATGACTACAGATATTTAAAGTGAGGCTGAGGAGGAGCCTTGAGTAACATGTGCAGGTTTATTATGCTGTCAAAGAAGAAAATTATGACTCAATTAAAGTAATCATAATTGGACAGTTAAAATTAAATTTTTTAATGCAATTCTTAATTTCTTTAAAGATTTTTGGGTTTCAATGCAAAACCAAAGGATTATATAATAGCCTAATGTGTCCGTTAGTTCTTAACAACCCATTCCTCAAATTTTCTGTCAATGACAGAAACAATCCAGAGTATAAAGGACAACACAGACAGATACAGATAACATTCATGACATAGGGCCCATCTGGGATTTGACCTTCCTGCTGTGAGGCTACAGAGCCAAACACCTTGCTGTTAGACATGAAAATCTTTTTTTTAAATCAGGTAAATGTAATTGTTTACAGAGACAACAAAGCAAACCAGAGTCTATAATACTGAATGATTTAAAAAAACAATCCAGATTTTTTTATCTTCCAGCACCAAATCATTTCAAAAACCTGATCATAATATTCTCTATTATTATTATTTCTTTAAATTTTGCCTTTAACCTCTTAAGCCTGAGGCTCCCGTTACAAGGGGACTTGGCCTCTTAAGCAACAGTAACACGCTCGTAGCTGACTAACTCTGAGACTGACACACACTTGTCATATGTCCAGATCTTCATCTGAGACTCCTCTAAAAAAGTATCTACTTCATTCTTATATCCACTGACCACAGCTCAAACACCATGCAAAAAAGTCTAAACATGTATAACCTTTCAATTGCTTGTTGTGTTGACACCAGACTGGCTTCAGTTTTGTTTCCTTCTTTACAGCAAGAGTAAGAGGTTTTGTATGGAAGGTTTTGTATCTGTTTTTTGCTAGGCAGAATTTATTTTTGGGCATTTAAACCTCATTTACTCAGGCCCAGAATAATTTACTCTCAAATTTTCACATCCACATCATCCTCCAGGACCTTTCTGTTAGTTGACACCAAGATTAGTTTAGGCTTTGTACAAGTTGACAAATGCCATATGCATTTTTTGGAAAATAGACCCTCGGGCTTAAGAGGTTAAACTGATGAATAATGCTCAGATGATCTGGTAAAATGGCATTTGTACTCAGCCTCTTGCCTGTTCTTTGTTTGGCCTTATCATTTTTGCCTGCCTCGTTTTGGTGTTTTACACTTTCTTGCATTCACTGTAAATGATTGAAAACAATGGTTTATGAAGCAATACATACTTTCATTCTTAATATTATACTTTGTTAAGCTGTAAGGTTGCGACAAAACACAACACATAATCGAATGTATGGTGCCACCTTGTGGCAGAAAGCTATATAACTAAGAAGGTGTGAAGTTTGATTAAAGTGCTCTTAATAACCAAGAATCGAGTATCTCTCATATTATCTTCTTACACTTAGCAGGAAATAAAATATATTCACATCAGAAAAAAGTTAGTAGGCAATAGTTTAACTGTCTCCGTGTGCCTCTCCAATCCAATGGTCTTCCAATCAGGAGCCCTCCTCTGTGCTACCACTGGAGACCACAGACCAAAGCTAGGAGGAGTTCTGAACGACCGCTGAGGTGCGGCGAATGTCCCCTCTTTAAGATCATCCACAAAAGCCTCCAGTCCATCAAACTTTGAGGTTAGCCACCCAAGCTTGTCCTTTAGAGAGTTAAACTGCTGGTAGAGGTCTCCCAGAGCCTTGGAGAGAGGCTGGACCCTAAACATACAGTCATGAAATAATTTAAATGATTTCAATGACCTTTCAACGAACTTCGGCTCTGGTGTGCTTAATCTACTAGGATAATAGAGTAACAGAAAAAAATATTACAAGTCAAAGTCTGTTGAGCAGAAACAGTCGCCCTATCTATAACATACATCAGACCAAAGAAAACACGTGGCTGAAACATTTTCCTGTTTTCTTTTGGCTGAGTCTCTGCAGTGAGATAATTTAAAAAGCAAGAACATGTTACATATTTTTTTAATGTTGTAAGAATTATGTTGACTGTCTTTATGGATGGTTGTTTAAAAACATTTACACTCTCTCAGAATCAGAGTTCAGACCTTATCCTAGAGCTTGTTCCTGTAGCATCACTGCACTGAGTCATTGGGACTCAGCTGGTGTATTCAGAGAGAACAGAGGCATGGTCGTTGATCAGCTGCTCTTTCACTTGGGTTACAGTAGCAAACCTCCAGTTGTCCAGTACCTGAGTCAGGTTGGAGTAGGTCTTACTGCTGGTGTGCTCTGCTGAACACAGAAATCTGTGTAAGAGTATATGAGTCTCAATTCATTTATTCATTGTTTGTAGAAACAAGAGGTTATTCTATGCATTGTTAGTTTATAAATTTACTTAATATCATATCATGATAGTTACCTTTTTTAAAAAGATAAAGACCAAGATTTAACTTCCAAGGATCAGCAAGTCTACATTACAAAATTAAATCTAAAGGTTAAATAGTCATATTCTGTTTGTTTAACTACAGTAGTGAAGATGACAATAGCATGTACCCATTTGTATTTTACCTTTGTGTGATGTAGGACCAGAGGTCAGATCAGACAGAGATGAAAAATAAATTATCATCTAACTGCTTCTCAAACTTCTCTGAGCTTTTTCCCCACCTGCTCCTCTCTACGTCAGTGATAAACGGGAGTGACAAAATCTCATATTTTAACATGTGTTCACACTGCTGGATTCATATGCACCAAACAAAAAACACACAAATATTTTCCACTTTACCCTTTAGTTATTGAAGTTTGTGCATCTTTTACAGTGTGAAATAACCTATTCATAGATTTACGGGATGTGATCTCCTGACTTCTCCCTCTTACCAATCTGCAGTGACTGAGTTGGGGGAAACAGCGCACCCCTGCTGGCTCTGATCCAGAAGAGGTGTTTGATGTAGCATTATGGCTGCAAAATAACATTCTTACCGTCTATTGTAATACAATCTGTTAACCATATGAGCTGACAGACACAGCCAGCATTAGTCTCTAAAGCTGCTAGAGGTGACTGAAACCTGCTGATTCACAAACACTCAATAGATTGAAGTAAATGAAAACTTATTATTGATTTCATTAAACAATCAGTTTGAAGTTTCATCAATCTTTAAGACAGAATTAAAAAGAAAGCTACACAACTTCCAAGAAACACTTTCATCCATACGCTGCTGAGTGATTTATTCCACCAGCTCACTCAGTTTGACATTCATCCATCCTTTATAATTCAAGATTATTTATGTGGTGATAATTTTACTTCTGATGAAGGATGAAGCAACTCGTTCTCAAAAGCCTAAATACATAGGAGTTTCCATTATCTGAGTGGTTAAAGCCGAATGGTTATTTCAGACGCAGATAAATATATATATATATATATATATATATATATATATATATATATGATATATATATATATATATATATATATATATCACTGCTCCATATTTTCTTTCATTTCTCTATCAAAGAAGAGGTTGTTCTGGTCCAAAATGTTTTGGAGCAAATATTCAGCTTTATCCTCCTTCAGAATACCATTCTTTATTCGATTTGTAGGAATCTGCTGATATCTGCAAACAGTTGTAGTGATAAATTGACTCAGATGAGACAAAGGAGTCTAATCAGGCAGCAGTCCTGAACATCTGTACCACCTTTAAACGCACAGACATTACATGTGCTGCAGCTAAAGTAAGAGTTTCAAATTTTATTTAACAAAATGATTAACAAATGTCAGATTGTAATGAACAATCTGACATTCGTCATACAGAACAATTTTATAACCATTACATTTCTTTTTGAGAATGTCTAAATGTTGTATCACATGACTCCTGATTACACAACACACTTAATAAAGTACAAATTAATGTAAACAATTTAACTAAGTAAATGTGTCAGATGTTTTAATCATATTGTAAATTCAATGAGTAGAATGTAATACACACAATGGATCACTGTTTTAGGTGTGAGGTTTTTTAAATATAATTTAAATTTCGTTTTCTAGTTTTTTATTTGTGGTAATTTTGTTTTATTGTAATCCATCCAAAAAGTTGAAATGTTTGTTTGCTTATGTCCAAACTGTTTCAAACAATCAACTTTGCCTTGAAAATTATTTAGAAAAGTCAGCTCTTTACCTTATGGTGTATTTACTTTTCCAGTGGGATTTTCAACCTCTGGGCTGAAAACAAAACAGAAGAAGAGGATCCGGATGTTATTTAAATCAACACAAGTTCACATTTTGATTAAGAGACAAAGAGCTGTGGAAGTAAAAAGCA
The DNA here is from genome assembly GCA_036173005.1 of Crenichthys baileyi. Classification (NCBI taxonomy): domain Eukaryota; kingdom Metazoa; phylum Chordata; class Actinopteri; order Cyprinodontiformes; family Goodeidae; genus Crenichthys; species Crenichthys baileyi. The sequence goes on from JAHHUM010001166.1 coordinate 222,690, forward strand.
AAGCATGCGGGAGAAAACATTTCATACCTTTAACTTATTTACTTATTTTAAGTTTGTTGGAAGGTTTGGTTCGGCTGATGTTGAATCATTCATACAGCATTTTATTTGTTCAGACTGTGAAATTTATCGTTTATTGTGCAATATTTTTTGCCAATCATCTCAGAAAGTGAAACTCATGTATCTTCACACATGGAGTGATATTTTTCAAGCCTTTGTTTCTTGTAATTTTGATGCTTATAGCTTACAGGTAAAGAAAACCCAAAATTTAGTGTCTCAGAAAATTAGAATACTGTGATATAGTTCATTATTGGACACTCATGGTGTCACCCTGATCAGCTAATTAACTCAAAACACCTGCAAAGGTTTCCCAAGCCTTTAAATGGTCTCTCACTCTGGGTCATAGGCTACACAATCATAGGGAAGACTGCTGACTTGACAGATGTCCAGAAGACAGTCATCGACACAAGTCATAAGGAGGGTAAGCCACAAAAGGTCATTGCTAAAGAAGCTGATTGTTCACAAAGTTCTGTATCCAAGCATATTAACAGAAAATTCAATGGAAAGAAGAAGTGTGGTAGGAAAAGGTGCACCAGGAACAGGGAGAACTGCAGCGTTAAGAGGATTGTCAAGCGAAATCCATTCAAGAATATGGGGGAGCTTCTCATGAAGAAGAAAACATTGGGTAGAAAATCTATGGCGTGTTGTCAAGAGAAAGATGTGAGACAGACTCAACAAGGCAGATGACCTGAAGGCAGCTATCAAAGCAATCTGGGCGTCCATTACACCTACACAGTGCCATACGCTGATCGCCTCTATGCCACGGCGCATTGATGCATTAATTCATACAACAGGAGGCCCAAGCAAGTTTTTAGTATATAGAAATGGGCATACTTTTCAGAAGCCTGACATTTTTGCTTAAAATATTGTTTTCTTATTGGTCTGTGATATTCTAATCCTCTGAGTCACTGAATTTTGCATTTTCTTTACCTGTAAGCTATGATCATCAAATTCACAAGACATAAAAGCTTGAAATATTTTACTTTTTGTGGAATTGATCTCTATAAAATAGTCGTTTCACTTTCTGAAATGACTGGCAAAAGATATTCCACTTTTGCACAATATTAACAGTTTTTGAGATACCTGCACTTTAAATATTATGCTATAGCATTCAGTTTAAAAGGATTGATCGAAGGTGCTGTTCATCATCTGGTGATCATGTTATAACTGGCAAGTGACAACTGAAACTTTCAAAGTGGAGGTTTGAGTGATGTTTCTATAAACTAAATCTTTAATAGCAGTGAGAGGCAGCCAGCGGTCAGTCTCTGGTTCTGCCTGCAGCAACATTCATTTGCTTCCAGCTCTCTGCAGCTCAGTCCAGCACAGCCAGAGGAAAATATGACTCCAGTGGAGCTGCAGAGGCACAGAGGAAGATATTCGAGCCTTCTACTTTCTGTTTTTCAGTTTAGAGTCGCATCAACTTCCTGAGCGGCTACTTGTTATCTTCTCTTAGTATCACGTCACTGCATAAAGACTTTATAGCATTATTTATGGTTCAAAGCAAGCTTAAGTTTGATTTTAAGTCCATAAATTACAGCCCAAAACAGAACACAGGCTTTCTTGAAAATGCTGTTCTGAGGTTGTAGGATGTAAATGGTTAAGCATTTCTCAGTCTCCCCCGATGTCATTGCTTCTGTTTTCTGTAAGTTTTCACTTTTAAATACTTTTAATAAATATAATTTAAAAATAAACTCTTGACAGTTATTCCCAGTTCTTATTTGTGGTACGAACAGATTTTTGGTTTATGTTGTCATGTTAATCTTATAAATGGAACAGAATGCATCAAATGTTGAGTTCTAAACTAAAAACGTATGTATTTACAGTACTGTGCAAAAGTTTTAGGCAGGTGTGGAAAGTTGCTGTAAACAAAGAATGCTTTCAGAAATGTAAAGGATTGTTTATTTTTATCAATTTACAAAATGTTAAGTGAGCAAACCCAAGCATACAGCCAAAGTCATTAGGAACTATTTTCAGCTCAAAGAAGAACAAGACTTACTGGAAGTGACGGTATGGCCCCCATTGAGCCTTGATCTTAACATAATTGAGTGTGTCTGGGATTACACAAAGAGACAGAATGCGAGATCTGTGGTTGGTTCTCCAAGATGTTTGAAACAACCTACTGGCTAAGTTCCTTCAAAAACTGTGTGCAAGTGTACTTGGAAGAATTAATGCTGTTTTGAAGGCAAAGGGTGGTCACACGAAATATTGATTTGATTTAGATTTCTCTTTTGTTCATTCACTGCATTTTGTTGATTGAAAATAAATGATTCACACTTCCATTTTTGAAAGTATTCTTTGTTTACAGCATATTTTCACACCTGCCTAAACCTTTTGCACAGTGCTGTATCTATTTGAGAACAATACTAAAAAAATCTGCCCATGCACTGAGGGAACTGAGATTAAAAATATAATCGTGTAGACTTTATATGAGCTAGCTGTGAATTTTAAGTAATCAAATCCACACAAAAACATCCATCACAGTCTTCTTTCTCCACTGTTACATTGCAAGTGCATTATATAATGCAAATTCTAATAAAATGATGCAGACATGACGATTCCTATGCATGAGTGTATTATTGAGGGTGCTACTCATCATGTTACAAGTGATGCACGTGGTATCTGTTTAACTGACTCAAAGTGATAGAGGAAGATAAACCCCTGTAGTTTAATACAATTGATAATATATTTAAGTAATTACAAAAACATCAAATGTTCTATCTGCCATCATTGTAATAATGAAATTAAACATTTAAACACATGTTAAATTATAAAACAAAATCAAATTAATGTTTGGATTTGATGTTTAAACCCTTAAACCATGGCGATTTAATGCTTTCTAGTGGTCACAGTGGGGAACTGCAGGGGTATGTTTGAGGTATTACTCTGGATGAATGGCCACTTCAGTATAGAAATGATGCTAACCAAAGGATAAAGAATCATAAACAGTCAGTCAGTCATTTTCTACCGCTTATTCCATAGTGGGTCGCGGGGGAGCTGGTGCCTATTTCCAGCAGTCTATGGGCGAGAGGCAGGGTACACCCTGGACAGGTCGCCAGTTCATCGCAGGGCAGAATCATAAACAATAAAATAATATAGTGATGTTAGCTATTCTTGTAATAATGCTGTGAAGTGGAACAGGACAACTGAGAAGATGTTTCCTTCTGATGCTTTCCAATTAAAACACAGAACATTAGAAACATTACATATGTGACTTCTACATCTATATTCATCATACCAAAATGTCTTAATGATTAAATTCAGTAACGCTTTCACAGCTGTGGCAGGTTTAGGGCTCTGATCTTTATTAGAAACGTCGTGCAACTCACTATGAACTTTTTGAACTGCTGCCATCAGCCAAAGAGAACCACCACATCAAAAGCAGAACCATCCAACTGCTACACAGCTTTCTGCCTCAAGCTGTTAAATTGTTTAGCTGCTGAATAAATTATGTAGTTTTTACAATTGCATTTTTATTTTTTAATCTGTTTAGTGGTTTTATCTATGTGTATTATCTATTTGATGAATTTTTATATTAATCTGTTGAAAATAGTGAACCCAGGCTGTCGATGCATTTTAGTAAATAATGAAACAAACTAATTTGATTTTAAACTGCAATCTCATGTAATAAGATTAAAGAATAAAAAATTCTCAATTTCCCTTCTGAGTACAAAAAAGCCCGCTCCAAATGCGTTACTTCAGCTGTGTTTTATTAAATTTACCAAAGCTGTTATACAAACGACAAAAAAAAATGGCACGGGACTCTTTTTTTTTTTTTTTCCCGTCCACTTTTCAGGATGAGCTGAACATGTCTTTATATGTAAAGCCACATAGGTATTGATGTGTTCTTCATAGTGATATAGTTAACTACCTTAATATAATTATGTACAACTAGGGAGTGAAATGTTAGACTTAACCAGTGTAGCACAGTTCTATATTAATGTTAATATTGCTTATTTTACCAAAGCTTCTTGTGGTGTTATATTTATTCCACCACAGTAATAGGCTACATGTAGGCTCATATTTTACAAATAATGCCACTATTTCAGTTTCAATCCAGTATAGTTAAATAATGTTTATTTAAATAGCATGAATTCTCAACAAATGTTGACTTAAGCCACAAAACAAACTGATTCAGTTTTTATACAGAACAATTTAGTCAATTTGGTCCAGTCATATTGACAGATTCCAATTCCAGCCCAGTATGCAGTCAATACAATTCAATTCAGTTTTATTTATATAGCGCCAATTCACAACACATGTTGTCTCAAGGCACTTCACAAAAGTCAGGCACATACATTTCAATTAGTCCTAACCATTGAACAGTGCAGTCAGATTCTGTTATTTATTCAAATTGGATAAAAAGTTTTTCTGTCTAAGGAAAGGAAACCCAGCAGATTGCATCGAGTCAGTGACTTGTAGCATTCACCCCTCCTGGATGAGCATGTAGAGACAGTGGACAGTCACTGGCGTTGACTTTACAGCAATCCCTCATACTGAGCATGCATGTAGCGACAGTGGAGAGGAAAAACTCCCTTTTAACAGGAAGAAACCTTCAGCAGAACCAGGCTCAGTGTGAGCGGCCATCTGCCACGACCGACTGGGGGTTAGAGAGAACAGAGCAGAGACACAAAGAGAACAAAGAAGCACTGATCCAGGAGTACTTTCTATGGGAAGGAAAAGTAAATGTTAGTGGATGTAGCTCCTTTAGTCGTTTCACCTAGAAAGAAAGAACAGATAAACTCTGAGCCAGTTTTCAAGGTTAGAGTCTGAAAGAGAGCACATATAATTAGTTACAGTAAAACCTAAGCCAGTAGCTATGTCTAGGAGAGAGAAATGGTTAAACACTAAAAGACAGGGCCATGTGGATCATCGGTAGAGGGTGAGCATTAAATTGTTGCCAGCAGAAGCTCGGACAATTCCCCTCTCCAGAAAGGTGTCACAGGTAGACACAGAGTCAGGCCAGGTGTAGCTTCTAGGAAGAGAAAAGAGAGAGAACAAAGTTAAAAGTTGAAATAACAGCAAATAATGCAAAATTGGAGAGTAGTGTGAGAATGTAGCCAAGAGGGTGAAAGTGGTCATTATGTCCTCCAGCAGCCTAAGCCTATAGCAGCATAACTACACAGATAGTTTCAGTTGAGATTTTTTAGTTAAACGCCACCTATCTACAAAAATGTCGTCTCAAGGCACCCCACAAAGGGTCCCACTGATGGTCATTGTTATACTAAAAACCACAATGATTGGGATACCTCTCTCTGTCAGACTGATTATAACCATTGGAAAAGAGAAGGGGTCATACAGGTAGCAGAAATGGAGGGTGTGTTTGCACCTCAACCATAACTGAGCCAGTTCAGGCTAAACCTGACTCCCCTTTACTCCATCCAACAGGGAGGGAGCCTTCCTCCCATAAACTAAGCCACTCTAACTATAAGCTTTATCAAAAAGGAAAGTTTTAAGCCTAGCCTTAAAAGTAGACAGGGTGTCCGCCTCACGGACCAAAACCGGGAGCTGGTTCCACAGGAGAGGAGCCTGATAACTAAAGGATCTGCCTCCCATTCTACTTCTAGAGACTTTAGGAACCACCATTAAACCTGCAGTCTGAGAAAGAAGTTCCCTGTTAGGAACATATGGAACAATCAGATCTCTGATGTATGCTGGAGCTAGATCATTAAGGGCTTTATATGTGAGGAGGAGAATTTAAAATTCTATTCTGGATTTAACAGGAGCCAATGAAGGGAAGCTAAAATAGGAGAAATATGATCTCTCTTTTTAATTTTCATCAGAACTCTTGCTGAGTTCTGATGAAGCTGAGGCTTTTAACTGCATTTTGTGGACATCCTAATAGTAAAGAATTACAATAGTCCTGCCTTGAAGTAACAAATGCGTGGACTAGTTTTTCACCATCACTCCTGGATAGGATATTTCTAATTTTGGTATTGTTTCGGAGGTGAAAGAAGGAAATCCTAGAAACCTGCTTAATATTGGATTTAAATGACATGACCTGGTCAAAAGTAACACCAAGGTTTTTTACTGTATTACCGGAGGTCAATTTAATGCCCTCCAGGTTAAGTGATTGACTAAGCAGTTTCTTTTTTAAAGACTCCGGTCCAAACACGACAACTTCTGTCTTGTCTGAATTTAGAAGCAAAAAACGTAAAGTCATCCAAGTTTTTATATATTCAAGACATGCTTGTAATCTATCTAACTGGTTGGGCTCATTAGGATTCATGGAAAAGTAAAGCTGAGTATTGTTATGGAAATTCTTTTATTTAGTGCTCCAAAGTATTCCAAAGTGCTGTGAACTTTCATTAACCTCTCTCCTCTGACCTCTGTGTTTTTATTAGTGTTCTGTTATTTAGAGTAGATGGACTCTAAACCATTACCAGAAGTTTAATGTTTAAAAAACATCCTGGCGGGTTGTGTCTGAGAAAGAGCAGATGGCTGTCCTCAATAATAATTGTCTTACCTCTGACCTGGGAAGGGTTTAGGGGCCATAAAGTTAAACTCTTTGAAGCTGAGGTAACACCCACATACTGTTTACATACTGTCTGTAAACTGTGCTCTGGGCTCTGTTTTCACTGACTCGTCAGTGACAGGGTCTTCAAACGCAGAAATGCCTTTGAATAAAACTTATAAAGACAAAGTCCGGATTTTCTCTTATTGTGAGTTAATTTCTCTCCCACTTTGATAAGAAAAATTCTATTATAGTGTCATCAGCATAACAGTGAAAATTTATCCTATGCTGCCTGATGATTTGACCTATTGGAAGCATATATATATAGTAAAGAGAATTGGCCCAAGTACTGAACCCTGTGGTACTCCACAATTAACCCTGGAGTTTAAAGATGATTTATCATTTACATGAACAAACTGGAATCTGTCAGACAGATAAGATTTAAACCAGCCTAGTGCTGTTCCCCTGATCCCTACACCATATTTCAGCCTTTCTAAGAGAATATTGTGATTGACTGTATCAAATGCAGCACTGAGGTCTAAGAAGACAAGTACAGACACAAGTCCATTATCTGAGGCCATAAGAATATCATTAGTGACTTTCAGCAGAGCTGTTTCAGTGCTATGATGAGCTCTGAAGCCTGACTGAAACTCTTCAAACAGGTCATTGCTGTGTAAATGCTCACACATTTGATTAGCAACTATTTTCTCAAGAATTTTAGATAAGAATGGAAGATTGGATATCGGTCTGTAATTTATTAAGTCATCTCGATCAAGCGAAGGTTTCTTAAGTAAAGGTTTAATTACAGCTACCTTAAAAGCCTGTGGTACATATCCATTTACTAAAGATAGATTAATCATATCTAAAATGGGGCTGGTAATCAGAGGGAACACTTCCTTAAATAATTTGGTTGGGATTGGGTCTAACATACAAGTTGAAGGTTTAGATGAAGCTAATATTTCTGATAACTCAGGAAGCTCCACAGGATCAAAACACTCCAAACATAAATCAGGGTCTGCAGTTATTTCCAATGTTGTCTCACCCGCTGAGGAACAGTCTAGTTCTGTTTTTTAAGTGTTCTTTCTTAGGAAGCCCAACCGATTGCATTGAGTCATTAACTTTGCAGTAGTTATTCATACTGAACATGCAAGTGGTTACAGTGGAAAGGAAAACGCCCAAGATATCCTGTCAGGCTCTTCATGCTATGATCTGTTTTTCTGAGAAAATCATCATAACAACCTAACAACAAATTATTTACAGTCGCATAGCAGCTGACACAGTTACACAGCAGTTAGCTTCTTTTTTCTTGAAGTCAGAATGGTGTTTTCTTGATTTGACAGCAGCACAGTGTTTTTACAGTGAGCTAGGCTGACGTTCCATGTGTCTTTTTTTGCCGTGCCATGTGTCGGATTCTGGTTTGTGCCAAAAAGTGTTACCGTGCTAGATTAATGTTGCATGGAGTGCCAGCTTTGGCAGGCAGCATGCTCTTAGCTCCTTCAACTAACAGGCTGTGGACAGTCCAGGGAAAAGCATGACAAAAATCACAATGGCAAATGCAGCATTATACTGAAGAATAGAACTGCCACCCGGGACAAAGAAAAAAAGAGCTATGTCACTTTATATCATGAAAACTTTATTTTTCTAACAATATACTTTTCACATTTAAACAGTATAATATATTTGTATTGTATGAATGTGATCATGAATTGTGCAAAAGACAAAAATATATTGTTAGAACAATATTTCTTGTTAGAACTGAAAACATTTCACTTTTAAAAACGGTAACAATCCAGATATTTCAGCAAATGTCTAACGATACTCTGCGTGACAATATGACCCACCTGAATGTTGCTCAGGTGGTGTAGTCTGTATCCAACGAACTTCCTGTTCCCCTCCAGTTGATCAATGAGAAATGCTGCCACCTCAGTCAGACCAGACTCATTCTTCCTCCTGTACAGCCCCATGAGTTTTAAGTTTACTCTCAATGTATGCACTTCATGGCTATGCATGAAATAGAGTTTGATCAGTTCAGATTGACGAGACATTTTCTCAGTCGCTGATGTGACCATCAGTTTTATGTTATGTTAATATAAGGTAAACATTTATTATGTACTAACAATAAAAGTTATTACGTTTTAATGTTAAAGCTTTATTGTTCAAACAATGTAAATTTCATGTTTGCACAATATATCATGTTACTACAACATATTTTTTAGATTGTAGAACATGAAAAGTTTTTTGGTATAGCATGATAAAAATGTAAACTGTAATAATGTAATATTATATTGTTCAAATATGAAAAGTATATTGTTAGAAGAATAACGTTTTGACGATATAACATGAGAAAGCTCTATTTTTTATTTTGCTTGGGTGGCAGCTGTAGGCTTCCGCAGATTCACAGCCAGAAGTACGACTGCTGATCAAACCAGCACAAGTTCAGTAAACAACAAAAATAATCCTTTTTTTTTTACATTTTATACATCTAAAAGAGTAATGTCACAGAGTCAATCTCTCACTGACATACGTATGACTGTAGCACTATATAACAGACATGATTTCAAATTAGTTTAAATATTTGAAACATAAAAAAAATATTTAAAATTCATGTAACTGGTAGCAAATGCCCTAACAAGCTTTTGTAGTTTTTTATTGGTGTATTTACTATGTTGTGTTCATGTTTGTGTTGTCATGGTATTTTCTTTACCTGCTGACCATCTTGGTTAGGAGACTCCTATAAGAGAGTCTTTACATCTAAGGAGGTTTATTTCACTTTAAAATAAATGCCAATTGATGGACTACAAACCGACTAAAGTGCTTTTTTTTACGCTTTAGTACACTTGAGTACTTTTATGTAACTGTCAATAGAATGAAAGAATGGGACTCTGTCCACTCATAGCAGACCTCTAGCCTACCTACATGTTTGTCTCAGGAAATCTATGGTCAAAGTTGATGAGCTGCTGCCATCAACTTACAGATTTAAAGCCCATATTTGCTACCGAGAAAGGAAAATATAAGGGATGACTTGTGAAACTGATCTATAAAAAACTAAAACCCAAAAGGAGGCTTTTTAAATCGGAAGAATAAGACAATTGAGAAGCAGAGCAAGAGTTGGATGTTGAGGCAAAGCAAATAAACATAAAATCTGTTCATCTCTTGACTCTTGCTTAGTGTAATTCAGTGACGTTGTTCAAAGTCTAGGATTGGGAGTCAATTCTTGCCCTCAACGCGCTCCCCAAAAAAAGCTGAAATCACCAAAAGTATCTGCATTTATTGGAGAGATTAAATTTGATGAGCCAGAGGCTCTGTCTCAGGATGAGATGTTGCTGCTGTGAAAAAATTCTTCAGAGACAAATGAAACTGCAGAAAGTGCATAAACACAACTATTTGGTCCTTTAGTTAAGGATATATTTATGTGGGAACCAGACTCAACCTTTGAGGGGGTTATCGAAGAAGACAAGGATAATAAGCATGTTTTGAATTAACTTCTTGTAAATCATTTCACTGCAGTGAGAACATTTGGGTTATAACAGAATCAGAACTTTTTTTTGACTTTTTGAAAGTAACTGTTAACAAGAATGAAAACATCAAACCTTGTCTTTCATGGGCTCATTCCAAACAAAGAAGATCCATGAGGGCTAACTATCATGGAGGAAAACCATGGTGAAACTAAGATCTGTTTCTTCAGTGTATGCTGGATGTAAGACTCTGTAGAAACCTAAATTGAATTTAAACAAACTTAATGTATGAGTAAATAAATTATAAAGATTTTTAAATAATCAATTTTATCTGTATAAAATTGTGTATTACCACATTTGCACATGTCTAAGTAGGGAGTTCCGCTCCTTCCACTGCACAGCAAGTCAGTAAATCCTTAAGCTTTCTTGGACACTCAGAGTTTCTGTTCTCTTTACAGATTGTCCAGAAGACTGAAGTCTGGAACTCCATGATCTTCACTTCTTTGGCCACCTCCTTGCTGTTTAATTGCATCAGCATTCTGTCTTATGTTAATGTCACCCTGGAAGAAGCATCCATGACACATATTCAGTATTCTGGCTGAGAGATGAAGGTTCTGATTTAGCAATATATTATACACAGTCATTGACAAGCAGTAAAGTTGTCTAGTAGCCTGAACTTAAAAACAGTCCCAAATCATAACTTTTTTTTGTTCAATCTTACTTTTTTATTTTCACCACAAACAAATGGCTTCTTCATCAACACATCTAGTTGGTTGTTCCACTGATCTATTTGGCATTTATTGTTTAGCTACTTAAAATACAAGAAGAAGAAGAAAATAACGTTTGTTGAAACTGCAAAAACCTGAAATAAATTGGTATCCATGTGTTAGTTTTAGGTCTCTGTAGTTGCTTATGTGTAAAAATCTAGATTTTCTGTCAAGATTCTGAAATGTTAGGTTATGGTTTTAATCTGTAATTATGTCTTTCAGCATGTTCCTTGTTATGTTCTGTAGGCCTTGCCATATTCTGTTATTTTTGACACTTGGGTTTGGCCATATTGTGCATTCATGGATGTAATTCTTTAGTTCTTTATTTGTCTTTTTCTTGTGATCTTTTTACATTTAGTTTGTTTCCTGTTAGATCTCTATTTGGCATTTTCCCTAGGGCTTCTTGTTCAGTTTCATTCATGTTTTTTACCTTATCTTCCCTTCTCTGCTATTTTCTTCAGTCTCAGCAGCTCCACCTTTCCTCTGATTGCTCTGCCTTCTCTTTGCCTCTGCTGCAATTCGTTCCCTCTGATTAGCCGTTCTGGTTTGCCTATCATTTCTCTACCCCTGCCTCAGTATATATGCTCCTCGCTGGTTCCTTTATCTGACATTTCATTTGATTTGATTTGAGAAGAGTTTCTTTGCTTAATGCTTGTTTTCTCCATCTCTCCAGTTGCTAGTTCTGCAAGCTATTTTCATTTGTGTTGTAGTTCTATTAATACATTTCATTGTAGTTGCTCTACATACGTAATTTACAACCCGAACATGACATTTTCATTTTTCACTAGAAATACTATCAGACCATTACATATGGTCCCTGCATTATAAAGAAAACATACACACAAATTGTAACAATTTGAAATGAGGCATGGTTTAAAATAACAAGCAATTGAACAGGGTTTTTTTTTCTTCAAAATGCAATAAATCATGATTTATTGCATTCTGAAAAAAACTGGGTATTTTTGTTTAATTTTAAATAAAGGTTAGCTCTGATCATGATCTAAGTTTTAAAGCCCAAATAGCTTATGATTTTAACCAACAAATCTGCTTTTTAAATAGACTTTATGTAGGGTTGTTATAGAGTTACGAATAGGCAGGTTTTTAACTAGCATGAATTTCAACTACTTTAACTTCTTATCAACAATTCAATGAAAATGTATTGAATGCTCAACAAAGTTAAAATATATAATTGCCGTATTTCAACAGTCAAAACGATCCAGCAACTCTACAGATTAAGGGGCGTTTGGTGCCTTGGTAAATAGTACATAAACAAAGCCAGAACACGAAAAAAATAATTTCAGTTTAAATGAAGCATGGGTCACTTTGCTCACAAAATAATATTTTGAAAGGAATAAACGGAAGCACTTGTTCTTAAAGTGTCTGTGTATTTGCCGCTCAGTTCGTCAGTACCGAACTGTAACCCAAATACGCAACGACGGTCACATCTCCAAACGACCCGACCGTCCAGTCAGAAAGCGGGAGGCAGCAGCCTGTTTGGGCCAACATGTAACCAGAGATTTATTTTAAAAGAGACAGAAACAGCGAGCCGACTGAATCTTTGGAGCAGGCGGGATTTTTACTCAGAAAATTGGATCGTCGTTTCACCTGGTAACCGACTACGTGCTCTGAATGAAGAGGATGCGTTGAACTGGATGTTGTTGTCAAAGAAATAGATGTGACCAAAAAAATGACAACCGCTTTCAACATCAGCCTCCAAATGTGCTGGAGCGGAAGGTGAAGCGGAGCTCCCTGTGCGAGGTGCGATGGAAGGAAAAAATGCTGCGTTTTAGAGCTTCTACTTCAGGTCATTTGAATCTCCAAAGCCCCTGAGTCAGGAATTTATCCTTCAACACCCCCCCCTTTCGTTTACTTGTTGTCTTCTGCAGCGCAGCGACGAGGATGGTGTTTGCCCTTCATGTGATTGTCATGTCTTCGGCGTTTTTCAATCCCAGCTTCGCCTTCAATTCCCATTTTGATACAGGTAGGAATCAAGCTGGGGAATTAATAAGGACGTTAGCTGTTGGTGATGTATGTGTCTTCCCTTTTACATACACTGATGGATCTTAATATGCTGACTGATGCGATATATTTGTAATTCTCCAGTCATTGATTTAACATCGCTGCCTCATCATGAGTAACACCTCAGTCTGCCTGTTTATTATAAGGATATTTCAGATGTTCTGGTTTTGTTTTCAGATGGGCCTTTTAAAGCTTCTTGACAACAGGGTTAAAAGTTGTATCTGCACAGAATCTGCATAGTCCCACACATGCAATGCAGTTGTGTACATGCATTTGTGCACAGTGCATGTCTTGTGCAGGGTTATGCATGCTAAATGATGTGCGAGGTTCAACTGTGTGAGGTTACTGCTCCTTGTGATGCGGTAATCAGTCATCACTATGGTGTCAGGGTAATGGGATCTTTAGCAGAGATGTGCCCAAGTGGTGCTGCAGTGCTTTGGGAGTACCAAGCAGGTAGCTAAACTCCCACTCAGGCTTCAAAGGGCTCAGACTGGAAGCGGTTGAATAACTGTGTGCACATGTGAACAGGACAAATGAGAGTCCTTGCACTGGCCGCAGTGTGCCAAGCATATAAATGACAGTGACCTCACTCATTCTCAAGTTTCAGTCTTTATCTATCCTGCCCATTTTCTGGGTGATCTCTGGTCCCTTTCAGTCCAATTATTTCATTCTCTTCTACCTGCCTGTCCACTTTGTTCTTTCTTCATAAATTGCAAGGGCTTCCAATTAGGTTGCTTGCAGATTTTCTTTATGTTGGTGTGCATACTGAGTGTCTTTGCAGTTATGACTGTATTAAATTATTTAAAAAATGCAAATATGCATACGTTCTAAAACATCTTTGCATTAGGAAACTTTGAATCAAAACAAATAGTAATCTAAAGATGTTGGTTTGAGCAGATTGTGGATGCTAAGCTGGCTGTCCCTGCTTCTGAAGAGAGTCCCATGCGAAATAGACTTACCACAGAAGTGGTTCTCAATTGAATTATGGATAAAACACCAGCTAACTATGAGTCTCCTGGGTTGTCTTCAATGTAATTACCCTGGTGTTGTCTTCCTGAATGAGTTCATAGGTTTGGAAACATTCCAACCAGGATGTGAAGTTTCTGTTTTTTTCACTCAGATGATATTGGAAAGATTCACAGGTTAGTTTTGTTGAAGAAGTAAGTGGGCCAGAAATGAGTGCATAATGTTTGGATATACATGTAAATTCTGAAGTAATGATCCCGATTTCTAAGAGCAGCAGCACCTCGGTAAATCCTGAAGCTATGTATAGTGTTTAGACTTAAAATCAATGTTGCTAAGGAGACGGAGGGGGTATGTGCGAGAGAGCCAACCCCTTCTGTGAAAAGTAAGAGGACAGAGAAATGATTAAGTTCCTTAAAGAGGATGGACAGAAACGTCATTTTAGCTGTGTTAAAACTGCGGGCAGATTACTGAGATACATTTGTGTAATCTGAAGGAGTCAGATCTAAAGTGGCACTGACTGACAGTTTTGCTAAAAGAAAATAGATATATAAACAAAAAACAGACGCATGCTCAGTCTACACCTGTTGTGAATGAGAAAATTGTCTAAGCAATGTCACAGTGTAGCTGTGTTTTGCACATTTTCACATGAACCCGGGGTTGATTCGACATCAAAGCTCACATTCTGACAGCTTTTGAACTTTTGCACCCCCCCAGCTAACCTCCACAGCTGCAATTCCTCCCTGCGCCTCAGGCTGCGTGAGAACAGAGTGTGCTCTACTTCTGCACACAACTTCAAGACCTCTCTCACAACTGTGAGGAAAGGTCTTTTTCACATTTTTGGGCATTTTGTAAGCTTGCAGGGAAAGGCACATGGTGATGGCTCTGTAGGTTTCCTGACTTCATCAGCCTTAACAGGATAGAAATGGCATTTGATTTTGCACCTGCCTCAGCACCTGGTTTACATTTTCTTCAGCACCATGGATAGCTCATAACGTGCTGTATAGGAGCATATCTAAAAATCTGGCCCACACTATTAAGATAATTAATGTGGATTGGTTTTACTGTCAAGGCAAACAGCCAATAGAGTGACCTGAAAATAAACTGTTACAGCAGTAAGCTGACAGTGCAGCATTGTGGGAGTCCTTCAGCTTTCCCTCATGATGCCTAGAGGTGGCAGTGGTGTCATACGTGGATTTAACATTGATGTAGACAATGTCACTCATTCTGTATGCAATTGGGGGCCTGCACATGGGTTCGGCAATATAGAAACAGCACAACAGGTTCCAACCAAGATGCTAGCAACAAACCGAGAGAAAATATGTTTAATATTGGAAGCTCCTCCCACTGACTCAGTCAGCAAGCCAGTGTATGCACTGCTGACTGTTTGATTATTCATCTATCCATGTGTAACACGGAGCACTTCGGTTGCATAAGCCTGCCTCTGGGGAGAACTGGCATAAGAATGAAGTGAATTTAAGCAGTGAGGAGAAACCTTCGATGTTTCCTCCCCGTGCTGTCTGTGTAACGATGTGGTGGCTGTTGGTTTTATTGATGCTACAGATGTTGGAGATTCATTTAACTCAGTTCTTATAAGTATGGTTTGCAGCTAATGAAAACCAAAAATTCAGTTTCACAGAATATTAGAATACTATAAAAGTTCAATAAAAAAATATTTTTAATTTTGACACATCAGCGTACTGAAAAGTGTGAACATACTCTCAATTCTTGGCAACGGTGCCTTTTGCATTAATTACTGAATCAATGCCAAGTGGCACTACTGAGGTGTTCAGGAATCCAGGTTGCATTGATAGCGGCCTTCAAATTGTTTTCATTGTTGGTTGTGTTGCCCTTCATCTTCCTTTTGACAATATTCCACAGATGCTCTGAGGGGTTTAGTTTAAGCCACTTTCCTGACCAGTCTAGTACAGTGATGCCGTGGTTATTAAAAAAGTGGCTACATACATGGGGTGCCACAGTTGTGGCACATGTCCTGGATACATCTTTGTGCAGTGGCTCCTGAAGAACTGACCCCAGCTGCTTTTCTTCTATGACAGTTTTTCCTTCCAGTTAAATTTCTATCAAAATGCTTAGATACAGGACTCTATGTAGGACTCTATGTCTTATCTTTCTGTGGCTTACCCTCCTTGTGCTGGGTGTCAATGACTGTCTGCTGAATAACTGTCAAGTCAACAGTCTTCCCCATAACTGTATAGGCCATAGCATGGACATAACATAAGATTTCTGTATTAAAATCAGTTACTTTTTATGGTCATTTTGTTGCCTGTTATTGTTCTGAAGACACAAGCAGTAATTATCAAAATTAACAGAAGCAAACACTTAATGTGTGAACTGAATCATTAAAATAATCAACTTTTTAATTACATTCTAATTGGGTGTGCCTGTATTAGCCACACCAGGCCTTTTTTTCTTTTATGTGTGTTTTTGCCTATTTTTACAAAAATACACACGCATGCATCTCCACATTTAAATACACACTTCCTTTGTTTGCATCACAAGAGTCTGACTGAATTGTCATTGAGTTAATCTCAAAAGCATATTTGCAGACCAGTCATCTGTCATCTGCAGACCAGTGTGTGTACATGTTCATCTAATTTATGTTCATCCATCCAGACTATGAACAGAGTTCTGGAATGTCAATTTATTGCCATGTTCTGGTAATCTGCCTGAATATTATTCTTGTTTTTATATGTTCGCCATTGTATTTGCATTTGCTTGTTGTCATTTATTTTACTTAATATGTTATATTTGCTTTACATAGCTTAAAACTGTTTACTTGATCTAACTACTGTTTTTGACTCGGTGGACAATTATATTCTAGTATCACGTCTAGACCAGTTAGTTGGTGTGAAAGGCACAGCCCTGAACTGGTTTTGCTCCTACTTGTCACATTGTAAGGTTGGCCAGTACCTTGAATGATTTAAATCTCTTAAAGATACATCTTTTTCACTTGTCATTTAACTCCAGTTGAGCAGAAGTTTCACACTTGTTTTCTTTTCTTATCTTTTATTGTTTTAACTGCTTTTATTCTATTAGTTTACTGTTAATGTTGTATTAATTTTTTTATTAGTTTTATTTTATTTACCTGTACTGCACTTTGGGTGTGTAAAGGGCTGTATAAATAAAGCTTGATTGAAAAGATAACCATTTCATTTTAATTTCAGTTTTGGTTTCCAGAATCACGGCCTGGAGAGCAGGTGTGGTTAGATCTTTATCAGCAAGGCACAAAAAGAATTAGACCTCTGTATTGATTAGTGCTAAGCTAATAATGCAAAATTAACTGGCTAAATTATGCTAAGTTAAATGTTTAAGTAAGGAGATTAAATGAGATTTATGCCAAGCAATAATTCAATGTGTGTTATCTGTTAATGAAGGGGAATAATGAGGTAATTCCTCATTGACCGCTCCTTACAAGAGATGTTGTCCATGTTAACAGCATAAGTATGTTTGACATTTATTGGTAAACAGGTAGTTTTAATTTTTATTGCTTATTTCAGTGTTTTTCCTTTGTAATTTTAAATGAACTTAACGTAAAAACAAATAGACTTTTGGTGGATTTTATTTTTAGTGTAAGTAGCAGCTTTGACTGCTACTTTTTAATCTCATCATTCAAATTACATGTTAAGTAAGCTAAATGATGGGGCTTTCCTCATTTGCATGTGGTTTTGAATATAAATGTTCCCAGAGTGCTGCTTTAGGTAATGGGGTCCTAACTGTCTGAAAGTGGCTTTTGAGATGATAAATTGACATGAAAGGAGTTGAAATTCCTTCTCTTTCTGTCCACCAGCACATGTACATGACAGTCCTGTGATGCTGATCCACAGTGGTCTTCCTGAGCTCTCCCTCCCAGTTAATGACAGTTACCATAGCTGTCTGCAGGCTAGGACATCCCTGTGCCATCTGCAGTCATTTACAGAGTGCCTGAGATTGGCAGAGTGGAAGTGAGCTGGTGGAGGATATCCTATCCTACCATTAATCATGTCATGCTGCTACCCTTGGTCACTGTGTGCCTGATGAGAGAGATGTCTCTGCACATGTGTGTGTTTGTGGGCTTTGCTGTGACAACAGTCCTATAATCCTTCTTTCTATGTTTTGCTCATGTACTCTTAAGTCAAGCTTTATTTTTCCATAATTCTGGATGTCTTCTTGTCTTCATGCACCGACTGCAGCACTCTTGCTGTACTATACCTGCTCTGAACATTACATTTCCACCATGTTTTCATCTCATTTCTACTGTAGACTAGCCACTTTTTCCATCCTTTCTCTTTTTTTAGTGTATCATGTATTTGTTTGCCCAGTTAGGGCAGATGGAGCAGCATGTTTGCCCCTGCAGCGCTGTCCTAAATGTAAATGCTTGCTTGGAGTGACAGAGTTTTTCTTCTCCTATACTCTTTCTTAGTTTCTTGGTTTATCTGTTAGGCACTAAAAGGCATTGATACAGCATCATCTAACCCTTGCTTGCATTTGTGTTGACCCTTACTACACATAAATTTGTCCTTAGGAGCATTAAATATGTTTGAAATGTAGAACATTTATGGGTATCTTATAAGATGACCTGAGTGGGTTTTTAAGTTAAGATGCACTCTGCAGGTCTGGATTTGCATCCTGTTTATCAAAAACTAATATGCGTTTGGAACTGAATCCCGTCCTCACCTTTTTTCTTTGCCTAACTATTTCTCACAGCAGTTTGATTGCTGTTGTGTGTGAACTGGCACAGCGCCCACTCTGCAGGTCCCTTGGTCAAAACCAAGAGCTGGCGTGTGTGTCTATGTGTGTATATGCGTACAGAGAAAGCTTAAAAAAGCTGAAAGAATTTAAAGGTATTAAAGAGGGTGTATAGTCAGGCCGATGCAGTAAATTTCTTTTTTCTGTTTGGGTAAATGTTGATGTATAAACACAAACTCAGGTCTCTATTCTGGCTATGATATGGGTGTGCGGAGACATTACAAAATCCTCACTCTGCTCGGTAAAAAAATCCTATATTCAAAGTCCCCTTGTCTTCTTTGCCTAATGTTTGCATTTAACAGGAATGCATTTGTTTAATATATAACTGTTATGTATTCTAGAAGCAACAGTAGATCCGCTATTGAATTATTTTAGTAGCACAGATATGTTTTATTCATGATGCAGTATAGGATGTTCATGCTTACATATAATAAAAGTGCCTTCCCATCTTTATTTATTCTATGCATGCACAAATATGCTCAGAATTAATTGTGTTATTTTCCCACCATTGACCAAGACCTCTCCATGTGGACATGGTTACATTTCTTGCTCTTTCCTATCTTTTATTAGTCCTTTAAAGGGGCAGCATAAGACAGGAAGAAATCGATTTTGTTAAAATAGACTTCAGTTATTTTAAGTCACATTAATATAACTTGATCCTGCTGATACTGGAAACTCACTCTGTATAATGCTATGGTATTTTATTCCCTTTCAAGTGCTTTGCAAAACTATTCACACCCCGTGAGCTTGTTCCCATTTTTCATGTATGTTTGGGGATTTTGAAGTAATAATCAACACAAATCAGCACATAATTGTGCAGGAGAAGGAAAATTATAAATGCTTCTTAAAGGGTTTTGAGGTATGTATCCACTAGCTTTGCACATCTAGAGACTGAATATTTTGCCCATTCTTCTTTACAAAATGCCTCATCAGTCAGGTTGGATGGAGAGTGCAGGAACCATCAATTTTTTAGTCTTACTACAGATTCTCAATAGGGTTTTGCTGGAAGGTAAACCTCCACCCTACTTTAAGTATTTTGGAGCCTCTAACAGGTTTAATTCCAGTAATGCCTTGCATTTAGCCCCATCTATCTGCCTATTTGTTTTGACCTACTTCCCTTTCCCTGCTGAAGAAAAGCATCCCTACAGAATGATGGTGGTTCCTCAATGCAACATTGATATTCTGGATGATGTGTATTGTTGGTCTTCTCTAACACATAGCATTTGAATGTAAGCAATAAATCTGTTTTGGTTTTCATTCTCCAGGTCACTAATAATCTCTAGCAAACTTCTAAATGCCTTTACAGAGCACCTATATTTATACTGGAACCAAATTAAACACACGGGGCCCTATTTACAAATTAGGTGACTTCAAAATGCATTTTCTTCAGGGATATTGGAATGAAGGGGGGTTGAATACAAAGGTATGCAACCGTTGTGACAAGCCTTGGAAACATTCAAAGGATATGAATACTTTTAAAAGGCACTGCAGATTATTTGCATTGTTAGTCTCATTATTTTGGCATTGTAAGGAAAGAGTAAAGTACTCTTCTTTCATATTTTTATTTTCTTTCATTATTTCTTTACCAAAGCTACCAGATTATACCTTTCATCGTCCATCCGTTTACCCTACAGCTTCCCCCTAACTGTCAGCCTGAAATGTGGAGGTGGCAGGGTGACTCCATTGCTCCTGCCTTCCTCCCTGCCAGGACATTACTCATCTCTCTCTCTCTCTCTCTCTCCACAGTCCTGAAGACAGCATTTTAATAAAGCTGGAATGAACTGAGCATTAAGTGCTTTATTTTCATTTCTCTGTGCGGCTGGTAAAGTAACGTGTGCTTCTCAAATATTTATGGAGGAACCAGGGTCGTCACTCTGTTCACAGATCCCAAGAGAGAAGGAATGAAATGAGGGAGGGAGGTAGAGAGAAATTGATTCTTTAAATGTCTCACTGGTGAAAACGAGATTTCCCCTTCATAACCACACAGAGGTTTTCTGAGGTGAATGAAGAGTCAATATGCTGATCCATCTGTTGGAACATTAATATGTAAAACAGGCATCAGTATAATTTTGAGGGCATATATGCCGAACTTGCACCAGTAAACGGGAAATCAAGAGAACATGATGAGGAGTAGGTATTGGTGTATATTGTCCCCATTTTCAGACTTCTTGTCTTGATATTATGCATATGCACAGAAAAGCATAAAATACATTCAGGTCTGCAACATGTTTCTGTCTGTCCCTGGGGTTTCTGTAGGTTCTTAGGGTCCCAGAATCTCCAAACAGCTGCTCTTTTTTTGGTGTAGATGTAGAAAAAGAGCTCAGACGTTCCTTTCTTGTTGTAACTATTATGTTAAAACCTATGCCTGTGGCTTAGACTTAAAGAGTTACATGGTTCTAATTTAAATATGCATTGTTATTAACACACAAGTTTCATTAAGCAGTTGCAACACCCCCACCACTCCCAGTGACTGCTTGTTTTGGATTATGTTAAAGCACAACAGTGTGATCAATTGCTCTGTTACCCATCAAACACAGTTTTTAAGTTAAAGTTGCACATTTTGTCGCAGTGTTTAGATGACTAAAAAAACTGTTTGCCAAGTTTTTATTAGTTCTTGCTGTTTTTCTTTGAATATGCATTTAAAAAGGCTGATCTTCCTCTTTCCTCCTTTTGGAGCTCAGGCACATCTTTGTCCTGTTTGTTGCCAATTTATTTAGCCTGCCAGGTGCCAGATGTTAAAGTAAAAATAGAGGTCAGAAAAATCTCTTTCCTTTACATTAGAAATTAGTTCACATGTAGTATACTGCCTTTAGTTGAGTTAATCTACTTTTGTGAATAGCCATAATTCTGTTTGAGAATAAGGAATAGATTGCTGTTTGGCTTCGGTGAAATTTCTTTACAGATGTGGTAGAAGACTCAAGGAAAGTGCAGAATAAAACCATGAAATTTAGTTTTCACGTTAAAATTATCAGCCTTGTTATTTCTTGATATCGGTAACCGACATTGAAATTTCATTTGGTTACTTAAAAATGTTTATATCAAGTATCACTTTAGAAAATACGAACATTCTACAAAGGCTTCTACTATGAAACACATAAAATACAGTAATATAAGCTCACAACCTTCTATTCGTATCTGATGTCTGTAAGCAAACTACATCAATCAGACCAGTTTTCTCATCTAGTTGGATGAAAAAAGCAAGTTTGTGTTTAAACAGTCATGTTCCAATGTCTCTTTACCTATTAATGTTTTATTAATGACTTGCTATTAATGTCTCTGGGCTTATTAAAAGTAATGCTGTAGTCTGCATATCTGCCTTTCATTTCATTGGCGTATGGGATACATGATGCCATGGGAAAACAAAGCACCCACATCACCTTACAATGCCTGTAACATACACCGATTGATAACCAGATAAGCCAGGCTGAGTTTTTGAACATGCAGAAAAATTCTTCTGATTATGCACTGCAATTCCCACATGCCATTTATACCACATATGTGCACCACTGCAACACAATCATTGTAACTGTGTCTAAAATGTTGCAGCAATGACCCAAGATGACATGATGGATGCACTGTCATTTAGGTTTATGAAGAGATATCAGAGTTAATGTTACATAAGAACAGGATGGCAACCTTTCACTGTAAATAGCTTATTCTAGCTAATACTTTCCTTGTGGAACTGTAAGCAGCAGAGGGAAAACAGAATAGTGTCTGTTATTTGTCTTACACAAGTTTTTCAATAAGTTTAAAGGACAGCAATTTATCATCTTCAGATCTTAGAGGCCATGTCAACTAACTTTAACAGCCCACTCCAGAAATGACTTCCTCATGTTCAGCATGTTTTATCAAAGCTTAACATCAACTGCACTTTACACATTCCCTTTATTCCCTCCTCCATGCAGCTTTAAATCTGTGGATTTAATGTATAATTTCTCATAAGGCAAAATGCTTCTTATAGACTTGAAATAAATTACCGTAAACATATGGTAGTACTGAAAGTGTTTGTTTAAAAGTAAGATTTTTATGCCTTCTTCTTTTCCTGTAAGTTGCTTGGTTAAGCAAAGAATGGAAAATTAACATCTTCAAAACATGTGGTCTACCCAACATACCCAAGCTTTGTATAATAGTTTGCACTGGGTTGAGAAAGAGTACTGCTAGGTATAGTTTTAGTATCGCCTCCTTTTTCCATTTTACAAGCAATTGCAGATGGAGAAATACACAATCTCAGTCAAGCTGTCACAGGAACCACACTGAAAAAGATGAAAACATGTGGCATCAGCAAAATGTTAACCGTCTTTTAGTGGTGATGAAAGAAAGATGAGGCATGAGGTTTATCGCACTGTAAAAGCCAATCAATTTCTGGATGTTACCATGGTGATATGTCAGCCGATCAGTGCCCACATATGCAACACTTTCTGCAGCAAGAGTATATTCCTGTCTGTTAGCATTGAGCTTTGTTTATGCAAGTCTAACACATAACAGGCTTTGTGGCTGGGACCTTTGGGTCAAGCTTGGGTCAGAGCTGTGCTGATTGGGCTGTGGTAGCTGTCAGGTCTGGAACAGTGTGTTCTCTGCAGCCAAATTGGCCACAACCACAGGGGTCTCAGCCACCGAGCTGGAAACAACCCACTTACATGCCACACAAACTATTTTAGTCCATGATGGAGATCTGGATTGTCTGTGTTTTCCTCATATAAAGCAAAAGTATTTATAAAACTTTTTCTCTTTTTATGATATCACGACTACAAAGTTTAATACAAATTAGTTGTGATGTTATGTGATGGACCAACACAACATAGTGTATAATTTTAAAGTCTAAGGAAAATGATACATTGCTTTTAAAGTGGGCGTTGCATTTGCATTCAGCCCACCCTAAATCAATACTGTGCAGAACCACCTTTTACTGCAGTCACAGCTGCAAATCTTTTGGGGTATGCCTCTGATAGTTTTACACATCAAGAGATTAACATTCTTCTTTGCAAAATATATCCAGCTTAGATACATCCAGCTCTAATTAGGTTGAAAGTGTATGCAAAAGGCAATGTTCAAGTCTTCAAGGATTTTCAATTCAATCTGTTTGCACTTTGACTGGGGCATTGATCCATGATAGTTCTGGCTGTGGGTTTTGGTACATTGTCTGGCTATAAGGTGAGCCTTCTTCCCCAGACTCAATTCTTTTGTAACCTTTAACAGGTTTTCTTAAATAATTGCCCTCTGTATAGTTCTATCCACCTTTCTAATAACTTCAAGCAGAATCCATGCCTCAGCTGAAGATTAGCATTTCAACAGTGTGATGCTCTCACCACCTTGTTTTACTGTGGGGATAGGGTGTTCAGGGTGATGTGCAGTGTTACCTTTCTGCAGCAGAGCATTTTGTATTTATGTCAAAAATGCAGTTTTCATCTCATCTAAATAGAGACCCTTCCTCATTTTTTGCCAACAGTGACTGAACAGTGTTTGTATGACATGTCCAATGTCACATTGTGTTTTCATCGTGACAAAATGAGAAAAAGGTCAAAAGGTATGAAACCTTTGCAATGCACACTAGTCAATAGTCTCCTCTGAACCTTTTTTCTCAGGGTGTTTTTTTTTTTTATTTTATTTAACTGAGAGTTTATCTGTGTGCTGGAAGTTCACACATCTGGTCTCATAATCTGGTAGTATGACAGGCTAAAACACAATCTGACACGTATTTTCATCACGTGTCAGATTGTTGGAGATGATATATAGTACTGCATCTGTCAAATACTGATGACAATGAAATAAGGACAACATAGGCTGACTGTGGATGAGAGCTTTTCAATAATACAAATGTGTTTTGTTGTCTAGTACTTGCCTTAAATCTGATTTTAGTTTATTGCTGCAAGGAAAATGAAACGCATGATGCAACATTTTCATCTACCAACTCTTTTTATGAAATATTGGGCTTTTTATTGTATTTATGGATGATTTTCATACTTTTTCCCTCCGTGATTACAGGAACTATTCCAATTGGGCTACAGTATTCTAACATTCCCTTTTTAAAGAGAAGAGCAAGAACCTGAATCCATATTATTGACAAGTAATTATTATTTTATCAAGCTTCATCTCTGCCTATACAAACCAACTTTATCTCTACTTAGGTTTTAATTTCCTGCATAGCTTTTCTGTTTACCATCTGATCTCCAGATGCTTCAAACCTATTAACACTCGCACATTTCTCCAATGTTGCAGATGGGGCGCCGCTGAGCGAGCTGTCCTGGCCCTCTTCTTTAGCAGTTGTAGCCATCTCCTTCTCTGGCCTCTTCACATTCGTCTTCCTCATGTTGGCCTGCCTCTGCTGCAAGAAGGGAGACATCGGCTTCAAGGTGAGCTCTCTGTTGCCTCTCTGTTGGAGGCATAGATGTAAAATTATGCCTGTTTTTGTTGTTAACAAATTCCATTGTAAAGCATTTAAAGAAGCTGAAATGCTTAATGCGTTCAATAAGTTTAACACACAAAACACAAGTAAATGGAGTAAAAAAAAAGAGAGAGAAAACGAGCTGTTTTTAAAGAGATTTAAGAGAATAAATTATTGATTCACAGCATTCAGAAAAAGCCAACCTTCTAAATCTTTTACAACATTTCCCTATTTTAGTGTAAATGATGTAAGCAAGTGCTCCCCTACCAATCCCAGGCTGCCACACACTGTTTATGTTACCTTTGCCTGCCAGCATGACTCACACTGTGTCAAACATCTGCACCAAACCAAGCAGTAGATCAGGGCTAATAGTGATTGTCACAGTCACAGGGTATACAGAGAAGAATACAGAGTAGAATCTCAATTCAATTCAATTCAGTTTATTTATATAGCGCCAATTCACAACACATGTCGTCTCTGATGTTACTATACATGCTGTAGCTAGACTTTTAAATGTCCCCTTTTAATGTGCCGCTCTTACAGAGAATTAGCATTTAGATATCTTTTAATTTTGTCAAGTCCGTTTGTTCCTGCATTTTAATGGAGCTTACTCCATTTAGCTTTAGAGTGGATAAATTACATTCCCAACTCTAGAAGCAGCATCTTTTTGTAAGATTGCTAATACAAATCAGTTTGCAGCTGAAATGCAGGATGAAACCAATGGATGGGGAGAAGACAAATGTCCCAGTGGACCTTTTCATGGAGGGCTGTGTGCAACAGCCAAACAATTTTTTGGTGCAGTATACAGTACATACCCATGCAGTTGTTTTCATTTGGTGCCTGATTATGTTTCAAAAAACGGGCGGCTAGTTAAGTATTACAGACCACTTTGACTCACCCTACAAGCATGGAATTTGTCCGGTTTTCACCTGGATTTAGTTTGAAAATGGTCACTAGGATGTTGTTTCTGTACATGGTGAGGACCGTCATGTGTTGCTGCTGGAGACTGGTAGATCTGAGCAGCCCATAGCCTCCACCTAAACAGGGAATGGGCACTGTAAAGGTACCATTGCCTATTGTCAGTGCTTTTCTGCCAGGTCTTTCTGGAAGGAGTATAAGAAAAAACCTTCAAAATCTGCATATTAAAAGCTCTAAAATTTCAAATGCTTAAACTTTAGACATAACCAAAGCTTTATCAGTGTTTATCATTGTAGTGACATGTATTTTGAAGTATTCACTAAGCTGTGTCAAAGTGCATCTTGGGTCATCATGTCTTTAAAATAACGATGAGATGTTACTTGCATGCCAAGTGACTGTTTTTTTTTTGATGCCCAAAAAGCAAACAAGTAAAAAACTGGGAATATGGAGTTTATTAAACTCTTCTAAACCTTAACTGGAAACACATTTATACACATTTAAACACTTTTATAAGATAAAAATTAAGTAGAACTTTTCAGCACCAAAGCCTATAGGTGTCTTTGGTGGTAACCAAAAATGAATATGTGAAAAATAATCTCTCCCCACCTGTTAAGTATGATGGAAGATCTGTAATGTTTTGGGCCTGTTTCTTTTCCAAAGGTCTTGTGAAACTTGTTGGAGTACATAGCATCAATAACTCCTTGAAATATAAGAAGTGTTTAAGTAAAAATCTGTTGACTCTGCCAGTAAACTGAAGATAGGCCGTCATTTGGTCAAAACATATGGCCAATCAACATAGACATGGTTCACTAGACACAACATCAAAAACTTTTCAGGTTAGCTGAAGAGAAGAGAGCATACGAGAGAACCCATGACTCTAGATGGTATAACGAGGTTGTGCAAAGAGCAATATTACAAACAGATTGCCCCAAATGCAAAAATAATCATACAGTTAAGCTCAAAATAATTCATACCTCTGGCAGATTTTGGACTAGCCCAACTTGAATCCAATGAGAATATGTTTAAGGAGTGATCAATTCCTGCAGAGATATTATCTATCTTCCAGTCTTTAGGGTGAACCTTTTACCACCAAACAATTGCCTTTAAGTAACTAAGTGTTTCGCTCATGGACACCAGAGGAGAACTGAGTCAAAGCTTTAAATCACATTTAGTAAAAAAGTGGTTTACTACATTTACTACTGAGTGTAAAATTCATCAAATTAGTAGCAAACATTTCAATTAATATTGTAATAGTGCGAACACTTTATCTCTTTTTGCCTACAACTCATGAGTTAAAATCTTATTTGTAAGGTCTGCTTTCTTGTGGGACAGCACTATTGTAAACGCTTCATTTTTCTTCTCCAACACTGTGTTTCTACTGGAGCGGGCAGTGTGTGGTTCGGTATTAAGTGCTTTCTAAACTGAAGGCTCTCCTGGGATCTATGCACTGCTGACTCACAGCCAGGTGCTTGCTTTCACACTTCACTCAGGGGAGAGTGGCAGATGGTCGTCTTGAATGAGAAACGCACCTACACACATTCCTGTGCGCACATGTTTAACCACACAAACACATACTGAGCCATCCAGATATTGCATATTAGTCCAACCTCTAGTTTACTCTAGCGTTTAATCAGTTTTTCTCTTTACTTTCTCTGCTTATCTTTAAATCCACTGTTACTGCAAGTTTTCTTTCATGGTTGGTAGATAGTTAACCGCAGACAAAATGGATGGCTTTTGCATATGAATACAATGCTACACCCTGATGTATCAAACAACCCCCTTCTTAATTAAATAAACTAACAATATCTGCTTTAATTTTGGGGGATCATGTGGTTTAATATTTTGGGGCATCAAGAATGGTTCTGACTCTGGGAGAAAATATTACGGAAAAAGTTCCTCACTCAGCTAGACGGTGCCAGCTCCAGGTTCTGACAATATTAAGGCACTCGTCAATACTTACATTATTTCACCGTAGGGAGGAATCACATTTGGGATGGTATATCGAAATCCTTTAATGCACAATTACAAATGTAAAAAAAAAACAAAAAAACATAGGGATGATTCATTCTTTTAACTGATTGACTAAAGATATAAATCATTGATTGTGATTAAATATGTATGAACAAATTAAAAATGCTGTCTTGCTGCATCCCAGTTATTTACATTTAATAAATAGGAATGGAAAGGACGTAAGATAGTATTGCTGGGTGCTCATTGCAGTTTTTCTTCATGTGAAGAGCTCACAGCTTACTGGGGCAGAGATCCCTTAGGGCACTCCTACCATGTGGAATGAGGAGTGGATATTTGTTAATACATCGGATTTCTGTTCATTGACCTCCAAATGGAAGTGAAGTACTATCTGTTAAAATGCTCTGTTATTATGAGGTTTGTGTTCTGAAGATAAAACTACAACATCAGGATCTTAAACACTGTTCCAATAATTTATTTGTACCTTACTGAAATGATAAGAGGATAAATTATAACTTCTGTGACATCCTGTCTTCTTTTCCTAAAGCATATAGTGCAGGTTGCTATTTTTCTTTGTTAATATGCCTCTGTTGCAAATACCACCAGCAGTAGATGGTAAATATTTTACGCCAACTGCCTCTTGCAATCTGCAGAGGTCTTTGAGATGCATTTTGGACTTACTGCAGGTTGCATACATTTACATAAATATGGATATGGTCTTCCTCTAAATGTGCAAATAACACCTCATTTAAACTTTAGCAAACTACATCAGCAAATAGATATGCTATTTAGTAGACAGTACAGTTTGTGAAGCAAATGGATGATAGTTTAAATTGTACAAATAAATGACTGAACTTGTTAGGGTTTCTCCAGGCTTTTGGTTTCACAGAGCTTCATATTTTCAAATTTAAGTAAGGTTCGAAAGTGTTCTTTGGTCTGATCAAGATCTATCAAACCAAAAATATATATAATATTAATTAAAATATATTTATGTGGTTCCTAGAATGAATCTTTTACCCATTGAAAAGCATTGGGCACATAATAAAAGCAAGTCATCTAATCCTGTATATTTTGTATATTTTAAGCAGTGTTTTTATCTATCAAAGCTGTAAATGAAAGAAGAAAATGAACAAATGATATTACTGATATTTCTTAATTGTGAAACAAATGATAAAAGCATTAGTTCATCTGATATAATAATGGAAAGTGAAGCTGAAGTAGCTATATGATTTGATTTAAGATGATGTTGAGAGAATAGAATATGATATGGGATATATCATATTCTATGATATGATCGATAACACAAGATGATGGCAAATGTTTGTGTGAAAAAAACTGGTCTTTTCAAGGGTGTGGGGGGTGAATACTTGTAGTGAGATGAATACTTGGCTGAAACAGCAGCCGGCTGTATTGTGTAAGACTGAATTTTGACACAGATTGATGGCACTTATTCATGACGCGTGCTCTGGGCCTCATATGATAAGTTGTTGATGTGAATTATCTTAATAACCGAAAGAGGACAGTCTGATTAGGGATCAATAATAACCCTGCACCCCCCATCTTCATGATGGGGGGTCCAAAGTCTCACTCATAGATTCCACCCCCCAACCTTTTTATAACATATCACATTTTGTTTCACATCATCTTTTATATAAAACATGTATGCAATAAATAATCTGTGAGCTTCCTCTGGGATACTGTATGTGCCTTAGTGCGTTCAGTGAAGTGAACAGGGTAGGAGACCTTGTGCAAGCAAATCCGAGTCTTCAATAAATTCTCAACAGAGAGGAGTAGTTTTGTGGTCTGTACTCACATAAATGAACATGGTGAGTTTTTTTTAACTCAATATAATGCTAAGGGGCAGGAAGATTGGTTGTAGAAATAAATCAAAACACAAAGAGGAATAGGAGGGATTTGGGGTAAGAGGGAGCGTCACAGTAAGGGAAAGGCCATTTTTCTGCAATGGCTAAATATAGATCACACACTCTCTGCCTATCCTTCTAATGTAGAGTAGACAGTTAACCTTTTATTTTAAAGGTTATACTTTACGTAATGCAAAGTAAAAGATTTAGCTGCAGTCTTGGTGTGGCATGGTATCATAAACAGTGTCTTGTAAAAGTATTCACACCCCTTGAACTTGTTCACATTTTCTCATATTAGTTTTAATGGTATTTTAATGGTATTAGTTTAGTTTATACAAAATTGAATCCAGCTGTCCCCTGTTGTAAAATATGGTTGCGGTAGCATCATGCTGTGGGGACACTTTTCATCAGAATAAAAAGGGAAACTGGTCTGAGTTAATGTGATGGAGGTAAGTAAAGCCCATCCTGGAACAAAACCTATCAGAGGTTGCAAACCATTGAAACCGAGGTGATGGTTCCACTTTTCAGCAGGACAGTAACGCTAAATAAACAGCAAGAGCTACAACAAAGTAGTTTAGGTCAAAGCATATTGTGTTAGAATGATCCAAAGTCCAGACCTAAATCCGACTGAAACTCTTTGGGAAGAGTTGAAAAGTGTAATTGAAACAGATTTTCCACATAATCTCACTGATCTTTAGCTACTTTGCAACAAAAAAAAGAAAGCATTTTTTTTCTCTCCATATGTGCAAATCCAATGGAGACATACCCTAAAAGATTTGCAGATGTTTTTTGACCCAAGGGGTCAATACTTTAAAAACAAAGGATTCCACAGAGTTTTTTTTGTTAAAAAACATTAATAATTATGTATCATTTTTCTTCCACAGTGATGCACAACATTGTGTTGATCTGTCTAATAAATTCCCAATAAAATACTCTGAAGTATCGTCAATAAAACCTTCTGGTTCAAAGCTCTAGTCCCCGTTTTTAATCCAAAATCCAGATTAAATTATTGAGTGTTTTTTTCTTTTTAATGTATTTGAAAACCTTCCACAAAAACAGCACACTGTTATTTGATTCAAGAAAGATATTTATTAAAGGCAGAGTAATTTGGAAAACGTGCTAATTCTTCAAGAGAACATAGAAATATAATTAAATGCATGTCCTTGAACCGCCACCTTAACGTGGTGGAGGGGTTTGAGTGTTCAAATGTTCCTAGAGGCTATGTTGTCTGGGGCTTAAATGCCCCTGGTAGGGTCTCCCATGGCAAACAGGCTCTAGGTGATGGGGACCCAAAGAGCTGTTTAAAGGGAATCCTTCATGAGGAAAAATATATCGGGGCACCTGACGTCGCCCGGGGGTTACAGCGGACCCCCGGGGTCCCTACCCTGGAGCCAGGCCGGGGGTCGGGACTCGTCGGAGAGCGCCTGGTGGGCCCGGGTTTGGGCTCCTCGCGGGCCCGGCCGGGCCCAAAGGGCCCCCCGAACGAGAGACCCCCCCCCCCCAGAGGCCCCATCCCCCAGTGGGCCAAACCCCCTGCAGGGGGGAACCGTGAGGGACGGGTGCAAAGAGGTTGGGGTGGCGGACGAAGGGGGGGGGTGTAGACCTCAGCGGCCCGATCCCCCGGGATGTTTTAGGCTGGCTCTGGGACGGGGAATGTTTGGGGGGTTGGGGGGGAAAGGGAGGCCGAGCTTGTGCGGGAGGTCGAGAGATATCGACTAGAAATAGTCCGGGGCTCGCCTCCACCCAAAGGCGTGGGCTCTGGAACCCATCTCCTTGAGAGGGGCTGGACTCCCCTTTTTTATTCTGGAGTGGCCCAGGGGGGAAAAAGAGGCGGGGGGCTGGGTGGGTGTTTTGCTTGTTGCCCCCCAGTTCAGCCGTCTCATGTTGGGGTTTTACCCCCGGGGGGAATGAGTGGGCTCGCATCCCTGCGCCTTCCGGGCCCGGGATAGGTTCTCTGACTGTTTTGTTCGGCCCCTACGGGCCCCGAGCGTAGTGCGGAGTACCCGGGCCTTTTTGGTGCCCCTGTCGGGGGTGCTGGATAGTGCCCCCCCCGGGGGACTCCATTTTTTCTGCGGGGGGACTTCAAACAACCACGGGGGAAAAACACAGTGACACCTGGAGAGGGCGTGATCGGGAGGAAATTTGGCCTCCCCATCTAAATCCAGGGGTTTGTTTTTTTTTTGGACTTCTGTGCTAGTCACGGATTGTCCTAATGAACACCATGTTCAAAAAAAAAGGGTGTCCATCAGTGCACTTGCACCAGGACACCCTTTAGGCAGGAGGTCAATGATCGACCTTTTTTTGTCGTATCATCGAACCTTGGGGCCGCATGTTTTTTGGACACTCGGCGGGGAAAGAGAGGGCTGAGCGGGGTCCACTGATCACCACCTGGTAGTGATTTTTGGATCCGCTGGAGGGGGAAAAAGCCGACAGACTTGGCAGGCCCCAAGCGCATAGTGAGGGTTTTGTGGGAACCCCTGGCGGCCCCTCGGCCCAGGATGTATTCAACTCCCCCTTTCCGGGAGAGTTTTTGCCCCTTTTCCGGGGGATGTTTTTGAGACATAGAGTCCTGAGTGAAACATTTTTCTCCGGCATCTATTGGGGTTCGATGCTGCTCCCCGTAGCTGCGGCCGGGAAAGGGGTCTGCGGTGCCTTCCGGGGGCAATCCCAGAACCCATTTGGGTGGACCCCGGCAGGAAAGGGGGTTATGTTGTCAAGCTGAAGAAGGAGCCCCTATCGGCTGTGGTTGGCTTGTGGGATGGCATGGCATGGCAGTCGGGAGTGCCTCGGGGACTGGCAGACCGGGGTGGGGGGTCCCCTTCATAAAAAGGGGGGACCGGGGTGTGTTCCCAACTACAGGGGGGCCACCCTCAGCCTCCTTGGTAAGGGGCCTACCCCGGGGTATTGGGAGAGGGAAAGACCCCGGCCTGTAGTCGAACCTCGGCTTCAGGAGGGAAGGTGGTTTTCGCCCCCGGGCCGTGGAACACTGGCCCCAGCTCCTATACCCTCTAAAAGGGTACTCGGGGGCTCTGGGAGTTTGCCCAACTGTTTTCCCACATTTTTGTTTTTGTGGACCTGGAGAAAAGGGGCATTTCCGACTGTGTCCCCCCGTGATGCCTTGGGGGGGGTGCTTCCAGGAGTATGGAATCGGGGGCCCTTTATTAGGGGCCATCAGGGCCCTTTACGGCGGGGCAGGAGTTTGGTCCGCATTTCCGGCACTAAGT
Organism: Crenichthys baileyi; assembly: GCA_036173005.1. Taxonomy (NCBI): domain Eukaryota; kingdom Metazoa; phylum Chordata; class Actinopteri; order Cyprinodontiformes; family Goodeidae; genus Crenichthys; species Crenichthys baileyi. Next base: position 255,502 of record JAHHUM010001166.1, read on the forward strand.
CGGACCTGTTTCCGGTGCAATGTTGGACTCCGGCAGGGCTGCCCTTTGTCACCCGGGCCCTTGTTCAAAAAGGGGCCGGGGGGAAAGTCTTTTTTTTGGGGACCAGTGGATTTCGTCTCTTTTTTTTTCAGATGACTGGTCCCCGTGGCCCCCTCTAGCCAAGACCCACGCATGCGCTGGGGCGGTTCAGAGCTGAAAGGTGAAGGGGGGGGCTGGGATGAGGAATCAGCTCCTCCAATTCAGAGGCCATGGTACTCAACCGGAAAAGAGTGGCTTGTCCTCTTCCAGGTTTTGGGGGGTGGAGTTCCTGCCTCAAGGTGAGGGGTTCAAGTACCCCCGGGGGGTCTTTTTTCACGAGTGAGGGAAGAATGGAGCCGGGGAAGATCGACAGACGGATCGGTGCGGGGTGCCGCAGGGGAATGGGGGTTTCCTTGGGGCCGGTCCTGTTGTGGTGAAGAGAGAGCTGAGGGCCAAAAACGAAGCTCTCGATTTACCAGTCGGTCCCAGTTCCAACCCTCACCTAATTTGGGCCATGAATTTGGGGTCATGACCGAAAGAAAGGCGAGATCCCGGATACAAGGGGGTCTTGAAATGAGCTTCCTCCGTTGGGTGGCCAGGCACTCCCTTAGAGATAAGGGTGAGGAGCTCGACCATTGGGGGAGGGGCCTCGGAGTAGAGCCGCTGCTACTCCACATCGAAAGAGCCAGTTGAGGGGCTCGGGCCATCTATTTCTGGATTTCCCCCCTGGGAAACCCTTTCCCGGGAGGTTTCCAGGCATGTCCCACCGGGGAGGAGGCCCAGGGGACGGCCCAGGACATGCTGGAGGGACTATGTCCTCTCGGGTGGCCCGGGAACACCTTGGGCCTCCCCTCGGAGGAGCTGGAGGAGGTGTCTGGGGAGAGGGACGTCTGGGTGTCTCTGCTGAGTCTGCTGCCCCCGCGACCCGGTCCCGGATAAAGCGGAAGACGACGAGTACGAGTACGAGTGCTAATTCTTCAAGAGAACATAGAAATATAATTAAATGCATGTTTTTGTAGTGCTAAAAGCAAGATAATGATGTGATGTTCAGTTGTAATGAAATTAAAGAAAGACTTTGTCTATACAGTTTGAATAGCTGTTTGCATTAGTGTGTGACCACTCAATGTAGGCTAAATGACTAATGTATATGGGTAGGTGAATGTGACTCAGTGTATTTAAATGCCTGCACAGTTGGGCCATTGTCTCCCACTCCCTGGTTGGGACCAGATGACTAATCCCAGTGTCTGTCCTTACACCAGGAATTTGAAAACACAGAGGGAGAAGAGTACCAGGCAGACCTCTCTGCTCTGGCCTCGCCTTCCTCCCAGAACGGGCCCGAGGTTTACATTCTTCCTCTCACTGAGGTCTCCCTGCCCGTCTCCAAACAGCCCGGAAGATCAAGTAAGAATTAACAACAAATTCTCAACATTTTTTTTTCTAAAAGTGATGACCAGTTTTCATTTAAGCCTTCTTGACATTCATTACGTCACGAAAGTTAGAACAGTGCACAGTGACTTCATGAAAAGTTAGAACTTTATATACGCTAAATATCTATATATAATCCGGAAAGCCTAAATGATATTGCAATGGCTTTGTAAGTTTCTGGTAGGTTAATTTATTAAATTTTAATATACACCATCAATATGGATATATTCAAAAATCAGAAAACATCCAAGAAGTAAAATATGGCCCTCACCAATAGGGCTCATCCTTCTGTAAAATTTTAAGATGTGTGAAGGTGTTACATTCATCTGCTCCAACAAAGATATACAGGAATAAACTAGGATTAGTTGATTGATTGAATTTATTTGGTGACAGGACAGATGAGAACATTAGTGCTTCATGACAATGATCATGTATCAAAACAAGTAGGCACAAGAAAGCCAAAAGCTTGTTTCCATTGTGGTCCTCCAGCCACCTCAGCCTAATAGAAAATTTGTGGGCAGAGCCGAAAAGGTGTTGTGCAAGCAAAGTGTCCTACAACTTGACTCAGCTGAACCAGTCCTGTTAAGAGAAATAGGCCGAAATTCCAGCAAACTATCCTTAGAAGCTTGTGAAAGGATAACCAAAGTATTTGACACAGTCATACAGTTGAAAAGGCAATTCTACCAATTATTAGAAAAAATGTTTGTTAACTCCTGTCTTTGAAGAAAGAGTTGCATTATTCTGGCATTCAGCAAATGTAAATTATTAAGTCATTGTCTTACCTAAAAAAAAAAGGAAAGGCTTAGTCTGTTATAATGCTTAAAGTGAACTCAAATTTTTTTATTGTATTTTTACATATAGTAATAATAATTGTTATTATTATTATATAATAACAATAATAGTTATTATTATTATTATAATACTTTTGCCTTGCAGCAAGAAGGTCCTGGGTTCGACTCCCGGCTGGGGGTCTTTCTGCATGGAGTTTGCATGAGTGTGTGCATGGTTGTTTGTCCTGTATGTCTCTGTGTTGCCCTGCGATGGATTGGCAACCTGTCCAGGGTGTACCCTGCCTCTCGCCCATAGACTGCTGGAGATAGGCACCAGCTCCCCTGTGACCCACATTGGAATAAGCAGTATAGAAGATGAATAAATGAATGAATGAATAAATATTATTATTATTAATCAACCGACTAGTTAAACTATCAATGAATGCACTGACCCACTGCTGGGGTAAACTTTTCTATCTTATCAGTTTGCACATACGAAAAACTTTTATCCGCACCATTTTTTATGTATTGTTTTTGCTTCACATTTATATTTTAGGCTTTTCTATTTCATCTGTTTGTATTTCATCAGGTCATCCTTTCTCATGTTGATTTGTGCATGTTCATTTATGTGTCAGGATGTGGCATAACCTCAATTTGTCTTGCCCCTGCATGACTCACCAGCTGTCTGTGCTGCGCTGGGCTCATTCTGAAAGGAAGGTTTTAGCTGCTGGTCTTTGGCATCCCAGGATGAGAGCACCAGCAGTGATTGGACAAGGCAGCCTCGGGCTCGTAGCCAATCGGCAGCCTTGCCTCTGTCCCTCGTAGCGACGGCTGTGTGATTGGTGCAGGTGTTGCAGGGCGAGGAATGAACAAGTGACAAGAGATTGTGAAAGGGAGATTGTTTCAGCCTAAGAATAAGAAGAATGGTGGTGATCAGGCAAAGACTCTTGGAGGATTTCATACAAAGGGAAATCTCTGTGTTTCAGGTATTTTAAGTATTTCAGTCAAATGTATATATGTAAAGTGAACATGACAGTAGTTTAGTTAGCCACGCATAAATTATATATAAAAAAAACAGACTAGCAATGTCCAGGCATGATTCACATTAGAAATAACAGCATACATAATAAATGAATAATTAGTGTAACTGCTACTAGAAGAAAACTGCTTGTTGCGTAACTGGTACATAAACCATGAAGGCTGCTAGATCCACTATGAACACACTGTAAATCTGGACACACAACTTAATTTTTGCCATTGGTCTGACATCCCTGTGTTCTACCTTTTCGCTTTTATCTTTTATTCAAGAGGTCAAATTATGCTTTTCTACAGATGCTTCAGAGTGTATGTGTGTGAGTTTGTTTCATTCCACCATCCCACGGATCTTACAAGGCTCTGGATTGTACCATTTTCTTTTAGAATCTTATGAGTAGTGCAGGAATGCACAATCATGCTTGAACTAATGGAGTTAGGAACATTACAGCATCCTTTATTATTTACTCTCCAACTCTTTATGGAGGAAGAATTCATCAGTGAGCAGTAGTGGTTGTGAAGTGAAGTGTCTGTTATCACTGTGACAACCACCGTCCAGTGTTCCACCAGAGAATGGGCCTTGTGTATATGTGTGTGTCTGCCTAGTGTACTAGGTACCAGGAGATCCACCGTAAGTGTGTGAGTGAGCGAATCGAACAATAGCCCTACTTTGAATCGACTGGCCAGTAGGGGAGTGTAAGGCTGGGCTAAAACGTCCGTGGAACGCATCAGCGGAGGACTGGCATTGTGGGGTGAATACAGTGAGGAGTCTGTGACAGAATGAAGAGAGACAGGGAAAGGTTGTGGCATGCAACAGGGCCGAAGAGCAAGGGTAGAGGGCGGGGGGCTGAGATAGGGGTGGTGAATGTGTATGACAGAGATCTTTTTTGCATTGGACAGAGCAGTGTTTGTTTCATCTTTGGTTGAGGAATGCTGCTGTCCAGGGTGACAGGGGGGCATTATGTGGACCTTATGTCATTACTGGGTGACTTGAAGCTGCTAACAGAGCTTCTGCGTCAGATGGCATACAACCAACATGTGTGACGGTCACTTTGGGCTCGATGCATGTCCAGAAAATCTGTGTCCTGGGTGAAAGGAACCACTGAACCAAATTGGTCTTCGTTTTTCCTTCTGTATATTCAGTATAGCCTGCGTAGGAATCAAGGATTTTAGTATTTGCACAACAGCTGGAAAGCCCTAGAGGGGGACAGCGTGTGTATGTCCCAGTTGGAGGATGAGCTCGCTGCAGATGGGGAGAGGCAGTGTGGTGAGCTTGTTCAGCTGTTGGAGGGCTCGGTGGGTTAAATCCTGCCGAGGCTGTCTCACACAGACTGTGACCATTGGGCTCTTTTTCAAATACACACAACGAGGGCTGAGATGCCTGGGGCAGGAGCCGGGGCCTCTGGCTCTTGGTTCTCACACTCTGAAGCGGTGCACCATCTCAGTTGGGGTCATGGACTCAGACCCCGTCACGTACTAAGAGTGGCCAGCCACTTCGCCTTGCTGTCATTATCATCTCAGGACTCACAACATCTGTTTCCTGAATCATGAGAATTCAAGGAGGTAATGCATTGATCAAAAATGATGTGATTTTGCCAATCGGGACTCCTTTGTGGCGATTTTACCTAAGATGCCTGGATGTTGAATTTATTTTTGTGGAAATAAGCATTTTTGTAATTGCTGAATTTTGTTTAGGATATAGTAAAATCCTTTCATGGCTCTCGAGGTTTGTTCCCTTTTTTATTATATATTTCAAGTGACTCATTTACTTCAAATTTGTGGATGTTTTTTTTTATAAAATCTGTTTTTTTCTTAGCAATCGTTCAGCTTTTGCAGTCTACAGTTCCTTCCAGTCTTATAGCAGTTTTGTGATCTTTTATTATTATATTTTTTCAGTACAGCTGCTGAAATCATCTGACATTGGCCGCCATAGCCTGCTGTATCTAAAAGAGATTGGACATGGCTGGTTTGGAAAGGTAGTGTGTTTCTCTGTTTCTTGCTTTTAACAAACTTTTATGCACACTCAAGATATATTGATTCCCCTGTTGCTAATGAATTGCTCTAAGTTAACATCTGTACTATCCTTACTATATTTGATGCTTGTTACTCTTTAGAACGTGAGGGTAAAGTGATGAAGATCTGAAGGCCGACGCAAATATTTGGCACTTATGTCAGGGTGTCAGTTCTGTGGGAGAGAAGCAGAAATTCACAGTTACAATGGATTCCTTACAATTTAACACATGAAACTGCAGCACTTTGAGTTCTCCTCATGCCACTCCCTTTTTCCACTCTAAAGTTTGCAGCTTTATATTGATGATGCTTCTACTTAATGCCATCACCCCCAGTCTGGCCCTGAAAAAGCTTGGCTCTCTTGTTTTTTTCTTTCCATAATCCCATAGGTTCTATTAGGGGAGGTCACTGCAGGCGTCGGCACCACCCAGGTGGTGGTGAAAGAGCTGAATGCCAGTGCAAGCGTTCAGGATCAGTTTCAATTCCTGGAGGAGGCCCAGCCATATCGGTCCGTACCACAAACATAAAATCTTACCAGAGTGACCGACTTCTGTTTCATGTTATTTACTCTATGTATGTATGCTATTTAAATGTTTGTTGCTCTTGCAGAACCCTTCAGCATCCTGCAATCCTGCAATGCCTGGCACAGTGTTCAGAGGTCACTCCTTACCTCATAGTTATGGAGTTTTGTCCTCTGGTATGAAAAAATAAATAAAGTTATTTGCTACTTCATAAATACCTTCTTATTTTAATACTTGGCTCTGCATTGCTTCGAGTCATGTACAAGTAGAACACCTTAAACCCTCATTTCCTGTTTTTTCTTCCACTCAGGGAGATGTTAAGAATTACCTCGGCAGCTGTCGGGCTACTGATTTGGACACTCCAGATGCCTTGATTCTCCAGAGAATGGCTTGTGACATCGCTTCAGGGCTTCTCCATCTTCACAAATACAATTTTATCCACAGGTACATAGCAATGGTTTCAGTCTCTTTACACGTAAATCTGCGTTTACTGCACTATTTGAGCAGCATCAACTTGAAGGTTTTGTGTGCCCCCTTTTGGTCTCTTCCTGCAACAACATCCTGGTGCTGCCTGAGTACTTGACACAAACTCCAGCATCAGTGATTTTGTTGCCGGGGGCAAGCCACTCTTCGCTCCCATGACGGCCATGCTCAAAAGCTCAACATTTAAAGGAGGTCAGATTAGAAATGTTTTCTCATTCATACAGCCAGGTGTAAGAAAGCAGTAGATTCATATAAACAGTGTTTATCCACACTAGGTGCATTTTTTTTAAAGTTAATCTCAGGATTTCTTTGGCACAACAGTGACGTGGCCCTGCGAAACTGCCTTCTTACTTCAGAAATGTCTGTTAAGATCGGCGACTATGGGCTGTCTCACAGCCTATATAAGGTCAGCCCTTTGATAAAAAGTTTTTTCTTTCACTTTTAATTCCCCTTCCAGTGACAAACCCTTGATTTGTGTTTATTCATGTAGGAGGACTATTTCATAACACAAGACCAGCTTTGGGTGCCTCTGCGCTGGATTGCACCAGAACTCATAGATGAAGTCCACGGAAACCTGCTGGTTGTTGATCAAACCAAAAGCAGTAACATATGGTGAGGAATCTAAAAAAGACAGAAACAAATCTGTCACAGATATAACTGTCTTAAGCCTATCCAACACCCTTAGTTTTATTTTTTGCTTCTACTGTTCTTTGTTTAATTGGAACCTAACAGTTTTGACCTAACTCGCAATTAAGCTTAAGGTGAAATGACTTTTTCACATATGGTCATATTGGTTAGGATAGCTCCCTTAATAAATAAAATCATAATTTTTTTGTACTTACTAAGGTTTTCTTTTTTGTAATTTTTCTGCCAATATTAAACATGCAATTGTGATTTAAAAAAAAAGCAAAAATAAGTAAAAGGTATTACGAGGCAAATACTCTTCAGTGGCACTGTATTGCTATTGATTATGTCCTTTGTAAAAAAAACAAATTCATTTTGTAGCATCTAGCATATTTAATTCTATCTCCCCTCTCTCCAGGTCTGTGGGTGTGACTTTATGGGAGCTGTTTGAGCTAGGAAACCAGCCGTACAGACATTACTCTGACAGGCAAGTGTTGACATATGCTGTGAAGGAGCAGCAACTTAAACTACCCAAACCCCAGCTGCAGTTCCCCCTGGATGACCGCTGGTGAGACATGCTTGCATATTTACCCACTTTGGGAAATACAAAGTTGATCCTCAGACATGTTATGACATGACTAAGCTGGATTCCTATCTGACCAGTTATTTTAAAAATAGCCAATGTTTTGTTGCATCCAACCATTGTAGTTAGATTTCTCATTGCAATTGAGAAAAGCTGATTCATAGTTTTAGTTTTCTTTATGGCCCTCCTGGTATAAAGCAGAGTTAAATCGCCACATCAATCTTTTTCTGGAAAACGGCTCAACATTGTTTATACCTTTCTATTTTGAATTTTTGTTGTTCAATGAGAAAAGCATTTGGCACCAACACTGACACACAAAGAGAATCTTTTAACTGAGTCAGCAACCATACTGCAGCCCCTTTATATACGCAGTAAGTTATTGGCTAGAGCTGTAAATAAATGCCAGGTGTAGCTGTAAAGTGCTGAGCTCCGAAGTTATCTTTAAATTGCTATGTTGTTTATCTCTCAATTTTTTTTAACCTTCTCCTTCTCATTTAGAATACCATTAATCGTGTCAAAGTTAGTAAAAATGTGCAACATTTTTGTAACTTTTCAGGTATGAAGTTATGCAGTTCTGCTGGCTTCAGCCTGAGCTCAGGCCCAGCAGTGAGGAGGTGCACCTTCTGATCACATACCTGTGTGCCAAAGGATCGAGTGAAGCTGAGGAAGACTTTGAGCAACGATGGAATGCCTTGAAACCCAATTTGCTTGGCAGCACATCACACACAGCTGCATCCACAACCCTGGTCCTCACTTCCACCCCTGCTGACATTCCCAGTGCAGACCAAATCCAGACAGTGGAGCTGGCCTCCTCTGCCTCGTCCTCCTTCCCTCTCTTGGAGCACTTCTCTGACAGCTTTCACTCTGACACAGGGGATGACCTCCTAACCGTCACCGAGACAAGCCATGGCCTCAACTTTGAATACAAGTGGGAGCCAGCCCGAGCTGAACAGCCCTACTGCTCTTCCTCTACAAGTGGGCAACTGGGCCAGGAGAACCCACACTACCAGGATATTTATTATTCTAACACAGGAAGTACCTCAGTGGACTGCAAGAGTGACAGTCTGACATCAAGCAAGTCCCCATCCTATTATGAATCAGAACACACCAGTGTTGTCCCAGTGCTGAGTGCCCACAGCCCCTCTATTAGTAGTGAGTACTACATTCGCATAGAAGAACCTGTCCAGCGCAGCATCAAGTTTGATGATTGTATTGGGGACTACTGTTCAGAACTGGAATCTTCTAACAGAAGGTTGTCATCTGAGAATCAAGCTAGTTCTTACTGGTCCACCACCGACAACATTAAAGCAGATGATTCAAGTCCTACCATTCAACTACACACACATCCACTGCTGAGCCCTTCATCTAACGACAGTCCAGTAAAGTCAGGTTGTTCTTATAATTCACTTCCGTCTTATAGCAGTAATGCAAACTACTGTGACAAATCACCGCCACCCAAGATACAGAAGCAACCCTCTCCCTCTGCCCTGGAAAACTCACCAGAGATTCAAATAAACCATCTTCATACAGACAGTCTGTTAGAAAACCCACGCAGTTTATCACAGGCTATCAGCAGCCCCAGTTTAGGATTCTGCGATCCTTACCTTGAACCACACACAGGTCAAAGCACAGTGAAGGAAAGCTGCCATAATATGTTGGGCCCCCTCAGAAAGACACTACACATTGTAAACCACGTTGACATAGATGTAGGAGAGGATGATGACCTACAGTTGAGTCGGCAGAAAAGTAGAGAAGTTGAGGATAAAACCAACTGGATCTCAAACCGTTCAGCAAACAACAACAGCTTTGACAGCAGACACACGGGCGGTGGAAATGACAGTTGTGTGACTCTTCGATCAGATGCAACAGATACATGGGTTTTAACCAAGGCCACCACGAGAACCTTCCAAAGCTTCAAGCCTTGTGGCACCTTGGGGGGCAGTGAGGAAGGCCCTGAATGGAGTGCATCTTGCATGTCTGTTGGTTTAGACTCGTACATTCAGATATGCCACAAAGAGTCGGCTCAAGAGAAGCCTGCAAGTTTGGATATCTTTCAAAGCAACAGTGTTCTTACCAACTCGAGCGAGAATAGCAGTAGTACAGAGGGTGGAAAAATGGAACCTCAGACTGATCAAACAGTAACCTTGTCTGATATGCAGAGATGCAAAATGTGGGAAGGAGTTTCAGATGGAACATCTGTGGGTCTGAGTGGCCTCAGGCTGAATTATGCAGAGACATCCAAAACCAGTAGAAACCAGCAATGTGCAGTAGACGTTAGGGACTCCAGACCCTGCCTGGTTGAACTTGGTGACTACAGTGAGGACGAGGAAGATGACATAACTGATATTACATCAGGAATCTTTGCTGACTTCAACCTTGACCTTAGTGAGGTTGAGGAGGAAGACATCAGCCCAAAAAAGATTTTGGAGGGGAATTCAGACGCTTTGGGTGCCATTAATGTGCTTTCATCAGTGGCAAGCTCCTGTGAACAGGCCTTCAGCCCTGATCCCTATAACACCCCCATCCTGCCTAAATCTCTGGATAGTGGCTATGACACAGAAAACAATGAATCTCCAGAGTTTATGTTCAAAGAGCTTGGAGATCCACTTGGTGGTGAAAGTTGCCCTGGGCTGGGTGGGGAATCTGAAATTGCTCTGCATGTTGGTTTAGCGCAGGGTGTCTGCACTTCAACAATCACATCAGAGCTACATGTAAAGAGTCTTGTTGATAACAATCCCTACAGGGACTCCGCTTATTTCTCTGACTATGATGTAGAAAGTGAAAGGAGTCCCAAAGAGGAAGGCAGGAGGTTCTTTGCAGAACCTGTGAAGCGTCATGGCCCTGACGATGCTTTAAGCTCTGCAGGAGAACATATTCTGGAAAATAATCTAAACTGCGAGAGGAATTTAACAAATCTGAGACGTCTCAAAAATTGCATTTTGGCAAATCTCTCAGAGGCCAACTCACATTTAGCCCACAATATCCAAACCCCTGAGTTGTCCATGCTGTCACCATTTCCTCAACAGATGGGTGGGTGCCTCACCAAAGAAGCTGCTCCTGCTGATGATGATATGGGGTTGGATACGGAGCATTCAGGGGATGAGACTGCATCTGAACTCAATTCCTTGAATGGGTCAGAGCCCTCCTCCTCTGTCCTGGAAGCCTCTGCAAACCATGAAGAGGGTAGCAGAGGAGCAGAAGGCTGCTCCTCTGTCCATTCATCAGTGTCTGGTTGCTCAATCACCAAATGCAGAGACAAACCCTGTGAAGAAAATGAAAATGTGGAGGAATCTACAGAGGAGGAAAAGGTGCCTGAACAGAGTCATGTCAGCGGGGAGAAAGAGCACCAACGAGAGGGTGGGAAAATTAACGAGGAGGATTTTGAGGACATTGATGCAGAGGAATGCGACAGCTTATGTGAGGAATCTAACGGTCCTCATGATCTTTCCACCTCCTCATCATTGTTGGAGCTTTGTGGAGAAGACGTAAGAGCTCCACTGGAAGAGGCTGAGGATGAAGATGACTCTGATGAAAGCGAGTCTGATGAAGAACTGAGAACATACAACATCCAAGATGAAGAGAGCGAGGGGAGTGAAGAGGATTTTAGCACAGTGCCGGTGGTCGTAAGTGACTGCAGCAGGGCGAGACACCTCCGCAGCCTCCTGAAGATGCCCACCCTGCTTACCCAATCCTTCTGCGAGGAGTTGGACAGGAAGAAAAAAGCAGTATCCTTTTTTGACGATGTCACAGTGTTTCTTTTTGACCAGGTATGACAGTTTAATGGATCAAAGTTACACCATGTTGTCTTAATTGATATTATTGTTTAAACCCTGTATCTTCCAGGAGAGCCCCACTGGAGAACTGGCAGACTGTTCGTTTTCCACGGAAGGAGAGCCAATTGAACAGGAAACATCAAACTTAGATCTTGAAGCTCAATCCGATGATGCTCAGTGTTTCGCTAAGGAAACAAATGAAAACAACTTAGCACAGGGTAAGCACACATAACAATGTTACGCTGGTTTATTTATTCATTCCAAACGTTTAGCATTATTTATTAGAAGGAAGAGCGTAAAGGCAGATTTTCAATCTCCAGTTTTTGTAAGGCTCTGATTGGCATTACCAATTTCTCTTTATATAGAAGTCCCTGTAAAGATGAAAAAGTATTAAAAATATATCTTACTATTTTTCCTACTATGAATGGTCTTGCTATTTAAAATAGATTAGAACAATCCTTTATTTGTTCCTAAATTGGGGATATTCATTGTACTAGCACCAAAGTGACTGGCAAATGGAAAACGCACAAATACACCTAAAAATGGGTTTGCGGGAGCAGTCAGTATAAAACATGGTTATTTATTTTAAATCAATGACAAAATGATTAGGTATCTGCAATTTTTCATGACACACAGTTGCTGAAAGTCAAAGGGTTAAACAGAGCAACTTTGCTGTGGTGCTTACCCCAATTTGCTCTTGGTCAATTTGCCTTTTCGCCAGTCCAACAAGAAGACCCAAAGATGTATGGGCATAGCCTTCCTGCAGCAGAAACCTCATTTTGGAAATGTACGCACATACTGACCAGCAGCAGCAGCCTTCCTTCTTCAGTAATGACTTCCACACTGAAGATTGCCATTAGTGTGACCTGCTGGCGCTCAGCTTCGGTGTATTCAATGATTAGAAAAACCTCCGGCTTGACTTGCAGGTCACTAGTCAGGGCCACTCTAGAAATTGTCCTCTTCATGTCACCAAGAGATGTTTTTCAGTGTATCTCAAACATTTTCTTTACCATTACATAGGTGGGAATTTCGAATGGGAAGAGGAGCACTCTGTGGTGACCTTACCATCCTCGCTTCACACCATCCCCGAGCCTGTGTTCTCACACCCTTCTGTCACCGATACACCTGAAGTTCCTAAACCTGTTGCAGTTCCACTTAACCGTTTCATGGTGTCTCGATTCTCCATCACGCATGTGTCCGACTCCCATGCAAGCACAGCAACAGGTCTGTAATAAACACTCACTTACACACTTAAAATGCTTGCAATATGCTGTAGTAATAAAAATCACTTGTGTCCAACAGGGAATACTCAAGATACTCCAAAACACTGAGTCTTGCAGGGAAGACCAGAGGAGGTGGAGCCAGAAAAGCAGCATTATGATATTCAAGATGATTTTATAGAATTTTATTTTATCTTTCTTAGTGTTTGGGACTTCTGATTTTGAGACCCTTTATAAGACAGTGCCTCATATTGCGGTCGGATACTTTAATTTGCACAAACTTTATTTTTATTTGACATAAGTGTAATAGCAGTAGGAGTGAAAATCTGATTTTAAGAACTGCAGAATGAGAATACAAATATATATAATTTGGTTTGGGGTAAAAAATCCTGTTTCTTCAGCTCTATCATTTTGCCTCATGAAGCTGCTATTCCTTTCAGCCAACAGTTTTTTTTTATTTTTATGTTCAAGACAAAAATAGGAAAATAAGGAGAGGCTTCATAGCCGCTTCTCTCATTGGCTGCCTTTGCACATTTGCTTTAAAACTAATTCTGGCAACTCTAAGACTGTTACAGGTTTCATTATCAAAAGGAGAAAACAACACTAGACATTTGCTGCATAGGAAGCCATCAAACATAAAGGGGAATTTAAATTGAGATCATAATATATCAACTCTAATTAAAATTAAAAATTTACAAGAGATCGAAATGTAGATGCCAGTACCCTAATCACCATCACTAGTCACTTTGGTTTACGTTGCACTTTGTGTAGCCTTAGCTGCTCCTAATTGTCAAATACTTAAATAAAATAGCCTAAGACAAGCTATTCTGCTATCCACAGTGCCAGCTGCAGGTTTGTTTACTCTCATGTAAAGGTTTTTTTTTTTTTTTTTTTTTTTTTAAGAATAAAATCAGATGGACTGAGAGGTGTTTCCACAGAACTTCGTGTTGTCACTGTAAACATCCCAGTCATAAATGTGGAATGTCACTTGTCATGTTAATTTATCTTTTCTAAGAAAATAATAAAAATAAAAAAACATCTCATATAGAAATGATCTATTACATTTTTGGTGAATGCCTGAGGTGAAACCAAGACATTCAGAAAAGGACATATCTGGTATATTGTACGAATATTATATCAACACGTAGCAGGTAGCTTGAGTAGAATCATTACTGCTGTATCAACTGTTGTATTCCCTCCCCTTTCTATCCATCTGTAGGTCTTAGTTTAAATTCCTTCCCCTCTCACTTACCGTTTTACGTTGTGCAAGATTAAGAAACTGTTGCCAGTATTTTTGTACAAGCATTTCAAAAATGCAATCCAGGATGAGCGTTTATCGAATTTGCCAAAGAAAAATTGCAAAGCCCATTGGCTTTTATATGGCAGATGCCTTTGGAGAAGGTGAGGTTGCTCTATGCACCAGAAGTGACAATGTTGCCATTTCCATTTGTTCCTCATTCATCGCTGTTGTTCTATCTACCCCCCACCCCCAGAAACATAAATAAATCCAAGTACTTTTTCCCCTTCTTGTTTTTGTGGTATATTTAATTACCTTTACATCTGTATGTTTTCGTGAAACAAACGGTGAAATGTGAGAGCCCAAAGACAGAAGTATCACAATTGTGCAAGGTTAAATTTATTTGACAAGATAATTTAAATGGATTTTCTTTACAGTGCAGATATAGTACAAACAGGGACAGAAGAGAGAAATAAAGCCGAAGACAGCTACGCTTAATTAAAATTTAAAACTGGACATTGAATTGTGATATAAGTATCAGTGTAAATGACCGATTTGATAAAAAACTAAAACTCCTCATGATTCAGCTTGCAATGCATTGCAGCTCATTCACACAAACATTCATAGATATTTTTTATTTTAACCTCTCTTGCCTCCATCCATCCTTTTTTTATTAAAAAAATTTTTAAAAAAAGTTTTTTTAAATTTTAAATAAAAAAAAACCCCACAAAACACAACAAAGTTTAACGTGTCCCAGATTAGCTTGCCAAGTAATACTGAAAATGATTAGATAATATAATACTGGAACTTATATCTGAATATCTACCACTCCCTCAAAGCTAAATACTAAATGAAAGACAAAGTATTACAATGTTCCCCATATTCTGTCCACTGCTGAATTAGATTTTGCTAAAATTCAAATTATAAGGAAAAGAGGAGCAATTGAAAATTATTCTGGGATATTTCTGTGAAGTCGTAGCTGTGATGCACTGATGCACACACATCAGAAAAACATACCAAAACATTACAACAAAAGCTGAACTATTACCATGAGTATTATGAATCAGAATTAAAAAAACACTAAAAAAAACAAGCAGAATTTTACTGCAAATAATTACCCTTAAACCAATTTAATAGAACAGTAAGAACAATGATTTATGTTTAGAAACCAGCAAAGATACATAGAAGGCACAGGAGATTGAAAATCTGGGTGTCCTGTATCACCAATAACAAATATAATGATCTACATGACCTAAGAATTAAAGCATAGTGACAAACTGGTCTCTGGCCCTGCTTTCAAATCACCTTCAAGTCCCACTCCTATTGAAAACATAATGCTTTGATAAAATTTACAGTGTATAGTGTTAAAGAAAAACTAATGCTGGAACAGAAGAGCAGATAAAGGGTAAACTTCCTAGCCTTACATAATCCAGAGCTGCTGTGATCTAAATAACTTAATACATTTACCATCACCATTAAATGTTTAGGCAGAGACATAACTATGGTTGAAGCCGTAGAAAGTTCAAAGGAAATTTTGTATACAAGAAGAAACCAAATTATGTTAAAGTTATGTAAGCTGTCTGATGAGACAATCACACCTCCAGGCCCTCTTGTGGTAACAATAAAACATGCAAGTCATGGCCACTGTTCCTCTCGTTACAAAATGGGTACCCATCAGTGGAAAAGACGAGAAGGCCAGTTGTTAGTAGTAGATGGGTGTAGATCGATCATCAGAGAAGGAGGGCCGGAGGAAGACCTCGAGGGAACGGTCACTGCAGGGAGAGGATGGGGGAGACAGGGAACACTCAGTTACCATCAACATGATCCCAATTTTATGTATATACCCCCCCCCACACACACACACAAACAGCTAATGTTTAAAATTTTCAACCACACCCAACAAAATTTTACTATGATTTTTTAAGAGTGAACAGAAAAAGTTGTTTTGTGAGATCAAGCATGAAATGAGAAACCTTTCAAACACCGCTAATGAAAAACAGAGATGAAAAAACTTGTTGACATCACTGGTAAACAAGTGTAAAAAAGCAAACAATCTAACCTTTCATTTTGGTACATTTATCAAGTGGGTAAAAACAAGTGGCAAAATTACACACCTGCTGTAGATACTTGCTATAAACTCCCTTTGCCAGAGGGGCAGCACTTAGTCTAGCCTGTAACATTTTACAAGGTTGGATCATGCAGAGAGGGATCTTTAAACCCTTCCTGCTTGATCCCCAAATGTTTTTTTTTTCTTTTCAGCTGGCAGTTGTTGGTTGCGAGGGGCCTAGCTTCTCTGTGTCATGACCAAAAATGTTACATCTACATGACCACATCACCTTATTTATTTATTTTTTTATATTAAAAGGATTAACTTAACATCTGTGAATGAAAGTATAATGCTATGAGTGCCTGCAAGTGGGCAGATAGTTATCAGCCTAATTAGTCAGAAAGTAGGTCAAGCTGTCAGTACCATTTTCAGTTTCAAGCATCCATTATGCCGAGGTGAGCGAACAGTCTGCATTGCGTAGCGTTAGTAAAGTTCTTATTGGGTCATAGCTGCGACACTTGATACGATTCTGTGGCAGCGGCTCACATACAGTATACAATACACCTTTTTGACGTGTCCAAAAACATCTGTGGCAAAATAAAGTTAAATAATTTTCTGTTACAATTATTTTAAATGCACTAAGGTTACTAACAACTGTAAACCTAGTGATTTAGTAAAGAACAATTATTTTCTAAAGTAGTATTTTTCCCCCATGCAAATGTTTTAAAATTAAAGCTTGAATTTTTCTGTCATTTGATAAAGCGATAAATGAGTGTATTTTAAAGCTTTTTTACCCATCTTTACCAGGTGTGCCAACAAATTGGTCAGTCTGTTTGTAGGCATGCATAGTTAGTGTCTTATCTGGATGATATTGGGTTATGGAAATAAAGAAAAAAAGAAAGCACAACCCAAGGCCTGCTGGATTGCCAGGACCAAAAAGAAAACACCAGTGATTTTCCAGTATCCTATTCCAGCAGGCAACCAGCAAAACAGAAGAGACCAAGCATTCATAAAGAGAAGTAGGTGATAAGTTTATTTAGAGGCAATGTAGACTGGGGGACTTACGGCGGTCCTGTTCCCTCAGAACCGGGACAATTCTGGACCCAAACTGGAAGGTAAAGAGAACCTTGGGGTTTGAATGGTTCACACCTCAAATCATGCATGAGGCAACAACTTGTAAAGACATTGTTAGTCTGATGCAAGACAAACATACTGTAAGCTGGTAATATTTCAATGAAAAATGCAAAACAGCAGTGCAACACTTCATGCTCCACATGCCTTTTCAATTCTACACAACCTTAATGGAAACAAATTTTTACCATAAATGGACCGAAATCAACTGGAAAACAAGTAATTTCTTTACACCAAATACAACTCTCACACAAGCAAAAATTCAAAATCAAGTAATTTTTGCAGGCAGGAAAAGTTTAGAACCTCACAATAGAAATACTGTACCACAACACCACCTTCACTTACCACCCTCCCACCCCACAAATGACAGAGAGCAAGTACAGATGAAAGGAGCCAGGGGTGAAACATGCATGAACACAGCCATAACGGAATTACTCACAAAAGGTTACTTTTTAGTATAAAAAAGCAGAAACACTGCAACAAGGAACATGCCTCTTCAGTAGCAGAGGGCAGAACAGATTCCTCGTCAGACCAGAACCGTTTATTAATATATAGAGATGTGTTTTATTTAGAATACCTTTGTAAAAAGTCACCATACATTCAAGGTCAATTTTTATTGTCACATTTTTCTGGTTTTCCCCTCCACAGCATGCATAAGATAAACACTTCAGCTCATAGGTATGTTTATCATTGTTTCTGGAAATATTTTACAAGGTCAGCATTTATTATTGTTTTTTTTTCTTTAAAAGAAAAATGACCAACACTGCACAGTCACTCAGGGAATACAATCAGAAAAAAAAAAAATCTGGAAAAACTGCAAAAAGCTTTGTTGATTATTAAATCTCATGTTATTCACAGCTGTAATTTAAGGACAGTCAACAAAAAGCTCACTGGTACAGCTTCAGGTGGGGAAAAAAAATAACCAAAAAATCTGGCAGCAAGTTAGCCAGAAATGCAAAAAAGATTAAATAAATAAATAAGACTGAGGGTGTGAAGTTTAACCAAGCACACAATTATTTTAGACTGACTGAAACTAATTGTGTGTGTGTGTACATGTATGTATGTATGCATATATATATATATGCATACATATATACATATATATATGTACTTAAATTCTGTGTTTATTAGGAAAAGCAAGGTAAGGCAAATATGATACACCCTCTGGACAAAAA
This sequence comes from Crenichthys baileyi, assembly GCA_036173005.1. Lineage (NCBI taxonomy): Eukaryota > Metazoa > Chordata > Actinopteri > Cyprinodontiformes > Goodeidae > Crenichthys > Crenichthys baileyi. The sequence continues at coordinate 273,551 of JAHHUM010001166.1, forward strand.
GAGCTTGCACTGACACGAGGAAGCACAGCAGGACCTGTGGGAGTTCTCAAAACAGAAACACAGCAAGCTGCTGATGAGCGTTACTTAAAACAAAGCTTTTTCAGCATGTTTGTTGGGTGGGAACTCAACAGTATTAGGGCCCCCATGGTGCTTAAGAAAAGGCCATTCTGTCAGTGGCTTAAGTACAACGACATTGAAGTCCTTTGGCACTTGAACAGTACATGAACATGTCTTTTAGTTTTTGACAAAACGACACAACCATGTACATGCATGAAAGACAAGCAGTTGCAAAGGCAGTCCCTTGAGAGAACAGTCTGAGATGTGCAGACTGAGATCAGAGAGTGTTCAGAGTCCATAACGCTGCATGCCGAGCAGGTAGGCCCCGCTTGGGATTTCACGCTCAATGCAATCCTCCACCCACCAGCCGCTACTGTCCACACCGACGCCAGACGAAGCAGCAGCACCCAGGACGGACAGAGGAGGAAAAGGAGGGACCCGGGGAGGAAGAGAGGACAGAAAGGAGGGATGAAACTGGCCTCTTCCATTCGGAGAAGGGGTGTGAGTGGAGGCAGAGGTGCAGACAAGTGGACAGGTGGGGAGGGGGAGAGGAAGGAAAAGATGGAGGGGGGGAGGCCCCTGTGCTATCCGGAGCTGTCTGTGTCTGTCTGTATGTCTGTTCTCACACAGTCGAAATCAATTTGCCATCAGGACTGTCACTGTGGAACAAAGAGAGAAGGAAGCTTGCCAGGTCGGACACATTCAGAGAGAAATGGAGAGAGACAAGACAGGCACAAGGAGGCACGGTGGCGTTAAGAAGTGATGCAGATGGGGCTTCAGGAAATCTATTGTTTGCCCCACCTACAAAACTCCAAACACACCTGCCAAAATCATGAAGACTGGAGCTTCAATTCCTTCATCAACACCTCTAAACAGAAATCAAAATTATTCCGCAAATCAAAGTTTTACGGTTTATGTTTGCCTCTATAACACACAAAAAGGTGACACAAGAAAGAAGCTGCTGTTGATGAGGAAATTACTCAGTGATCTCCGTAGCTGAAATGATGTAATATTAGTCTGCAAGGGTAAATACACCCAGAAGGATGATAATACTGATACAGAATAAATAAACACACATTTAGAGCAGACAGGAGTGTGAACAGTAGCTTAAACGCTTAGTGCCAAAAGGCTCAAGGCTGCAACGCAGGAATGGCTGAGATGATGTCAGCATGAAGTCTACTGTCACAACACGTACTTTAAACACCTGTACAAATGCACATCCACCTCAGGACACTGTTCACTCTCTTCAACACACTCTACCTGACACATATTTAAATACATAGATAAGAAGGATGTACTGACTGACTGTCTGATTAGACAATAACAAGCACACTACAGTTTCTAACAGCTACCTAAAACAAAGGACCTGGTATGAATAAAATAATTTCAACTTGCCCAGTAGCTATTGCACTATAAACTGGTACACTCACCCTGCTACAATATAATCAGTACATTATAAAGATTTGCAAAAAGTAACACTGGAAAGAGAAAAGAACTAAGAACTTAAAACAAAAAGTAATAACATTTATTGCAACTGAAAATTTGTTTTTTAATTAACAAATTAAAAAATTGTTTCCCCAAATTTGATATTATAATATAAAAATAGAGTACTTCATTAAAAAGGAGGTAGTTTACAACTGATTATGTTTTTTCACAAACACATTTATTTAAAAAATGTTTTACGTAAAATTTTGATCTTTTGACATTTGTTAACAAAATACATAAAAAGGCCAATTGCTTGATTTTTTTATAACAAATCAAAGTTATGTTTAAGTTTGAACAACTTTTTTTATACAAAAATATATAAAAAGAAAAGGAAAGAGTGAAAAAAAAAATTATTATAACTAATTAAATGTAGGGCTGCAACTAACGATTATTTTGCTAATCGATTAATCTGTCGACTATTTTTTCGATTAATCGATTAATAATCAAAAAGCACATGGTGCTTAATAGAAGATTTTGATTTTGAATGAAGAATTTGAATCAGGTGAAGCTAAAGCTATGCCACTTGAGGAGCTCTGGATATAACATATTTACAGATAAAGAAGGTTTCTCATCTTAAATGCAAAATATATGTATTTTTGTACAGTTTTGGCCTAATTAATGGGTTGTCCTTTCAGCAAATGGCATGTTTTAGAATCTGCACAATCCAGTAAGGGATTATTCGATTACTAAATTAGCTGACAAATTTTTAAATATTCAATTAATCATGGTTATTCCACTTAATTGTTTTAGGCCCAGTTAAATGTTTAAATGTGACTGTACTTCAAGTTAGAGTATTACTAGTATTGCAGTTCCTCCAACTTATATTCACACAAAAAAGTTAAAGTAATACAGAAAGAAGTTTCTTGACAAAAAAATTATGACTTACAAAAATAATTTTACTAGAAAACCTAAATGATGTGGCTGAAAATATAGACATTCCCTTTTATTTATTACAGGGAAAACATCCTCCGTATTATTTTTGTAGATTCTATTATCTATTTTATTACAACTCAACATTTGTGCAAAGCAACTGTACAAATGAAAACTTAAAAAATTCTAACATGAACATAATTTCTAATTACAACAAATAATGTAATATATGTTGTTTGCTTATTTACTTTATTCCTGCTTGAAAATTTGTAAAAGCATTTAACTAGGTAAATTTGATGTATGTAAAGCAGCTGCTCCTCATATTAATTCCATCATAATAAGGTATTTTTACCTTGTTGGGTGTATTACAATTACTGATGTTTTACTCATTTGAAAGCATAAAGCATTGATTAATAATTAATAAGAATGCAAATTGGGTTACATACCTTGCGGCAAAGCGGCTGTCATAATCCTCAATGGCAGGCTGAAAAAATAAAATAAATTATTTTTATTGGAGAACATGTCTGTTTTTTTTAAATATAAACACTAGGTGGCAGCAAAAACTGTGCAAGTCTAACTTTCAGGTCCTGCAGGATTACTCATGACCAATTATGCAACAAAACCCTAAATCAGATGGAGGCTGCAAATGAACTACATAAGAGTAACAATTGTAGAATCTGCACACTTTAGAAATGCTATGCATTGTAATACCTGTGGAGCAAACCCTGCCATGCTGTAGGGGCGTGGGCGGGTCTGTGCTAAGCTCTGTGCCAACAGTCTAGCAGTTAGGCCATAGTCGGGTGTGGGCAGTGATGCATCGCTTTCTAACAGGTTCCCTGTGCTGCTGCTTTTACCATGATGAAGACTGGAACTACAAGAAAACATCGGCCTTAAGACTTTGACTCATTTCAGTTTTTAAAACCTTTCATAAAAGAAGAAGTGGGACATACTTCACTCTGAGCTTGTCGCCATCACTCTCAGGGAGCACACGTGTGTAGGAGAATGGGAACCAGCCACGCCTGGTAAACAAAAGCAGTTATTTTTAATATATGACACACATTAATAAGTAAATAGATACATCCTAAAATATATATGTTTCAAATACCTGTAAATGATAATAAAAATAAATGCATGTGTGACACAAAGGTGTTTTTGCAATATGCATTCAGAGAAAACGCACTAGACCTACATCTTGTTTTTCTCATTTTCTCCATAGTGCCAGCCATCACGGGCCTCCGGCACTAGCAGGGTGATGACATCACCCTCGGAGAAGCTTAGCAGGGTACTGTTGTCCCCTGCGGCATGGGAGAAGATGGCTTGGACGCGGGAGCGCCCATTTTTTTCCAGTCCGGCTGCCATGGAACTGGACCTGGGCAGAGTCCTCGTCTCTCCTGAGAAAAATTAAATTTTAAATGATGAATATTTGACACAAATGTTTCCGAGAATATGGATTTAAGGTATCAATTTTATCGGTAATCAAAAACGGCTAGGAAACGGATATTTTAGATCCTCTGAAACATCTCATACATGTCAAAACAACCACAATCTAAAAGAATTTGGTAGTCGAACATTTTTGTGACCTCCTTGCTTAGTTTTCACAGAACGATGATAGCATGATATAGTCCAAGGCATGTCATGGTAGCTTACCCACTGGGTTTTTATTCTTGGCTGGAGCAGGTCTACGGACAGGCAGGGTGTTGGAATAGACGTCGCTGACCTGTCTCTGAGGCTGGACCTGGGACTGGCCCTGTGCCTGAGTCTGGGGGGATGCGGGTCTAACTTGAGACACGGACATCGTACTCCCATCTGTCCAGTATTCCTCGCCGTGAACTCCTGTCGTCCCATTGACCATCGACATACCATCAGGGCCCATCAGCCTCTGGAACAAACAAGTAAAGAAGATAAATTTAAATGAGCTCTGTCAATACTTGACAGCTATAAATGGTAGTAGATGTATTACATCAATAACAACCGAAAGAACGAGTTAAGATATAAATATTGCGCTAAGTTAAAGTCAGTGCTGTTCAGGCAAAGACAAGTACATTTTCAGCCATTAATTTCCTCACCGCTGGGTGTCCAAGACCGCTGCCCATAAAAACAGCCAGCTCTGGGGGAACAGGAAGCGGCTGAGCCCCCGGTATGGGGTCTGAGATGACCAGATTAGATTTGGAGGAGTGCAGGGGACTTGTACCCCCAAGAGCAGCAGAACACATCTGTTGAGCCAGCAGCATGGCTCTGTCTGGCAGTTTATTAGGATCTGAGCAGGCCTGCTGCCACACTGGGATCTTCTGGGTCAAAAGGTCTTTTCCCTGAGAGAATAAGGAAGATGATGTGGAAACAAATGAAAGTGAAAAGGCATGATTAGAAAAAGAAAGGATTAACTCAATGTAGCTGTAATGTAAATAGTGAAAAGGGCATTTCTTATTCAGTACTAGTCCTTATAGATGATTTTTCTGTGTGTATCCTTGACCACTGCCCTTTGTGCAGCTTTGATAATGTACTGTGTGGGTAAAGCAGACCGTCACATAACCAAGCTGCCCACTGCAGTATTTCTCAGCCTGTGGACACAGCTGTTCTTTTTACAAGTCCAGAAATATTGTTTAATGTTTAACAGAAAAGAGTATGTGTAAATAATACACACAAGCACAAGATGGGCTTTGTGCTTTCACATACAATGAAATTAAACTCTCATATCCCCTGTAACAAAGACATCTTGCACATAGGAAGATCCTCTGGGAACATGTTCATGAGTTTGGTGAAGGTGAACACTTCCCACACACACCCCCATGCTGATTAATGACTAGACTTCATGTTGGGAGGGGGAGAAAAAAAAATGGCAGTGCGGTCGACACATACTGTCCTCCTGCAGCCACATCTTCAGGCTGTCAGCTCTCACCCACCCATAATCCCAGGTGACTGTTGCACTCCATTACCCATGTATTTGAAAGTGCTGAGAATCGGATAGGTTCGCATTTGAAGCATGCACACCCACACAACAACAAGAATAAATACATAAAAGGATTACAATCTTCTTCAGTGATAATTTATTCTGCTGGGTCATAAGACAAGAAGGTGTGTTAGTTTGGATTTCAGTTATCTTTGCTTCAAATGTTGGCATCGATTGGAAAATAACAAAAAGGGATAAAAACTATGGGTGTGAACAGGTAGTAGCTTTTGCCCAGCTCATAAGACAAAATTAGTTTTCAGTTTAGAAAGTCTTGCAAAAGTATTCATACCACAAACACAAATATTTTTGGGATAGTTCAAAAGTACTTCATAACTGACCGGTGGAAGTAATACATGGTTTTCACAATTTGTTATCCACAGCATTCTATTGTAGCTATGGTTGCATGTTAAGGGTTGTTATTGTGCTGGAAGGTGAGCGTCTCTCCCAGTCTTAAGTCGTTTGCAGTTTCTTAAAGCTTTCTTGCAGGAATGATCTGCATTTAGCTCCATCCAACTTATCATCTCTGAATAGCTTCCCCTGTTCAAGAAAAGCGTCCCCGCAGCATGATGCGGCCACCACCATTTTTCAGTCAGAATGGTGTGTTTAAGGTTCTGTCCATGTTAGATTCCTGCATCAAATAGCATTATCACGGTACGGCCAAAGAACTACATTTTTTTTCTTTTTTTATCTCATTTGACCAGTCACATTTTTCCACATGTTCACTATGTTCCCCAACTAATTAATATAAAACTGCAAACAAGAATTTATATGGCTTTCTTTCAACAATAGCTTTCTTCTTGCCACACTTCCATAAAGGCCAGGTTTTTGAAGTGCACAACAATGTTGTTTTTTTAACTGATTGACCTACCTGAGCTATAATATATAATAATAATAATAATAATAATAATAATAATAATATAGCCTAACCCTGCTTTAAACTCCCCTTAGCTTTATTTATGTTTGTTCACTACAAATTTCTGAGGCCTTCACAGAACAGCTTTATATATATTGAGATTAAATTACACACAACCAAACTATAATTAGGTATTAGGTAACTCAAAGCAACTGCATTTTATTTAGGATTATCGGAATAAGGGGAGCTGAATTTATATGCACAACACATGCCTGATGTTCACGTGTCATTTTTTTTTAACCATATTGTTTTTCCAACTTGAAGCTGGTCAATCACATAAAATCCCAAAACAACACATTGGAGTTTGTGGTTGTAATGTGGTCACTGTTGACTTTTTTAAGGGTTATGTATACACTTGCAAGGCAGTGAACCTTTCATTTTAACAAGTTATTTTAGTTTAGCGAAAATGCAGAAGCAGTGTTTAAAAAGGCATGAATTTTCAGCTTTTCAGCTCTTTATAGTGTTGTTAAGTGAAATATTTTACAGCAATGTAAACAAAATAAAGTTCCTTAAAGTGTAACTTAATTGTGACATATTATCTTGACAAGGAACTTCTATTTCAAGTGATTATTTTTTAAAACATAAAAGTTATAAAGGGTTCTGGCTTTGATGAAGGGCATTTATTTTGTTTATTAAGCCTTAAATTAATATTAATATATCTAAATTAACTGGACAGATTACAGTAAAGATTCCTGAGTGCTCTTTTTATTAAAATCAATCGGAAACCTTTTAAATTACAAAGTATTCTATTAAATCAGATCGCAATTTACTCTAAAAACAACGCAACTGAAGTTTCTATTTTCAAGTATTTCTTAATCCTTGACCATGGAATGAAAACGCCCACACATTTAACGATTTCTGATTTGCATACCTGGGGCAAATTAATAAATGCATAAAGGAAAAAAAATAGTAATAGCAATATAATACAACAAAAAAAAAAAACGAAACAAAAAAACAAGAACTACCACTGGATGCAACAGGCTTGGGTTACTGTGTTAAATGCTGAAGTTCATGACCATCCTATTAGAAATAAACTGAACAAGTATGACTTGTTTAGAAAGGTTGCCACATAAAAGCAGCTCATCTCAAAGAAGATCGTTTATTTAATTATTTACTTTTTATTTAAGCTTTTATTTAACCATTAAAGGACCTGTTTGCAGCCTGGTTAGGAATTTATTATCTATGTATAACTTAACATTTAAATATTCAGTCCAGAAACTGGAAACACAAAGTGGCAAAAGTAATCCATTCATTTTAAATTGATTTAATCTATAATGAAAATGTATTTTCTTCATTTGCAAAAAAAAAAAAAAACAAAAAAAAAAAGGGTTAGTTCATCCTTTGTCGTTTCCATTTTACCATTATAGGTGGCTGTGTTGTGAATGGAAAGAAAACTGAATGAATAAAAACATTGAAGGTGCATTGCGACTTACCTTTCCATGATAGGCGCTGCTGTTTTTGGCCACAGCACATTGTCGGTCCACGAGGAAGCAGTATCTCCGACGCTCCTCTGACAAAGCAGTCTTGTAGCCCTCAGCAATGAAGGTGTCTAGCTCTGTCTGCTTGTTGCTAATGGTCTCCACAAACTGAAGGGCAACACAAAATAAAACACACAATAGCATTATTTCCTTTCGTATTCAGGCCTTGCTCGGTTATTCAATTTGGCTGTGCAGCACTTTACTCAACAATTGCAATTTTTAAATGTGCTTAGAAAAAAAGATTCTTATAGCCAATACACATTTTTGGTATAAATACTTTCAGATACCTGTCAAAACATTTAGACTTTATATTTCATTTTGTTTCAAATGCATACCTATTGTTTTTATTGTTTAAAATAATATTACTTCGACAGAGCATTTTTCTATTGAGCCCCTGCAGATGTGGGGAAAAAGAAACTAAACCTGAGGCAACTTAACTCATAAAAATTGAGATTCTTTTTTCATTTTTGAATAAAAGTCTGAATTAGCTATCCAAATTAATTTTGTGAATTTGCCTATCCAGCTTGTCCAAGCCATCAAAGAAATACAATTATAAAGAACGATCTTTTAAGGAAAGTATAGCAGAAAAAAACAGGCATAACCACAGGTTCGAGAGGCAAGGTAAGTCATCGTTTCAAGTGTCACACCACAAACAGATATATCTAGGACATTGCCTACAGCTGTCTTTGTGTTAGGTTACTCCTGAACCAGAAATGTCAGAAATGGCTGACCTAAGCTAAGGAAAAAAAGGGCCAGACTGATGCCCAGATAAAAGTAAATGTTGCACTTTATTTGGAAATCGAATTCCCAGAGTTTGGAGGATGAATGGAGAGGCACAGAAACAGAGTTGCTTGAGGTACAGTATGAAAAACTATGGACAACCTCTCAAGGTCACAGTCAACATCAATGTAACCATGCAAAGTAAAAAAGGGTGTGCACAGGACCACTGCCCTGAACCAAATATACATGTTCCAGACACAAAGAACAGGAATAATTTACTGATACTGGAGACAGACACTGTTCCCATACATTCATGTCTGACACAGAAGCCCTGAGCAGCGTGGCACTCCAAGACTGGCCAATCAGATACAAAGATTAAGAGACAGGAGCATAAAAACAATCATCCCTTTATCTAATTCACTGCACTAGTTAAATTAGTTAAAACGGCACATGCACAAATAACATTCAAGCCAGATGTTTGCATATTACCAGGTCAGTTTTAGATTCTGTATTTAAAAGTAGGTCAACCAAGTTCTATTTCATTCATTTTTAACCATCTGCTAATGAGTGACCTAGAAGGGCACATTTTATTACTCAAACTACTCTTTGATGTGCTGTCATGTTTGAAGCAAGTCACAGGGATTCACATTTATATACAAATATATTTCCAAATATTTCTTTTTGAAAATATTACCTTAGGTGTTGACATTTGACTTTTAAATGTTCACATTTAATATATGTTAGAAACTAGTAGATCAGTCTGATTTTAGAGTCTCCAAAAAAAGCAAACAGTTCTAGAAGTGTAATCAATAGCTGAAGTTTAATCAAAACAACTTTATTATGTTCTTCCAAAACTGATTAGGTTTTTAAAGTTCATGCTTCTAAAGCAAAATCCTGGTGTGGCACAAGTGTTGTTTCATTTAGTGACCACCAGGGCACACCCCTTCCCACTTTTCAGTAATTTTGTTAGGTCTTTCATTAACCAAGTAGTGGTTTTTGCATCCAAATGACACCAACTCAACCATTTTGGGAGACAGATGCTCCTTATTGTTCTCAAACGAATGCTGCTGATGTCCAAATCTATAGACACCATCTGTTAAATGAAGCAGTGTAGATAAAATAATAAGCCTGATAATATCCAGTTGTTGCTTCTGTGTCAAACAAAGCAGAAATCTGCTACTTTTTTTGTGCTACACCATCTTAAAACATGGTGCTATGTCTGAATCATTTCTTTGTTAGACTAACAAAACAAATAAATTTTTTTTAACTGCTTCAAACTAGTTTAATTAGTGGCTATTGCTATTTAATAAGTGTTTAGTTACAAACATGAGCATCCCTTCAGCAAGTGTGGTTTAAATGACTGCCAAAATACTTTAAGAAGAGCAAAGATGACTTTCATTCCTTCTAATCATCTCTAAGAAAAAAAGATATATTGATTTTATTTTGGAATGAGTCATGGTCTATGCTGCAGCCAGACTAAAAGGAGAGGAGGGAGAAAGATTGAAACAAGCATTTTATGGTAAAGTAATGTCAGGAAAACACACTCCTGGGCGTATCACCTGCATGCATTTGTGAATTGGTCCTTGGCTACATAAGAAAAGCGATTCAGTGCAAAGACCCTTTAAAAGATCACAGCCAAAGCGACTGTCCCTCTGTCTCTCTGGTGGAGCGACCCTTTTCGTATTTGCAGTCTGTGACTCACAGGCTGCTAGCCGCTGCAACACCTCTAACCAGAGCTATTAGGAGCAACTCAGGCAGTGTGCACTCGCCTTTTGTCAAATCAACATGGCCCCATTCTCCAGCTATTCAAAAGGTCACGAAAGTAAGCCAAGACAATGAGTGCAGTGGGAAAAGCTCATGCAGACACCAGGCACCATTATTTCCCTGTGACCTCAAGTTACATCACAGCTAGAATGATGTGTTCTGCAAAGGTTATGGATAGATATGAAATCTGCTACATGTCAGTGCAGTTTTAACACCCAGGCTTTAAATATTCTGTGTTACAGGTTCATCTCTGTATGTCTCCTTACGCTGACATACTCGGGACGAAATCCTAACACTTCAGCACTCCATTACTCTGCACACACATTTTCTAGTAATTACAACCACTGGGACGGAGCCTCGCAGCCTTTCAAAGGTGAAGAATTCACTGCGACAAAACTCCTTAAATTATGTTGTAGTCCTGAGGTACTTCAAAAGCATCTGGCTCTGTTTTAAGCTGCTTAGCACTTTCATTTTGTTTCTGCTACTTCTTCAGCACTACACTTTAGATTTAAAAGGAAATACTTTGGAGACATGTGAAACCCAACCACCACCACCTAAGGTACATTGTGGTGTTTCTCATTGGTTTTCTTATGCAGATAACTTCAAACACCATCCTTTAGATGTACCCGACTGTGAACCACACATATCAGAAACTATTCAATTTTATGAAGAAAGACTGAGCTGATCACACCTCAATTTTGTGATATTAACTGTCTGTATGAGCTCTTATTAAAATTCTGTGCAGTACAATAGAGTTTATCTTGATACAATCCCTTTATATAGCACCATAGTACTCCTCATAGAACTACATAATGAAATAATTTGCATTTTATCTGACTTTACTTACTGATGGGGCTTTAGAAGTTTCTCAAGGCAGGAACGATCAAAGAATATGGGGAAGACAAAACGATGGGCAACTTATTGTGGTCTGTCTCTTTTTGCTGCTAGACTGCACCAAGACACCAACCTGTAAAAAAGTAGTGCCTCTCATCTTCCAAAGCATCACAAATGATGTGGGGGAGGATTAGACGCTGCCCTCATCTTTGCAACATTTACTCATCCTTTTCTTGTCAGTCTCCTGCTGCATTTCTATCCACACAAATTAAACCATGCAATCTGTCACAGATCTGAACTATTTTTCCAGGTGGACACTTGTAATTGTGAAGCACAGGTCCTGTGGGAGTGCAGGGCTCTCGATCTCTTATTTGCGAGCTGTGCTTCTTGTGGGCTCAGGCACAAACGAGTTGACTTTTCTCTCACACGCCCACAGTCGTGATATGATCAGTGAAAGTGAGCAGACTGAAGATGAGAAAGGGATATCGGTTTTTCTTTTCTCCTGCAAAGTCTCTGTAAATTATGAGTCCACAGTATGATGAGCCCTTCCCTCTGCACAGATGGGCCTGATTGATCAGTCATACAGACTCAGTACGAGAGTGGGGTTATGGCTACAACTCAAATTTATGTTAAGCATTGCACAGGGGAAAATGTTTATGTTTTTTACTTTCCTTCTCTATTTCGAATGTCTGAATGATTCAGCCAAAAGAGAGTTGATGTGCTGTTTCTATTTTCATGGCTATTTCCACTCCCAAGGAGTCTTATTAGCTACAGACGATAAAATATGTTATTAATATCATAGCAATATGAAACCAAAATATTTAAATTCTAATAAACTCTTAAAGGGGACATACTGAGCGGAACTGGAATGCTTTGGTCCGAACTCCTTGTTATTGTAGCTCTACAGACTCTTCTTTTTCCCCTGTTCAAGAAGTGCGTTTAAGAGCAACTGGATTTGCTGTGGTCTCTTTGAATGCTCTTGAGGCACTTCACAGGTCTCCTGTGAACCTCCAGGTCAAAGATCACTCCACCTTAACCCCTTTGGCCATTTTTGTAGTTTGATAACAGATACAATAATCTAGCACCACAGAAACCAGACAAAAATGACAAAAACAAAGCAAAACTGTTTATGTAATAATACTATTTAAAACACGCAGTAATGTTCTCAAGGAGCTAAAAGCAGCACACAGCACTAACATAAGCAGAAAGCAAAATGCTACTGCTATCAAAACAATGACCAGGACATCAGATCAACACACAATAAATTCATATCTAAAATAAAGTTTGTTGTCATTTTAGCGTTATTTGTAGCTCACTGCTTTGCTGCGTCTGTCGTTTCCATACACGGAAGGAACTGACACCTCAACCAGATGAAGTCTTTCAGCAAATCCTTCCTGATACTGGCAGAGGTTACTGAAGGTACTCGTTCTTGAAGGGCTTTATGCAGGCAAAGAGAAATTTCCTAACTGCTGAAGGTAGATTTCCATGAAAAATAAAATTTAACCAGGCACTTTGAAGAGGTTCTGATGCTGGGGGACGGTGTAATGAATTGTGAGGGTTAATACACCCAACAACCAAACTGAACATGTCCTCTTGCAGCGTAGGCATACTTGAGCTTGGACTACAAAATCGCAGCGAGAAATAAATATGGCAGATACATGAAGTTGATCAGCCAGAAGTCCATGACCTTACTTAGCTGTTCCACAGCAATACTGTGACGTAACAGTTGGAAAAGTGTAACAGATGATAGAGAAAACTGAATGGACAGAAAAATACGACCCAAACAGAATATAAAGATATCTCCGAAACACCTGGAGAGACTAAACATTTTCTGCACTCCTACAGACTCCACATTGAAAACAAAATGTATTTAAAGGCTAAAAAAGTGGATTTTGCATGGCATGTCCCCTTTAAAATTTCAAAGGCTTAGTAAACTTTTTGTTGTAGGAAAAATCAAAGCAAACTATGACAAGAAAAAAAAACTTAAGTGGACGTACATTATTGTAAACATTGCAAAACTAGTGAATAGAGTCTATAGAGCATTACCCTTCATTGCCTGAACACATTTTAACTGGCCAGGCATTAAAGGCTTTAAAAGCACATGAATGCACACTGAAAAGCCATGTTACAGATGGAGTATGGTGCAAGCAAAGAAATAATCATGGTTTTGGGTTTCAGGTTTTCCACAACAGCAGTAGCACAGGTACATCTAAAAAAAATTAGAATATAGTAAAAAAGTTCAACGAGTAAGTTTGAGGACACTGATATTAGTGTGCGAAACTGTTTTGCAGACCTCGGATTTGACCTTTCTCAAAGATCTCGCTTTTACAAGATCACTTTGAATGGCTTGGCCAGATATTATTTCTTGAATCTGTAAAAGCAAATTAGAATTAATATTGCTTGTTTGTTTATTCATTTTTTATGGTTGCTTTGTTTTTGCTTGTTTAGGGTAAGTTAGTTAGCAGTGCATGGCAACTGATACATAAAATGGATTTTTGATTCGAATTACGAGTTCTTCATTATTCTTCTTTCCATGTTTAATTGAAGGCTCACATTTGCTTCAATTCTAAATAAACTTTAAATCCTAAGAAACATACAGAAATCTTTTCTTCATATATACGATAGATCAGTCCCTGGAAAGGCAAAGCATTTTTTCTTCAGGTTGATTTCTAAAAAGACCATGACTCGGAATGATTTAAAAACATCAAAATAATTTAACATGGCTTAATATCACCACAAATATCACCTCCATAAATGTACCCTCTATTGGAAATATACACCCTTACAATCCCTATGTGACTGCGGTCTGTAGCATAGTAATTGAATTAATTGGTTAGTTATAAAACTAAAAGCACAAAAAGGACTAAATAAAACTAACTCAAATGAATAACTCTGCATATATTTACCTTTAAAAAGCCAGTTTCAAGATAAAGCTGATAACAGCTTTTAAACACTATTAAACAGAGAGGTGCATTTCAAATATCTGCTCTTAACACACAATCAATGTTCCCACTTCCAGCTGTGCTTCATGCTTGGCCGCACTGTTGAGAACATTGTCAGACTTGATGCTTTATGATGACACTTAATACATCGTCTCGTCAAGTTATTTCTGACACAATGGAACAAACGTGATGTGACAGTTGAGTCAGATCAATCCAGCTCTTCCACACCACTGCCGACAAAATGGTGGTGGATGTGTGTGTGCAACTGTGTTTGCGACAGCATGAAAACTATGTGGACAGACTGAAAACTTGGCTGCAAAAAAAGACAAAAAACTTTTGAAAACCTGTAGAAAAGTTTGTATCCTAACGATTTGTTCTGCCTGACTGCTGACTGCACTTCAAAGCAAGGCCAACAGTGGCTCAGTAATAACTTTGCAAGCTGTGACCTGTTGATCTGACATCTTTCCCCCCATCCTTTACAGAAGGTTAAATTCCTGCTTCCAAGAAAAATGTACCTTTTCTGTTCTTTAATTTATTTATTTATTTATTTTGGCTCTCTTGTTTTCTCTCTTTCTACAAGACCAAACAAGAAAGCAACAAGATGACAAAATAAACAATGGGGATTGATGCAATGGAATGTTGTCAGAGCTGTTTATGCCCATGCAGGAACTAACCCGCCTCCCCTGTCATGTAAGGGATCGAGTGAGGGAAAAATAAATGTGACATTATTAATTAAACAATGACATACAGTGAATGTCCAATTCAAATCAATCAACATTTGTCTCACCTGCATTAATCCAGTACAGATTCCCTTAGAACTAATCATAACTAATCATAACTGCAGCCTCATTTTTTCTTCACACATCTGGACAAAGATTTGTCATGCATAAAATTTAGGAGTAAAACAGTTTGTTGTCTGACATTTTAGTAAATTATGTTTTAACTGGTATCATGGTATCAGAAAGTCCAAACCATCTTTGTAGAACATCAAAGTGCATAGCAGTCACCTATAAAGGCATTATTTCAACATTTTTGTTATGTATAAACCAGTTTTTTTTCTTTGTTGTATATGTAGACATTTTCTGGTAAAACTCTGATCAAAACCACCTGTTAAAATCCATTGGTTCATCTGTGCATGTATCTTTATTACATAAATTACTGAAGTTTGTTTTCTTTCCTCTTGCATGCATGAAAGTCAGTATTTCTGCTTGTATGTGTGCAAATGTAATAAAGGTTTCCAAGGGGACACAATTCATAATCAAACCTTCACTTTTTGCCTTTCCACTCAGGACACCATGTCGCCTCTGCCTCCCCCCATCTCGGCTGTATCCTGTTTACTTAATAAAGAATATTAAGTCCTTCTTTTCAATGTGGTTCATAAACCTCAAATCTAATTCTCACCCACATCAATGTAAACTCTGCAGAACCTATAAAAATCAAAAAAGCAGCGAAACAAACCAACCTAAGAGTATGTATTCTTCTCAGTGTTAATTATGGTTTACAACAATCTTAGTCAACTTAAACTAACTAAAAAGTTTAGTCTAGAGAATCAGACATTTTTAATGAAACTATATGAAGGAGAATTAATGTGAAGATGTGATGTGAGTAGGAACTCAGCAGGGGGCTCACCTGCATTTCTTTTTCTCCATACTTTGAAGGGTTCTTACTGCCGTGGCTCTTCCTTCTGAGCTTCTTGAGTTCACCCTGGCATTTTTCCAAACTCTCCCCTTTGCTCTTGTGTTCCATTTGGTATTTTTTCAAGGCGGCCTAAGTGGGGCAACAAGCAGTACAAAAAGCACAAAATCACACCTCACTCATCATTAAATCTTCTTTAAAAATATATATAAAATAATAAAAATAAAAAAATTAAAAAAATAAAAATAATAATAAATCTTTTTAAAAGTTTGATCAGAAGCAAAGTGATGACTTAACATGTTTTAAAGAAAGATTTTCAGGCAACTTGAAGAATGTCTTTAGTCAATCCTATTTTAATAAATTGTTAAAATGATCTAAATTGACAAACTAAAAATCATGGATAGCTGAAGTAAATAAAATGGCCACATCAGCACTGATGTTTCCCAAACTGAGATTTTCTGTTGTATTAGGTCCTCCTGTTTTTGGTGGAAAAGAAATACCAAACTTTGTAAAGTGGACATTTTCAAAATCTCTGTGGTGTATTTAAATGGATGGGATATCAGTTTATCTACCACAACACTGATAGAGCCCCACCATAGACATGGAATCTGATCGGAGTTTAAAAGACAATTCATGGAGCTAAAAACAAGAGAATCCTCAAAGCAAACCTGTTACAGCCAGCAAAAGACTTAAAGACATGCATTCAGAATCTGTGGCAAGATTGATGTTAAAATATACTCATCTTGCAATGTAACAAAAAATAACATATTTCACAGAGAAGAATGGGTACAAATTTCAGGTTCCAGATGTAGAAAACTGGTACTGACAGACATGCAATTGCAGTGAAAGGTGGTTCAACAAAGTACTGATCCCTGTCGGACCAGAAACATGCACGTCATGAATTTTAAAGTTGAATTTGCAAAAGAAAACTAAGACCTTCTGTCATACTTTCTGTGGTTATTTTTTTAAATGAGAAGCAAGAGTCAGTGAGAGGGTTTCACTTGTTATTTTCCCTTAAAGTCACAGAGGTTGTAATCCCTGCGTTGATGATTGTCCCCATTCCACATTCTCATGAAAAGAGAGGCATCTGAATCAGACCATTTCAATATTAGACAGACGCTTGTAATGTTCTGGCTGACAAGTGTACATCATTGTTGTTTTGAAATCAACGCCTGTGATCATGTCCCTGTACGCGTTCACTGCAATCACGTATCCCTCTTGGTTGGGTTGATTTTCATCAAATAACATGAGCAATCATATAAGAATGAGAGCCTGGAAGGAACAACGACACAAGATTTGCAGCAAAGCACTAATGGGCACCCATCGTTTAGTTTGCTGGATTATTGATTTAATAATAATAAAAAAACTTTATTTCCTTGGCTTTATCAGCTCTGTTGCTATAGTAACAGTGTATGGTGTGAGAAAGCTCATGTGGACTCTCTGGAAAAATTTGAAGAGAAACGCTTGTGAACGAGGGTTCAACACCCACATTTGTATACTGCACGTAAATGAGCAGACAAGCAAACATTCCTGACGTACTCTGAAAAGGAGCAGAAAATGAGAAACTGTTGTTACTGAGGTTAGTAGCAAGGCTATTCATTTAAAATCTCATTGCAGAGAAATCGTAAATAATCACAGAACTCTTCAATGCATTTAAAAAAGAAAATGGATCAAATTAGGCATTTTGACCTTTATCAGCTTTCTAAAGCAACAACAATAAAAATGGATGAGTCATCTACTCATTTTCTCCTGTTGTTTGAGGTAAAGTAATACAACAAACACAGGCTGTCTCACTGGTGGCACTCAGAATTCATCTCACAGAAACTGAGGCTTGTGCTGGGAAAGAAATCTTAGATGAAAAGAGAAGTATTGAATGACTATTGTGAAAAAAAAATGCTCCCAGTCTGCTGGGTCATATTGCATAAAAAAGTCAAACACCTTTTTTTCTTTTTCTCTCCATTTTTCTTTGTACTAAAGAAGCTAACCCCAGTCGATTCTGGCCCAGAAAAACAGATAACCGTTGTTGGCAAATCTGTTTAGAAACAGGGGTCAGTTGTAGGTTCATCGCAACATTCTGACCCCTTTGCAAAGATTGTGACATAAAACAAAAATTATAAATATATTTTTATTTGGTTTTACAAAAGAATCTGGACCAGACTGGCTTGCACTTGATTTCAGCCTTTTAATCTGATACATCTAAATAGAATTCAATGTAACCATCGCCTTAACGCTAGAACAGCCAGTGGGTCAATTAGAACCCCTGAGCGTTTTCAGCTTTGTGAAACTCTCTTTCATTGAACTATACATGGCTCATACTTCATGACTTTTCCAAAATAGCTCTCTGTAACACCTCTTCAGTAAGATTATTGTATTGTCAAATATTTGAGCTAGGCCTATGCATACCTAGAAATACCAAGGAGAGTCATTTTGACCCGACAGGAACAATAGAAAATGCTGAGTGCACAGTTGTACCATTACTGTTTGGGTGTCACTATGGCCACATGGACAATATATACATAGCTTTGCTGTGTTGGATTATTTACTTAATGAGTAATAAGTTATACTAAATGCAAACATATTAGACTTTACTGATTAACAGGATTACTTCTAACAGCCTCCTGGAAACTGGTCTGACCGAAAAATACAGTACAGTTAAATGACTATGAACAAATTACAGTTCACTGTAAAGTTTCTAAAATGTTTGACTACAGTTTCAAAATCTACATCAAACAAGAATGAAAGAATAGACATAAAAAAATGTGTTGGCACTATTGCAGAACATCATTGTGCAGGATTTGAATTGGAGAGAATAGGGTTGTTTACTGGGGAAATAGGAGTCAACTGAGGTCACTATTAGATAAGAAGACTAAGATAACCTTAAAAATATGATGGAGAAATATTTCATCGGAGCTGTGACCAAAGGAATGTTGTTTGTGGATGCCTGTTGTTGCCACAGCAAATGCATGAGTCCCCGGACTGCAGCTTCAGGCAAATTTAATTCAATTCAATTCAAAAATACTTAATTTCCCTTCAGGATTAATAAATTGTTGTTGTAGCTCATATTATACAGGTTTTAAGTCCCTGGCTCTGAAGCTGCTTCACCAGCAGATAATGGCAGAAGAGATCACACTCTCCCCCACAGACTTATAGAAGATATGCAGCAACTTGCTGCAAACACCAAAGGACCTAAGCTTCCTCAAGAAGTACAGTCTGCTCTGTCTCTTCTTGTAGACGGCTTCACAGTTGCATCTCCACTCCAGTCTGTTGTCCAGGTGAACACCGAGGTATTTATACTCCTCCACCACCTCCACTTCCTCACCCAATCATCTCCTTTGTTTTATTTACATTCAATATGAGATGATTGTTTCCACACCATGCCGCAAAGCGGTCCACCAGCTCCCTGTACTCAGCTTCTTGTCCATCTCTGATCCTACCCACAACTGCAGAATCAGAGTATTTCTGCAGATGACAGGAATCTGTCTTGTACTGGAAGTCTGAGGTGTACAGAATGAAGAGGAATGGTGAGAGTACAGTCCCCTGTGGTGCCCCTTTATTTATTTATGAGCCGAAATAAATTAATTGATGAGCTGTCAGATATTTACATAGCAAGCATGTCTTTAGCTCATCAAAAACAGTCCCATAAATGGAATAAGCACAATAGAATCAAGATAGGGCAGTAAAACGGCAAGTGCAAAGAATATAAAACCCCAAATGCAGAACATAGACAGCCGTGCACTATGTTGTGCACGCTATTTTGGACTGAGGATGTCCGCTACTGAAGGCGTTGTAGCAGAGTTTCTGCATGTATTAAAACATGTCAGTTTTATTTGTTATAATTGGAGTTTTCAGTCTCAAGTAAATCAACTAGCATGACATTATCACTTATTAATTTATTGTAAATGCTGGGATAAAAATACTTGCTGCTTAACTCTTATTCAAAAATGTATAAACTTTAATAAAAAAAAGCAAAAAAGCAAAAGCAGGCATTTTAATGTCATGTTTTTCATTGTTAAGGGATCTCTGACAGAGTCAAAATGAACCCCTCTGGCAGTTTTAGAGGTACTGGAACCTTGGCAGCTCTAGTGTCAAGTCACCTAATTAGCAAATAGAGTGAAATACAACGTTAGTATAACTGCAGCTATTCTGTGAAGCCCTCAATCGCTTGCTAGAGAACATTAGTAAATAAACAGCGTCATGAAGAACAAGGAAGACACCAGACAGGACAGGGATAAAGTTGTGAAGAAGATTAAATCATTATTAGGTTATAAAAACATCCAAAGCTTTAACTCATATCATGGAGCACTGCCCAACAAATCATAGAGGAATGGAAAGAATATGGCACAACAGAAAATCTATCAACACAAGGCTGTCCACCTAAACAGACAGGCCAGGCAAGGCAAGGAGCATGAATCAGAAAAGCACCAATGTGGCCCATAGGAACTCAGGAAAAGCTGCAAAGATCTACAGCTCAGGTGGGACATGCAGTCATGTACTCCACAAATCTGTCTGTTTTTAAAGAGTGGGAAGATGGAATAATTAAGTAAGCCAAATTAATTTTAGTTTATGGTATGAAAACAGCTATATAGGTGACTAAAAGATGTGAAACAAGGTACTCTTGTAAGAAGAACCACATTTTTGGCTAACAAAATGATGTGTCATAGAAACCAGTACTTCACAACATCCTAAAAAAAAAAAAAAAAATCACCACCATAGAACATGGCGGCATCAGCATCATGCAATGGGAATGTTTTTTTTTTTTCATGTGGAACAGGAAAGCTGTTCATAGTTAAGCGGAAAATAAATGGAGCTAAATAAAGGGCAATCCTAAAAAGAAAACCTTTTGGTGGCTGCTAAAATCTTGGGCAAAGGTTCACAGCAGTACAACAAACCCTAACATTTACCCACAACTAGAAAAGTATGGCTTAGATAAAAGTATATCCCTAAAAATCTGTTGCAGAACTAAAGAATTGATTGTTCAGACCTTTCATTGCAATTGCAATGAAAGGTGTTTCTTCAAAGTATGTACTCAGGGCTTGTGAATACAAATGCAAACCAACCTTTTATTAGTGTATTAAGAAACACACATTTAGCATTTTCCTTCTACTTTACAAATATGCACTACTTTATGTTGGTCTATCACATAAAATCCTAATAAAGTACATCAAAGTTTGGGGTTTTAACTTGAAAAAAATATGACGAGTTCAACGGTTATAAGCACTTTTTCAAGGCACTCTAAATATTCATTTGCAATGTAATGAATCAAAGAAATTCTATGCAAACAAGCACAACTTTAGGGTTTGATGTGTGAGTGGTAACAATGGGTTTACCTTTGAAAAAACAGCAAGTGTGACTGCATCTTACTTCACATTCGAGTCGCCTTGCTGAATGTAAATTGACATTTTCCTCCATTTATCTTAAAATGCTATTTAAAAATGTGTATGCAAGGAGCTGTGAGCTTATGCAGCTGATAACAGGGTTCTTCCAACAATACAATAATGAAAACATTATCCCATCCCCCAAAACGACGCACAGCGGTACTGCTGTACACTTTAGCTGCAACCCACTCATTCTAAAGATATCACATGTAGACCCACTCCGCAGCACTTACACACACTCCATAAGGGGCTTATTATAATCAGTCTACGCCTGATAGCTTAGTACCCATGAAATGTTACAGAAACAGACTTTAAACAAAAATTTAAGACAAACAGCTTTGCATGCAAATCTGTTATCACTTCATGTGACTTAGGCCTTATCTGCTCTGGTGCAACATTGCATGCATTTCTAAAAATAAACTACTGCAGTGTACTTTTTAGCACCAATCTGATTCAGGAACCCAAGTGACACATGCAGATACTCACAGTCAAGTAGCGAGCATCCAGATCCACCTTCTTCTCAAGCTCAGAGAGCAACTCATTGTGGAAGCTTTTCAGCTGGAGGAAAAAAATGATAAAACATAGATACAGTTCTTGATACAGTTTTACATGAAGTTATGCATTTAAGTTTAACTTTACTAACAAAGTGATGGCTTGTGGAGCTCTGTTTTACATATTATGCATCCAGTTTGTTAATTGTTAAATCTTTGAATAAATATTTTGGTGCCAAATTTCTAAAATGTAAAAAAAATATTTTGAGTATGTGCTGTGCAGATATGTTTACCACTGTAATTTGTTAAAATACTATTTTATTGTAGTCTTGTTTCACTACCTTTGATCATTGTTAATATTTATCTGATTTTGATAAAATATTTTTCAGACTGAATTGTCAGAATTGAAGCTTGAAACATATTTTGTGCAAAGTGTGCAACTGTATGTAGCTGAATGCATCATAATACCCTAAACCTTGTGTTTTTAGCTGGAACTTAAAAGACAATAAATCCATTAGGCATCCTTTAAAAATTGAAGATGGTATTCCAAAGAGGCAGGCACAACTTAAGACACTTTAAAAAACTGATGCAACAATCTGCAGTGAGCGAATTTCCCTGTAGTTATAATACTGCAAAAAGCAGACTAAGAGAAGTTTCTCAAAAATAAAAATGAACTATTTGTAATGGACAGACATGAGTTCACCATTGCAGTTACAAACCATTTATCATTAAAGGTTTTTTACAAAGATGTTACAAGTGAGTTGTGTCTCTGATAAAATGAACTACTTTTATCTAATTCATTATAGCAAGTCAGACTCGGTGCTTAGAAAATCACTGATGCAATTTGTGGTTAATCTGCATTTTATAATGTAAAAGCAGCAATGCAAATAGAAATCCATGGATTATGTATCTGTATCGAACAAAATATTATCTTTTAGGTGTGCAGCTTAGAACAGCTGTATACCTGGCTTGCTAAAACAAAACGACAAACTGTAAAACAGTTTAATGACGCTGACTTTTTTTTTCACTTGAAATGCTATAAAAGGAAAATTAATGTTCAAAATATGTAGATAGAAACTGTCTTGTTTCAACAAGTCTATTGCAATTCACTTACAAGTGCAACAGAATTGTTGCAGTTTTACTAAGATTTAGGGTTGCATTTTTGCCTTCAAGTCCCACCCAGCAAATTTTAAGCCCATTGATTTTTATAATCATAGTGGATAATAAATGAATAAACCTTTTGTCAGTTACTCTCCTTTGTTTAAATGTTAACATGATTCCTGATGTTTTATTGTAAATGATGTATGGTAATGTATAATTCTTGTGTTTGGAGGATAGGTTGAAACAGAGCTTGTCAAAAACCTAAGCCTCTGCTTGATGGCTATGGTGTAAATAAACTTTGCATCGGCCTTACATCAGGCTATTAATGATCATGGATTGTCAAGCAAAAAATAGAAATGCTAAAGTATTAATTAAACACAAGTATTAATTAGACATTAATTTAGGAACTAATGTACCAAGGAGCTCAGGTATAAATGTATGAGTGAGCACATTGTTTCAGGATCATCTTGGAGAAACATGAAATAACTTAAGTGTGTTTCCTTGTAGCAACATGTTCTTCTGTTTATATATTTGATCTTAAAATATTCCAATAGATGAAGTCATTGTTAAAATGCACAACCACAAACCACTTTAGCTGGGAATACCAACCATTTCCTCTAGCTGCACTTGGATCTGTCTGTGGACTTCAGCCATCTGGAACAGCACGTCCCCTTCACACAGAAACAGAAACATGGAGAAAACACATAAATACCTTATAAAACAAACACAAAAATGAATGAAGAAGAAAACTAGAAGTGAAAAAAAAAGTTCAAATAAGAAAAGCAAAGCTCATGCACAAACTTATGACAAAAACATACACGACAAGAGACTTAACTGGGGCGATGAGAAACACAATGGGGGTTTGTTACAAGATTAAAGAGCCGGAAACAACTTCACATACAACTGAACCAAAATTTTAAAAAAAGAAACAAGCTAAATCTTAAAGCTTGTGGTTTTCATAAAGACATCAAGATGTCTTCTGGATTGATAACATAAAAAGGCTATAGCCTGTAAAAATAAATAGAATAAAAAAGAGAATAATAAAGAAGGGTCATGCAGCTAGAGTTATCTTTTCATATACCTACAGTCTGCCTCTTCTGAAATTGCAGTGCAATGTCAAGAAAAACAAGAAGCACATTGAGCAAAGGACACATACAAAACAGAGACCTGGTGGAAAGACAGTGAGAAATCTAAATGTACAGGAAAAGATGAGTCTGACATTTCCCCGATGAAAAGATCCAAAACCTCTTGGACTTTGTCTGAAATTTTACATTGTGTGTATAAAGCCTTTAAGTTGCAGAGACAAAAAGTACTATGCAAATTCATACCATCACGTTGCCTTCAGCCACTGTACTGAGGGTGTTAGATTAAAAATGTGCCTGCCAAAATCAAAATATCTGCCACTGTATGGTCGGAACCATTCTGGAAAAGGATCATTAGAGACCTTGGTGGGGACTTCATACTGACATCTAATGTCAGATTCTTTTCTGGCTCATTTCACGTTCTCCTGCTGTGTCCTCTTGTGAATGATGACCTATTAAGAGCACATCTCAGCCCATCTCACAGAGCTTTGTAAGTGAAGTTAGAACTCCTGCAGAAGAGGTTTCAGTACAAACTTTAATTCTGCAACAAAAGGCTTTGGAGTGGTCTCCATGTCAGTAGACAGCATGAGGAGAAAGACAGATGACACTAAAGGGACAAGGCTGGAGCTGACTTTAACAAATGCAGTAAAGCACAAAGTTTTTTTTAACTTTCAGTCATACAAAGAAGGAAGAAAATGCAATGTTGAGAAATGGCTAACTGTAAGGTAACTACGTGAAGAAACTTGTGCCATCAGAAACTGAATTTGAATTGCTCTGACTGAATTTGTATTTCTGTAATTTGAAATTAAATGCATTGGTGTAAAAAAGAATTTCACTAAACTGAAACTGAATTTTATGGTTTGAAACTGAATTCATTTGCTTTTAAAATGTATTTCGTTGTATTAAAAATTCAGTTCGACTACTTTAACTTTCAGGTCTGTAATTTAATTTCAGTTCCAAAATTCAGTTTTTTGTGTCACACATCCGGGTCCTTGAGGATAGCCACAGATTGATCAAACACAGATTCATCGATTTACGTTTCACATCAGGTTAAACTTCCTTTACGGCATGTTGAGCTGGAGCAGTGCAGCATACATGAGCTTGGGGGATGTTAATCACCAAGTCAAATGAGCATCTACAAGAAGCGTCATGTAAACAAATAATGGTCAAACAGTAACACTTATGCTACCTGTAGCTAATAGCTAAACATGCCAGATTAGCATAGTGTGCCGTCGGTGTTACGTCTGTCTGCGTTTCTCTTGCCCTTACCTCAGCGTAACTTCTGTTGCCTAGCAACCGTGTTAGGGTGAAGCACAGAGCTGTGAAGCTGAACATATGAAGCCTGAAGGTTAATACCGTTGTCTCCACTGTAAATAACTACACGGTTTTTATTTACCCTTTTACATATTGCCGATGACTTATAATGCTGTTTTCTTTTTAAAATTTATTGTTTGATGATCTTGTTCATTATTCAGCCATTTAAAATGTTTAAAATATTTTTTGTGTTCATAGATATAAAGATCTAACACTAGATAAAATACATTGATGACAATTACCATTTGTTTAATTTATTTGTAAAGTTTTCAACAACTTAAACACTAACATATTAACTTTAGGAACAAAGTTTAAATCAGTTGATTTGCAGAGCATACTAATAATAACTATTATTATTATAATAAATAAACCAAACATTAATATTAGATTTCATCTGACAGAATTATATCTGTTTAACTTCCACCCATTGGGGAAACCCAGTGGGAGTTTGAAAACAATGTGCCGGGAGTCAGCTGTTCTCTCGGGGTTTAGCGCACCTCAACCACCCGGTCAGCTGACAGCTGGCGAGGCGAGCAGGCTGCTGGGGCAGGGGACGAACACATCGGCGCATTTGCGCAATTAGGCGATATCTTGATAAACTGATGAGATATTTTAGGTTTACACAACTACTTTCTCGTCTAAAAACATTGTAAAAGTTCAGTTGTTTCACAGAATGCGCAATATATCCACTTTTATTCACAACTTTTCTCTCTCCTCCGGCCTTTCCTAATTCCGTTTGAACAATCTACTTCGACCCGCAATGAATCATGGGATAGGGTGGAACACGGCGGATACACCGGACTCATCCTTCAAATCTGGGGATAAGGACACATTTGGAGATTGGACAGCATTCGTCGCCTCATCCAGGAACGTTATCGGCCTACAAATGCGTCCTTCAAAGGACGCAGTCCTGAATTTGGACACAGCAATAGTGAATGACATCCGTGAATCAGTAAATCTGTATTTGATTAATCTGTGGCTTCAAGAACCCAGATGTGTGACACAAAAAATTTTGAATTTTGGAACTGAATTTGAATTTCAGACCTGAAAGTGAAAGTAATCAAACTGAATTTTCAATAGACAGCAAAGCAATTTTCAAAGCAACCAAATTTAGTTTTAAACCATTATATTCAGTTTCAGTTTAGTGAAATTCATTTTCAAACCAATGCATTTAATTTCAAATAACACAAATACAGATTCAGTGTGAGCGATTCATATTCAGTTTCTGATGGCACAAGTTTCTTCCCATAGGTAACAGTAATTTTTTTTTTTGTTGAGGCCAATTTCCCAACCCCGGAGGGTGCAGCAGCAAGGTGTACAATACACCACAATTTTAAAGATCATATATTGGAATTTAGCAATGACATTTTTAACGTCTGTTGGTTTTATACAGAGCCCACTGAATGCTGGCTACTGGGGCAGATAACCTAGCTAACGAAATAGCCATTATCAGCTTGTCAGCCTATGACTTTTCAAAGAGAAGATGAGGAGAAAAAAGTATTGTTTTAGAACCAACAGTTGGTCGGTGATAACTTTATACATCTTGGATGCATTCTGACTGACAATGGCATTACATTTTATTAAAAAAAGATTTTAACTTTGATATTTAAAAAAAAAATAGCTTGGACTGATTGTTTTTAAATTCCAAATGGGCATAAATATAATTTGTAAATAATATTCTATATGAAATATAAATTACCATTATAGCAATATGTACATAAGCAACAGTAGTAACAGTAGCATTTATTTTCAGATAAAAATAATGCTTTTTGCCTTGATCTGCTTTGATCATTGATCAGCAAGCCTAAAAGTGAAAAATCTGATTTATTTCCACTTTTTATTAAATGCATAAAAACTAAAATTTCCCATCATTTTCAATTTAAAATATATCAACCAACAGCACAGAGTTTATTGCGCTATTAGTAGTTTAATATAAACAAACCTCATCATTAGGTTTCACATTGTTACATTTCACAACCACTACTTGAGAGAGGAAAACCTGCTGCTCATTTTAATCTTTTATACCTTAAATGCCTTAAGGGGAGGGGGGGATGAACAGTTGGGACTGTAAAGATAATAATTTTGTACATTAATTAAAAGCACCTACCTACTAGCCATTCGGCAGGTGCTATACAAACATCTTACTTTATTTTGAAGAGATGTATTACAACCAAAAACATGTAATTGTTTACTACAAAATTAAGGAGTATCTTCACAGTATAAGCTTTACTTGGTAAACTAAAAGATTCAGTAACTGTCCCTGATGGGCTCATCTCCCTATAACCCAACACGGATAGACATTTTGCCCATGTTGCAACCTGTTGGCTGATTTTCTGCTTCACAAAAACAGAGAAAGAGGCCAAAGCACCCAGTCATTTCCCAGCAGGCCTTCTAAGCAGCTTACACATCCCTAAGCAGAGCCCTGTGAGCTTAGAAACCCTGCCATTCTGTTGGCTTCAACTAGCTGGATCAATTGACTAATGAGCGTCATCACTGCAAAACAAAAGAACAAAGATGCATATGTCATCTGAAAACACAGCAGGACAGTGGTTTACAGGAAGCCAGAAACATGAGATGTGACTGCATCTGCATGAGATGTTTACTCTTCTTCTCGGTTTTTATCACTACAGACTGTACAAAGACAAAGCATTGAGAACAGAAAAGACACAGCATGTCACACTCTGGCTATGTAAATGGTTACCATGGCAATTTTAATATCAGTGCACACAACAACACCAAAAGGTAAATTACGCATCAACCAACAACTGAATTTCAGCATCTGATACTCTAATCAGCAATTAGTAATGAGGCATAATGAGCAGAATTTAAATGTGATGTGCCACTTTAATGTTTGTGGTAGAAGATTTCTGGCCGGGTATGACATAACCTGCTAGATTTGATGTAAGAGCTGTTAGCCTGAAATCTGTCAGACACGAGTGTATCATGACAGATTGATAAGCACAGTGACAAAACAGAAAACATACAGGGAGACAATAACAACGGTAAATAAACCTGTGCCGTCACTGTATCAATATTTCCTAGCTCACTTGAACCGTCGCGTGTTTCCATTGGTGACGAAAAACAATCGTTTCTTTGTTCGAATGTGATCTCAGGCTGTTCTGCACCTGCAGCTCTGCAACAAGCAGCCACATGCCTGCAAGCTTAAAACACCGAGTCAGGTAGGGACGCATGCCTGCAGGACTTGTGTGCATACGAACAGACTCTACCCAGAAGTGTGACATCAGCTTATGTACTGTGGATGTATTGACTGCTTGTGTAACAGCAGCGAAGTTACACCCACACAGGTGGAGAGAAAAAAAAGGCAGAGTAACAGAATGCGAGCTATTGAGTAGAAAAAAAGTGGAAGTTTGCTCTGCTGGACAGGGAGAATGAGAGAAAAGAATGGAGGTGGATGGAGAGACACTGAATCACTAGTGAAGGTCAAACCAGATTCACCAGGGGTTGTCATGGAAGCAGGATAATACTAGGGTTGTTGCCATGGGAGAAGCCATAAAATGAGGAGCAGTGCTTGAAAATGCACTGAAAAAACGCCCGTTTATAAATCTCCACCCTTACTATCAGCTCTTGTTACATAAGAATACACACCACGCTTCTGAAGAAGAGTGGTGTGTGTAACCCCACATGCTGAGTCTGTCTTCAGCTCTGTGCATGCCTGTGTGCACAGTATGCATGGTTTAACAGGGATGTTAATACCTGCCTTCCTCACATTCCAACTCCTAGGGGAAAACAAACAAGTGGGCAAATATAATAGGGATGCAGGGAAATGTGTGAGATGGAGGTAATAGCTGAGACTCCAGGTGGGCATGTGAGTGTGACTATACTTTCTGTGAAATTACATCATCTAAATGTAGTTAATTTAGACATGAGGGGAGTTGAGAGTATATTATATCTCCTTCATATAAACACAAACGCATCAAATTTAATAGACTGGATGCTAAATTCTGTTTGAACTCTTTCCTCGCTCTCTTCTCACAGGAGAAAACTACTGGTTATATATATGACTGAAAAACATGAAAGTTCAGCCATCACAGCTGCTGGTGGATTTTTTTTTACTAGTAATGGTGTCATGCATTCAGGTGACAATGAAGGTTTAACAAGATCTGTGCAGCTGCCAAACAGAGTGCAGTTACAAGTAATCTTGACAATAATTCCAGGATGATCTGAGAGAATATGCTGCATATTTAAACCATTTGGGATCAGTGGATGAAAACCCTGACCTCTTTTTAAAATTGGTGTTTCTATATACCCAAAGCCAAAAAAGCATTTGTAATACTTATAAAAATTGCATAAAACAAATTCACAGTGAGGGTGTCTGGGTATTTTCTTTGGTATATTCCCAATGCTTGCCGTTCCAAATTTAGAAATAGAATGTCGGGAAATATGCAAACCAAAAATGCAGCAAGCATTTCCTCCATGCTAGTTTTCCTCCATTTCCAGGTCTGTATTCTGTCCCGCCCTGGTCATTTCTGTCCAGTGGGAGCAGCGATCATCACACGAATAGGTTTGATAAGAAGTTATAGTTTACTTGCAAAAAGTATAATGTAAAAGCAAACCGCACCGAAAAAACATACAAAAAAAAAAAAACATTCAGTCTACTTTTGGTCAAGACCAAACAGGTGGATCAAAGGACTTTCCCGGTGTGAATACACCTTTAGATACAAAATGAAAGGATTGGTAGGTGTCCAGATTTTTGATGCAACTCCAAATACAGCAAAGGCTGTGATGCCTTCAACTTCCTTGTAATTTAGGGTATTCTAAAGGGTGACATTTCTATTTGAATCTTAATTAAAGATGTAAAACGCATATGTAAATTTCTTTATTACAGTTGCATCACACAAAAATACCTCAAACAAAAGAAGTTGGTAGTATTGCTGAATAAATTTGTCATATTTCAAAAGCTTTTGGTCAGCATACTTGCTTAAACTAATATGAGCAAATGAAACAGCAGGCTGCAATTTTTCCAAGTTGAACATATAACCCAACTATGTACTTTTGTTGTCCGATGAGCTAACCCCTCCCTCCTACTTCCCTGTTTCTAAGGGGATTGCTCAATCCAGCTCTCCATCCAACGGGTCCGGACTTCCCTAAACCTGCAAGGTCTTACTAAGAATGTTTACTGAAAGATTTTTTTTAAGCTAGTGTCGGGAAATGACACGCCTAACCTCTAACAGTCCACATCCAAAAGTCTTGCCCTTCTTCAACTGGTGGTCTGGACAACTGAGTAGCCCACAGCAGTCATCCACTCCTCGACAGTCACTTCTGTTAAGGGCTGCTCATTCCCTAATATTATAACTGGCTCTTGGTATATGGGTTAGGTTAATTTTAGCGACTCGGCATAAGCCCCAAGGGCGCTGTTTTAACAAGTTTGGCTAAAGGCAACCTATAAAAACCTCCTAAAATCTCTTAGAACCAGGTTACAAGACTTTTTACATCCAACGAAAAACCAAAAATAAGGTGACTCAAATAATTGACTGTCCACAATTTATCTAGAATTTTATATGCGGTCTTTAATTATTAACGCTCTTGCAGGAGTCAGTAACAGCTTAAATTCAACAAAACCTAATAACATCCATAATATAAATGAATCAATCAACTTAACCTGTCTTTCCCTGATGCTGAAACTTTTAGCTACAGCCTTTACTTCATTTACAGTTTAAAACCATTACCTCAACTTCATTCTTTCTTATTTATACATCGCAACTGATTATCATTATCTCTCTTTCATATATAGCTGATTAAGAATCTCTAAACCTTCATGTTTTATTTTAGTCATGAGTTCACAATCATATTTCAATCAATGTGTTTTAACTTGATAAACAAAGATCACTCATTTCATTGAATACTTGCAGAAAATAAAAAATCATCATACTTCATTTCTTTGGTTACACTTGTAGTTTATACTCTGCAAAAGATAAGACAGTTAATATATGACTCCAAACAGGCATCTCCAGTCTTTTAGTCTCAGAATATGAGAATATACTTATGAATATACTTATGTTACTTTTTATTAATTTAACCGTGAGCATTTAATAATTGTTGCATGGATTACATGGAAAGATCTCACCTTATTTTGACACCCCCTTCTTGAGATCAGACTGTATCCATGCCCAAAGTCCCAAAAGTCAGAAAAATCAAGGTCTGTATCATAAACACACAAGGAGAGGACCTCATCTTCCAAGAAGTCTGACTGATATGGTGATCAAGGGACTTGAGGAGGGGACCAAGCGTCGAGAATCTCAAACTTGTCGATGAAGTCAGGATGCATCAAAAGGGGAGATGACACAGACTACCTCTTTAGGACAGGTGGTGCTCTTCGTCATCACCAGCAGAGGTTTGATAGGTGATGTTCTTGGTGGTGATAGAGGTTTGAATGCTGCTCTCTGCAGTAGTAATAGACACCTGGCATCCTCTGTCGTCAGTGCCTGGAGGAGGTGAATCAGGGGAGTTAAGGGTGCCAATAGAAGATCATCTGAGAAGATCTTTAGGATCCCAGATGTAGGGAGATACATTCCCCATGATTGTGTCTGTATCGTAAAGTCGTGCACAGCAGCCCCAAATGCAGACGTACAGGTCACCTTGTATCGTGTCTGAAGAGTTTGGCTCATGTTCATGGAGATATAGTTAAGATCCCCAGGACCCTCGATGCAGAAGACACTTGTCACCGTAGCATATTTGACAGCAATAGAGAGACAATGGTGGCACCAGTGGGCTGTAGGCGTAACCCACAGGTATCTAAGCACTGAGGCTGAAATTCCACATCTGGAACAGGAGACTGTGTCCTGGAGAGATATATTGGAGGCCTGTAAGTGGTGATGTCAGTAACATAATGCTAACTACCTGCACAAAACACCTGCAAAGGTCTTTAAATGGTCGCTCAGTCTAGTTCTGTAGGCTACACAATCATGGGGAAGACTGCTGACTTGACAGATGTCCAAAAGATAACCGTTGACCCCTTGCACAAGGAGGGCAAGACACAAAAGGTCTTTGCTAAAGAGACTGGCTGTTCACAGAGCGCAAGCACATTAATAGAGAAACGAAGGGAAAGAAAAGATGTGGTAGACAAAAGAGTACAAGCAATAAAGATAACCGCACCCTGGAGAGGATTGTGAAACAAAACCCATTCAAAAATCTGGGGGAGATTCACAAAGAGTTGAATGCAGCTGGAGTCACTGCTTCAGGAACCACTATGCACAGACGTATGCAAGACATAAGTTTCAGCTGTCGCATTCCTTGTGTCAAGCCACTCTTGAACAAGAGACAATGTCAGAATCGTCTTGCCTGGGCTAAAGACAGAAAGGACTGGGCTGCTGCTGAGTGGTCCAAAGTTATGTTCTTTGATGAAAGTTAATTTGCATTTTCTTTGGAATTCAAGGTCCCAGAGTCTGGAGGAAGCGAGGAGAGGCACAGAATCCCAAATCAATCAAATGTTGCTTGAGGTCCAGTGTAAATTTTCCACAGTCAGTGATGGTTTTAGGTGCCATGTCATCTGCTGGTGTTGGTCCACTATGTCTGCTGAGGTCAAAGGTCAACGCAGCCATCTACCAGGAAGTTTTAGAGCAACTCATGCTTCCTGCTGCTGACCAACTTTATGAAGATGCAGATTTTATTTTCCAACATAACTTGGCACCTGCACACAGCGCCAAAGCTACCAGTACCTGGTTTAAGGACCATGGTATCCCTGTTCTTATTTGGCCAGCAAACTCGCCTGACCTTGACCCTATAGACTTTCTATGGGGTATTGTGAAGAGGAAGATGCAATACACCAGACTCAACAATTCAGAAGAGCTGAAGACCACTATCAGAGCAACCTGGGCTCTCATAACACCTGAGTTTTCATTAGTTGTCAGTTATAGTGATCAAAATTAAAAGAAATAAACATTTGAAATATATCAGTCTGTGTGTAATGAATGAATATAATATACAAGTTTCACTTTTTGAATGGAATTACTGAAATAAATCATTTTTTTCATGATATTCTAATTTTATGACCAGCACCTGTAGTAACAAAGACATTTGGCTGATAAAATAGGGAAAAACTTGAAAACTGTCTGTTACACAGGTGTAGAGTATTATTATCCATGCACATAGCCCTATGTCTCATATATATGAACACTTTGAATTTGAGTGGTTTGAATTGTGTGAGACTCTGACTAGCCATCCCACTACTCTGACAATTTCTTTCTTTCTCTACAAACTTATTGCAAAATGACATTAAGGTAAGATAAATGTTATTGATAAGTTCACAGAAGCCATATTTTTTTGTTTTAAATCAGAACCATTGTTTTAAGACCTCTTTTCAGGAATTAAACTCAACATTACAATACTACAGCTACTTGTTTTATAGACAGTTAATGGTCAGGAGTCAAACACAAAACTTTGTGTGACCATTATCTATTTATTGATTTAATATCTATCTATCGATCTATCCACACACACACACACACACACACACACACACACACAAACACCCCAGCATGAGGAAATCATTAGATTATGATATTCTATGATATTCTCTATACTTTAACAGCAATATCAGTTGGGATTAATTGGTTGGGAATTAATTGGTTGGGATATTGCCATCATTCGGTCAATAAATCTCAGGTTTTAGGGCTGCACAATACATCACAAACTATCAATCGCAATATCATTGCATGAACATCACTGTAATTGTCATTAAGACTTTTTTTTTGTCATTGACATTAAGATTTTTTGTCATTGACATTAAGATTTTCTGGCAAAGCCATTAAACTAAAACAAAGTTTATTTGCCAAAAGTGCATATATAGCCACATGCCATGTGTTAAATAAAAGTATGCTGTTAAGATTGAGATTATCATTATTTTTTTTTTTTTGCCCAGTAGCTGGTTAGATTACATTCTATCTGGGCTCTATGTAAGCAATAATTCCTAAGGAGAAAGACGCTGACATTGTTTAGTTAGATATTTATTTATTTATTCCAAGTATTATCACTGCATCATTCACCAACCATATTGCATGTTTCCTTAATATTATGCAGCCTTATCAGGTACTAATATAGATCATCTACCAAACAATGCATTCAAACTGTTTCAACACTTTCCTATTCCAGTATTATACATTTTAAAAATGTGATAATTATGACTGGATATATTGTGCAGCTTTTGTTAAATGAGGCAATATGCTGTCAGTTGAGCAAACAGGTAAAAGGGGCATACTGTGACTTCATTGAGTGCTAGAACTGCAAAATTCATTTTTTCCCTCACCAACAATCAAGAACCACTGAGTTGCTTAGCAACATAGTGGTTTGTGTCTGTTATAACATGAGTTATTATGAGCCACAGACAGTAAGCCGTTTCTGCTGTTTATACATACCTTTATCCATACTGCAACTTGAGGATACCTAAACTGTTAACTCTTTATACTGTATTTGGTTTGACTTAAAACCTTAAATACCGCAACACCATCTGATCTACCTGCTTCAGTTAAAATGTTTTAGCAAAAAAGTGAAGGGCAAAGTCAATGTGTTAGGATGGAGAGTGTAGGGGGCACTGGTTTCCCATCATGCAGTGTGTGCCTCAGAAATAGAGCAGGAGAAAGCAGGGACTCCAGGGAGGGTGGCGCAGCGCTAAGAAAAGAGCTGCTCTGCTCTCATTTAAACAGGGACAGGTGCTAGAGGAGGAGCGAGGTAGGCCACACTGAAGATGGAGTGACAGAAAGAAGAGACAGGGAGAGCTGAGGTTTGCATACTCCTGGGTGTTCACTCAAATGCAGCATGTCAGATTCAACACCTCATCTGCCAGTCTAAACCTTTTGCTCCAGGTTATTAATTTGTAAGCTGCAGCAATTTACCAGCAGAAAACACATGTGAATGTCCCAGACCCATTAACCTAAAAAGACATTCCTGCGTCATCATTTGTAGCCTAACTTTCCCTGTGTATCCCTCTTTTTTTCCTTGAGATAATAACTCAAGGGGCAAATTACTTTAATGTTTAAATATGGATCCAGATTTTTTTTAAATTTGTTTTATTGAATGTTATTTCTCCAGAGACATAAGTTAATGCTGTATAATACATTCTCTGTTATTGAGATGCGGTGATTAGTGAGGTTTCAAAAAGGTAAAATGAGAGGAGAGTGAGATTTGGGAAATTTATTTAGCTGGTGAAGTATTTAATTTTGCTAATGTTTATTAGAATATTACATAAGACCAATAAAAGGATTTGTACAGAAATTCTATGACCCACTTAATCAAGGGGAAGATTGCTTACTTTCAGAGAGTCACCGACAACTTTCTGAAGTACAGTAAGCTGCAAAAGGTCTCTGCTAAAGAAGCACATTCATTGACAGTTGTGTGGAAGGAAAAAGTATGGTGGAAAAAAGTGCAATAGCAACAAGGATAACTGTAGCTTTGAGAGGCAAAGCCTATTGCCAGTTTGGGGCGAGATTCACACAGCATGCAGCTGGTATTAGTGCTTTGAGAGCCACCACACACAGCACCCAGGACATGGGGTACAACTGTGGCATTCCTTGTTTTAAAAGTGCCTAATGAACCACAGATGACCTGACCTAAAAAACATAAAAGGCAGATCAGCTAATTTCCTTTGTGTACAAACATATCAAATTGCATTTTGGCTTTCGTAAACTCACCTCCACAGAAACTGCTTTAGATTCTAGTCATATTTTGATGTCAGCTGACTCAGGCATCCAATGTAATGGGTCTCCTGGATCTTACCTGAATTTCTTATCTGCATTTGACTCTGTTTATCACAATATTTTGATTAACAGGTTGTGGGATATAGTCAGTTTATCAGGCGTGGCTCTTGAGCGCTTTAACTCTTGCAGAACAGTCAGTGATTTTGCAAAACAGATCATTTCAGACCCCAAGAGCCTGTCGTGTGGCATACCACAGGGTTTAATCTTGGGACCTTTTCTCATTATTTTGTACATTTTCCCTATAGGCCAAATATTCAGGCAGTTTTCGGATCTGTCTTATAATTTGTATGCAGATAATTTTTTGTTCTATTTTTCTTTTAAGCCAACTGAAAATTTAAAATTTGATAAACTGTTTTAGTAATACTTGCAGGTGAACTCTGACAAGGCAAAAACCTTAATTATTGCAGTTGAGAACCGAATAACTGAAATCAAGCGATATATCTTGGTGTACTTTGATTTTTCGGTCAAACCAAATCTCATAGTGGGTATTATTTTTGATTCTGCAAAATCATTGAAGTGGCATTCTCGATGGATTTATCAGAAACTGTTCTTACAGCTAAGAAATATTTCTAATACATTCTTAATATGCCTACCTAATAACACACCTACCTAATAGATTCTTCAACTCATAACTAACTTCAGTAGTTAGAAGATATACAAATCAAAAAGGCAACCAAACATCTAGTTGAATAGATACTTTATCACATAGTTTTACACCTTTTAATTTTTTTTTTTTTTGTAGATTTTCATGTGATTTGAACAAGATATGGTAATCTGAATGACACAAAAGTCATATGCAAAACATTTATAAAATAGCATAATTTCATTAGAAAGCAGAAGCAGAAGTGTATTTTTGCAAATTAACTTGGCCTGGACTCAGGTTGTATATAACTAGCCCTTTTTCCATAAAGACAGAGACTGGCTGGTTAGGACCATCATAATTATCATCTGCCTTACAAACACACCATTACCATTAAAGGCACCAAAAGCCACAACTGTCACTAACAGAGTAAGTGCTCAAATTTTTTACAGAAAAAAATAGAAGGGAGGAGGGCAGGCAAAACAGTGGAATAGAAGAGGAAGAGTGGCAAATGGAGATGGAAAGCAGGACCGAGAGCCCGTGTTTGTATGTGTTAGCATGCATGTGCATGCATGAGTGTGTGGGTGGCAAAGTGACAGGCGATGATTAGCACAACCAGCGGAGGATATGTGGGCAGGAGTATGTGGGAGTACTGGGACTGGTGGGAGAAACAGAGACTGTCTTCTTAAGGCTGAGATATATACAAGTGGATTCTAGGAACACTCAAATAGTTGATTTCACATGGTTTATGCACAGGAATCACACACAAATATAACTGCTATTCACAAAATGCATGCACTGTTGTACAGTGGGATGGATTCGTGTTGCAATACAAGAGTTTTGGATGTTGATGTGTTGAGAATAACTACCATCAGAGAAAATTGGTTCACAAGATAATTTAAGTCCTCTTTTAAGTGTCAATGACTAGTAAACAAAACAAAAATGGATCAGGAAGGAAGGAGTTGCAAAGGAGCTGGCAAACCAGAGATGTGTAGGTGGGACCATTGGTGGTCTTTTTCTTACAGAGTTGTGGCATTAACAAGCTTTAAAAAAAATAGGGTACAAGTTTTTTATATGCACCTTTATTTGTGAGGTTCAATAAATATTAAATAAGTGCTCTTTATGAAAAGTCAATGAACTCTGGCCTCGCAGTCAATCATGTGAATGATAAAGCTAAACATTGACAATATGGGGAATTATGAAGATAAATTACATCAGGTCCCTAGTACATCTGTAAAATTATGTATACTCTTATCTTGTAAAGAAATCAGAGTGAGATAAAACCATCATAAAATACAGTCTTTGAGGCCATGTAGTTTTTCGACTCCTCATTTCAGAAATGTCAATTTCATGGTTCTTTTGTCTGATGAGCCAACCCAAAAGTGGTATTTTCCACTAATCTGAGGTCATCTCGGTTCCCTCCTGTCAGTCAAACAGGAAACTCTGAGCTTTATCCTAACCGGAGGTCACGATGATGCAGCTGACCTCAGGGTGGAGGCTATAAAAAGTCCCAGTGACTGGAAAATAAAATGCCAACTGTTCCTTTGGGACACATTTTACTGTATACAGGACTGCTGGCTTTAGACATCAGATTGTATAAGTGTTGAAAAGGGCCACACATCACAACTTATTTCCGTTTTCAACTTAAAGAAACTCGGCCTCTAAGATTGATTCTCCAACAGAAAACACAGCTTAAAATGTATTGACTTTCATACCAGGTTGCTTTCTCTCATTTGTCAACATTAGTAGTTGGTGCATTTACATTATATATGCCTTGTGGGTTATTTAGCCAATGTAAAACAAAAACCAAGCTGCTGCCTTACACTTATACCATTTACAACCAACCATAGCATACTTGATCTTTTATAAGAAAAGATGTTCAAGAAACAAGTGCTTTTTAGCTATTCACACAAATTGTGGTGACAGATGCTGCGGAAATGCACTTAATAAGATAAAAAAAGAAATCGTAAGAGCAATATAATTAAGTTTGAAACAGAATCTTATACTGGCTACAACATTATGATGTGCACAATTCCCAAATTTACCAGGTCGCTTTTAAGAATAAGAGTTAACAGCACTGATTTAACATTTGAACCAAGCGAAAGCCTCACAGCTGCTGCAAGACAGTGAGATTGGGTCACACACTGAATAAGACATCCCTCAAGTACTTTCATGCAAGTCCCTGGTGGCTGGGCGGGAAGAAACCCAAAGTGGATCGTGGCTCCGCTGAAACAAAGGCCCTGTCAAATCAACAGCTACCTCTAAGCAGTTAAAAGAAAAATCGATGAGAAGTGAATCTCTTTAGGCGCGAGCTGATTTTCTCTGTGCTGAGAACAACAAGTGCCGATATAAAGACACTAATCAGCTAGAGAACTACTCATATGAGAGGGTGAGGCTTTACTTCAAGAAATGACTTGAGGGTCTGGATAATACAGACACCCAGATACCTGACTGCCATGTTGCAAACTTACAACTTTCTTCTGTTTTTGCTTTTTCGTCAAATTTAAAAAGTTTCAGATCAAATATATTTTAATATGAAAAAAAGATGATCTGAATAAATAAACAGCTTTCAAGCGATGATTTCATTTATTTAAAATAAGCCTACTCTAACCAACTTGGCTCTATGTAAAATTTCAATTGTCCCTACTGTTCAAGAAACATTTAGGTGAAAATAACCATACCAAGGCATGATTACTGCCACATTAGAGTCATTAGAACGTTTAGAACCCATTTGACAACATAAGGACATAAAGACGTTAAAAAGTGAAACTTCACACACAACCTAAATATGAAAACTAATTCAATGATAGAGATTAGTCTGAAAGGGGTTTGAAAAAAGATTTTTTTAAGGCTTTAGAGCTCCAGTAAACCACTGTGAGAAGCACTATCCAAAAACTGGAAAAACAAAGAAGAGTGGTTAACATTCCAAAGACTGAATTCGAAAAACCTTGAACTCACAAAACAACCCTG
Organism: Crenichthys baileyi; assembly: GCA_036173005.1. Classification (NCBI taxonomy): domain Eukaryota; kingdom Metazoa; phylum Chordata; class Actinopteri; order Cyprinodontiformes; family Goodeidae; genus Crenichthys; species Crenichthys baileyi. The sequence goes on from JAHHUM010001166.1 coordinate 312,818, forward strand.
AAAATCATCTAAAACACTGCTGCCTCTCTTACCTCAGTTCGATCAGTTTTAAACAATCACAAAAAACTGTGCAAAAAGGTATACAGAAGAGATCCAAGGCCAAAAGCACAGCTGGCCAAAAAGAACCTGCAGGCTCATCATTTTTTAAGAAACATCTTGATAATCCAAGACGCATGGGAAAATATTCTGTGACCTGACAAGACAAAAGATGTGGGTCCCGTTACATTAAGCCCAACAAAAAGCAATCTAAAACATAAATGTCATAACATGGGGGTTGTAGTGTAATGGTCTGGGGCAGCTTTGCTGCTTAAGGACCTGCAAAACTTGCCTTTTGTAATGAAACCATACGTTCCACTCTACCAAAAACTCCTGAAGGAGAATATCTGTCCATCAGTGGGGGCCTTAAACTCATGCACTTTGGTTTGCTGCAGGGCAATGATCTGAAACACACCAGTGTTTCTGAATAAATTCAAAATTATTCTTTTGTTCAAGACTGGACTAAAATCAGAGCGAGATGCTGTTTCACATAAAAGTTATTGCAAGCTATCACAATGGCTTGATTGCGGTTTTTGTGCCCCAGAAGAGTAAATAGCTACCAGATTTAGGGGGAACTACTTTTTCACATAGAACCAGGTTGATTTAGATACCATTTTCCTTTAACAATAATAATGAAATCATCTTCTGAAAAATGCATTTTGGGTTGTCATTGTTTGATATAAAAAATTGTTTAATGATCTGAAACATCGGAGCATGACAAAAGAAGAAAAAAAATCAGAAGAAATATGTCGAGTAAATAATTTTTAATGACACTGAACATATTCAAGTACATACATCCCACCACAGTACATCACCTTGTTTTACATAAAACAACAACATCTGCACTGGTGAAAATAAATCATGTTCAACCCACACACCTTACTCATCAAGATTTTTTTCCTGATTATGTTTTTGCTTGTTACACAAACAGCAAAACTAGTTTGGCACTGAAATGATTCTGGAGAAATTCTAATTAAGAAAAAAAAAAAAAAACACTTCCTTCATTCCACCAACACATTTTATTTTGAATGCTATTCAACACATAAAGCAAATGTATAATGACGTAGGTTTATGCAGGTGTATAAAGAGGCAATGCAAATACAAGCAAGACCAACGTAGACAGAGTAACAGATAAAAGTGGCAACAAAAGCTGAGTTTATCTAGGGTATCTTGGTCACTTACCCAAATCTTTGGATCCCTGACTCTCACTGGCCAGTTCACCCATTCTGACCAAGGCATCAAAGTAGCCTTTTGCAGCAAATGTCACACCTGAAAACACAAAGAGTAAGTCCAGTTAGTTTAAAGGTTTCCAAAAAAACAACCTTATACATTTGAATAAAGTCTATGTAAGCTGTTCACTAATTTTCTGGCTGATACATCAGCACATGTTCCTTATCCCTTAACTAAGGTTAAACAAATATGGCACATATATCTTTATGTAATTGATGCTTGATGCAAATGGGGAATTGGTTTTTCAACAGATCATCTATTGCATCAAAAGCTGATGCATTTGATTCAATTAGAAAAAATGCTAGATTATTAAAACCAAGGTTTTTGGGAACATCAGACTTTATTTTAATGTGTATTACTCTTTATATCCAATTAGGCATGAGTTGTATTTGCTCTACACCTTTCAAATAAAACTGTTATCAGTTGGAAATGCTTTAACTCCTTTCTCTTATTTTCTTCATATTGTATGAATGCATGTATGTATGTGCATGAGTGTGCATTCTACCTTTCATTTCGAATCCACACACAAACCATACTGCATCCATGTAATTTTGCAAATCAGTCTTTTTTCCACTAGGTATTTTGAGGAGTTATAGAGATAACCACAAAAATTGTAAATATGATTTAATACAAACCCCTATTAATTGTTGACATAAAATATGACCCCTGATTAAACCAAAACAATGAGCAGTTGATGTATAGATTTATTGTAGTCAAATCACTGCATTTCACCTAACCAGAATGTGAGTAGATTATATAAAATAAAATATAAAATAAAGTGTCCATAAAAAGGGTGTGAAACAATGAACAGTCAATTCAAAACATTCCACTTCGCATGGCTACCTAAGAAAATCAAGTAAAAGGGACCGAACTATGTAAATCTATTCCAAAAGACCTTGAATATATAATATGGATTTGTAAATGAATGGGTCAATAAGAGGTCCACATGTCTAACTGTATCCAAGACATCCACAGCATGAGCTCTTTGTCTAAATGTTGAGTCAATTTTGAGAGGTCAGCCTTGAACCGATAAACTAGATTGTAGTAAAGCAATTTGGTTAGTTTCAGTCAAAAATCAAATATCAATCAATCATTTTGAGTCAAAAATCAAGCAAAGCATATTACATTCTGAGGCTAATTTAGAAGTGATAGCAACAGGTAACAATGAAATCAATAATGGCACAAATAATTTGGCTGTAGCTGTAAAAAATCATTACAGCTACATCAAGGAAGCAGCAATATATGCTGTTAACCACATGCTGTTACATGGCACTTTCTGTCTCCCTTTCCATTTCATCTCTTTTGTGAACAGGAAGACACCCTCACTTGGGAAGACCGCTGATTGAAGAATGAATTACTGCATATAGAGTTCTTTACAAGGATTCAGCCTGATGGTGGTGAAGATGTGAGCAGCGGCGGGTTTGTTAGCTTGCATTAATATCCTAGATTGAAGTGAGTAATGTGTGAAAAAAATTATATTCCTCCCTTGTGCTAATGAAAGGTAGAGAGTACAACTTAAACTATACATAAAGTAATTGAACCCAAGGTCCACAATGCAGTGGCTCTCAAACATATTACAAATAATACTTCAATAAATACTAGTACCACCATCCTGAAAGGCAATATAAAATAATATTTGCTTACAATGCTGTTAGGTCACAAAAGCAAAAAAATATTCTGATCTGTAAGCCTTGCATGAGTAATTTAAATACACTATGTATTTTCATTGTGAATATGTCTCTTTGATTTTGAAATTTCCAAATTGAAAAAAAAATAACACTTTATTTAAAAGTTGTAATACCAAGTTACGTCTGAGTCTGAGTTTTCTGTTCAGCCATGTTCTTAAAATCCAATATGACTGACTTCCACATAAATGTTAGTTGGCTGCTGTAAAAAACTGTTTATCACCACTTCTGATGATTTGTGTGTTATAAAGTCTTTCTCACACACAGTATTATACATACTCTTCTAGTAAAAATGTCTGTGATTAAAAAGTGCAAAATGCTAAGAACATTTAATTATGATAATAGCTTGTATCACTAATAGTAATGAGTTTGGTCACTAAGAATACCTGTTAGTAAATCCCACTGTTTTTCTGACTTGCAACTGAAACACTGTTAAGATAGATTTGTTGTCATTTCCAGACCCAACTTCCAGAAAGTAGCCAGCAGCACCTGTCTCTGGTTCTGTTTTGTCTGCTTCTGTTCATACCGAAAGTTTTATAAGTTCTGCAAAAAATGCTTTGGTTTTGAAACGTTTCTGATAAAGGTTCTAGTATGCGCCAGTTAAAGATTCAAAACCAGAGTTTACAGAAATAAGATTAACAGATTAACTAATCAATAGCTTTCTCTGTCCGTTTTATTTTGGAACTAAATAAAGCACCCTAACAGTCTTAAAGAACAAGCAGCTGAACCCCATTATTGGAACTGTTGGTGTGCTGCCACCAAAGGTCATGCAGGGCAGATGGAAGTTTCAAAGAATTTCTGCCTGACTGTCCAACAGTGCCCCACAATTTCTGGGGAGTAATGGTCACTGCTTATAAAGGTGAATCCAGCAGCAGTGCAGGTGACAGACTAGATTTACAACAATATAATGGCAGGAACAGGGTAATCCTAACTGACAGATGCAGACACAGACGAAGTCTTCCAAGTTGAGGGACAGATGCTAAAGTTGGTACGAACTACAGCTGAACCAACTGCAGCGGACAGCGTGCGTTTGCTTTCACCTTTCCTGCACCGGTTCATTTTCATAATGGCAAACAGACCCTGTGCTTGCATGATGTGGAAAGTGAAGGCATGTCAGCTCCTGTGACTTTGCACATGCATGCCACATAGTTGGGTGAAAATGGTGGTGAGAGTTGAAACAGATCTCAAAGCAACAGACAGTCTTGCTGCAGGGTGTGGAAAATCAAGTGTACAATTAAAAGAATGGTTTAGCAGAGAGCTTGGATCTATATTGACAGCACTGACAAAATGTCTGGTGAATGGTCCAATAAGACAAATAGAGGGGATTACCAGATCTAAATGCAAGGTTTAAGAGCTTATTTCAAAGTCCCATCACTTAACCTTCACACTAAAGAACAGTAAATACCAAACATTTTAATCAGGGCATAAGACGTGATCATACATTTGCAGAGTATGTTTTTTGTTACAGTTGGACTAACCAATATATTTTTTAGACCTGTTAGGAAGACCTGTGCAATTAAATCATTCACTGTGTGTTGTAAAGAAAATAAAACAACCACATCCAGAGCTTGCTGGCCTACAAATTAAACTCATTTGGCATTGGTGGTGTTGAATAATTTCAGAAATTACACCATATGGATAGAAATGGGTCCTCACAGAGTTGTTAAGTCCATTGGGCTGAGCCAATTCTGCAAAGTGGGTCTTTAATGGCTCAGTGAACCCCTACCAGTCTGTTCCTAAGGCACACCAAGGCCAGGATTATTTATTGTGTGTGTAAGGGAATAGGAGTGCTGGCCTGGGGAGGGAGAACAATCTCAACTATTGTTTTGGCCAGTTTAATTCGTGGGGGTTGGGGTTGTGTTAAGGTTAAGGGGTATTTTGAGGATACACTCTTTTGTTGCACTGTAATCCAGAAGGAAATGAAAGATCTCAAAAGACAACCACTATTGCTGAAAGTCTTTAGGCATAAAAATCTAAGTATCTGAAGTGAATCTGACTGAAAAAAAAGGCCAACTTTTGTTCTGATTCAGATTATTTTTTAGTGCTTTTTTTTCTTCCTAAGTAAAGAATACAAGAAATGATAGAGTCAGTGCCCCTCATTATAAGGCGTGGCCACACTGCATGAAGATAAAGCTAATCCAGCCTTTGTAGAAAACAGAAAGACAGGTACATACATGAAAATGAAAAAGAGAGTGCTGTCTTGGCTGCGTTCCTAAACCTGCAGTGAAGAAGAAAAAAATGAATGAAGGAAAAGAAAGGACTCACTGGCAAGGGCCTTCTCATAGTTCTTCCCCATGGCAACAAAGTTCCGTAAGCACGGGTTGAACTGCTCCATGATGGTCTGAAAGCAGAAACAACACATTGTTGGAGGATGAAAGGCTCACTTATCACTACAACAGGGTCAAGAGAACAGAGGACGTCCGCCTTGCTTTACTCACTTTGTTTCTTTCACTAGCCTCCTTCAAGTCAACAAAATAAATTTTACAAAGAAAAAATACATGTATAAACAGTAAAAAGTTTCATCTTTACATGGCGTGTTGAAAAGCAATTTCCAGTTTCAAAGTAGGTTATTGGTTTTAATACTGACTGTGTGAAACCCTCTAAAAGTTGACATTATAATATTTCCAGGGTTTAGATTCCTTTCAAATACAAACCTAAAACAGAGCTGGGTTTTCTCAAGTTTTATATTCACTTTCATCCAACTATAGTTGCATGCTGTCAGTTAGCTAGCTATGCATTTAGAAGTGAGTCAGGGGAATCCATCCAAACACTTTGTCTGAAAAAAATTTAAAATTTGCTACTTTGCCACCCATCAGTCTTTCTTAAGTAATGCTCATGAAATGTAGGAAGAACATTATCTGGCCATAATAACTTGCAAGTATCACTTTTCAGGATCCTAGTATTACTTTACAAGGATAAGAAATAAAAATAACATTTGTTTAATAAGCCAGTTACTTAAACAATTTCCCAGGTTTTTATTTTGGTAGATTCAGACAGTGGTGTATATACTAATAAAATAATTATTTTATAAGAATAAACAGAATTACCAGATAATTAGGAATAGTGTGCTGGTTCCTCTGTGGTTTAGCTGACACAGGCTTTTCTTGCAGTTTTTAATTTTTGCTTTATTTAATTTATTGCATTTTCTGCCTTTTAATGTAACCTTTAATATTGATGTACTCCCATTTTTGTCTTTGAAGCACCTTGAACTGTACAAACAACAATATAGAAATATAACTAAATCTCAAGAATTAATCATACTGAGTGAGGTACTGAGGAAGATATTATCTTCCTCAGTACATGAGACTAACTTTGCATTTCAACCTTAATCTGCATCTATAGACAAATGTAAAATCACTGGCAAGAGAACATAACATAGCGGATAGCCTTTAAACAGCATGCCTGGTAACACATTCATTACTGCTCTACATGAAAAAAAGACCTATAAGTAAATATATTGAAACCTTTTACAGCTATAATAATCAACATCATAGCAGTATATAATGTTATTCTAGCAGCAGTGGTAATAATGCTTGTATAAATGTCTTGAAAAAAATACATAAAGCCCTAAATAAAGTGTTTTTGTGAAACAGGATCAACATATTTTTCTGGGATGTTCATAACGTGTTGACTCGGTGTATCCTCATATGATTTCATAATAGCAATATATAAAATAAATTAAGAGCAGGAATGGTACAATGCATTGGTGTAGATAAACTAAACAGCAAATGAAGTCCCTCTCGATGCCCGATAGATGTAGATAAACCTGACTCGCTCAGCAAGAGTTTCATGTGCTTCTCATCTACCTCTCCTCTACTTCCTTCTCCTGTGCTCCTCCAGGACTTCTTCCAATTAGTTGGTCCCTAGTCAAACACTCAAGAATAACCTGAGGACAGCAAGACAACCACAATAGTGTTGCAGCAGTAACAGCACCAACACAAACCACCAATACTGTGAAAGAAAGCTTAATCATCTACTTCTCGCCTGAATCCACACGGTGGCAAAAAGAATATGCAATGTGTCATCACTAACGACCTGAAACAACCCCATCAGCCCATCCTCCTGCCTCAGTTAGCTTCAGCACTTTCACATTTCCTTTATTTTTGCTCTCTATCTGCTATTTTTAATGAGAGCCAAGAGTTTGATGAAACCACATGTTTGTGTGTGTTCCTGCTGTACTGCCAAGAGATGTAGTTCGGGTGGCCTGAGTGGTGCATAACCCACCTACAAAGTAAATATCAATGACTCACACTTAAACAACTCATCACCTTTCATTAACAGTAACCTGCAAACAGTAACTTCTGTTTTACAGTACCTGACTCTGTGCAAATAGAAAGTATGCACAAGCCGACTAAACTGCTTCACAGGAAGAGGCAGGCAGTGACAAAAAGCAGCACAGAAATGAATAAGCAGCAACTAAAATGAAAGGCCTGTGTAGGAATTTAAAAAAAGAGACTCTTATATCCTGCATGATTTAAATGTTTCCCTGCACGAGTACAGGTGAGCAAAAGACTGCATCCTTAACAGGCTCCTCAAGAAATTTTACAGTGGCTGAGGAAATAAATTAATGATCTAGACAGACTTGTCTTAGCTTTAACACCCTAAAACTTGGAGAACACCAGACCCTCAACAACAGAAGATGCCTTTTTTTGATATATAAAGTCATGATGAAAAAAAAAACTACACTGTGAGTTCTTTTTACATATAAATGCTCTGTTGTTTAGCAAGATTTATTTAAATTATTCTAACTTTTTAGTGTACAAAAACGCAATCCACAGATTCCACCACATAAATTCTTTATTAAACAGAGAAGTTAATTTTTTTAATGATTGGCATAGACAGCTGCCCTCCCGGTAAGACTTCTGGCTGCACAGCCAATTTTTAGAGATCATAGTTGATGTTTGTTTGAATAGCTTGAAAAAATAATATTTAGAAGTCGGACAGACAATTTTGTGGATCTGAAAGGCCAGAGTTTTACCCAACATATTGCTATTCACAATTTAAAATGCTACTCACTTTAGATTACCATGATGTGATATCCTCACACCACAATGCATTCCCTCATATGTTTTTTTTTTTTTTTTGGCATTAGTGGCCTTTATTGACAGTTACCAAACAGGAAATGGACAGAGAGGGAAAAGGGAAATATAAGCAGCTAAGGTCCTAAGGTTGAATCGAACACAGGACGGCTATAGCATCCACCACGCAATGCCCAACAAAGTCCTAAATTTATTAAGAAAGAGAAAACCTTTTTCTGTTTCATCCACAAATTAATTACTGGTATTACATTGAAATATGTTACATGGCAAATTATAAATGATCCTCACCATATCAGAGAGTAAACTTTGTAGCTGTATGTGTCAATTAGATATATGTTTATAGACATAAAGCTCGCCTGCAGAATGTCCTGTTGGAACACAAGGGTGCCGGTAGAAGGAACTTTTTGTTGAGAAAAACGGGATGGGACAGAAACGGAGCAGTGGGAATGTGAGTGAATGTGATGAGAAGGTATTTCCGATGCCTCTCGGACTAGCCAGAAACAAGATAAAACAAAGGCACCCAATGTTCCCCCCTTCATAAATGAAGGTAATTAGAAACATGATTTACTGATGGCAACTAGCCACTTAAAGGACAGATTGTCTATTCCTTTGTGTTGTTGTTTGTTTGGTGCCCATCGGTTCTTTTAGTTTAGAGCACTCCGACTTTGGTCATCCCCCCAGTTTCTTTGACCCCCCCCTCCCTTCTTCTACCTGCGCCTCTGGACGTGCTGCGTACATCACCAGTAATTGACGTGCTGGTGCTCGTTAGACTTGTTGTAGACGTTTGAGTTCGGCGCATAACAACTAGACCATTCATGAGTCCATGCACTGCTATTAAGAGGCCCAATGTACACGCACATAACCTCTATTCAAGCCCCATCCTCTCTCCTGCCTCCACCTTATAGTCCCTGATACTTAGGATAACCCAGTTGGCCTCTGACATTATTCATAGCACTGAATCTTAAAAGACACTAAATACTATGTCGAAAAACAAACGAATTTTGTAAACCTCAATTATGTCTAGCACTACGAAAAAGCAACAACGCACACGCCCACCTCCAGAATCCACGTAATGAGTACAGAACTCTACGTATCGGAACCGCTGATCTGAATTTAATACTACGAACAAGGCACCGATAAGGATAAAAGGAAGGTAAACAAAATGAAAGAGAAAAAAAAAAAAAAAGGAAGCTTAAGCTAGTGTCGAGAAACTTACGTCGGCTATGCCTGGTCTACGGAAGATATATGACAATGTGAGCCTAGTGAGACACAGAATCTTAGGAAACACCATCAGATTGACATGACTTATTTCCCCGTACGCTATTTTACTTTCCTATCAGATAATCCAGTTGTCTCCCTAAGATTGTATAGCCAAATTCTACGATCTACCTTCCAGTAGAGCGCCCCCGTCCAGTACTATGCACTGACTAACAATCCTAACTCCTCTGCTATGTGGGCGGTAGCGGTCAAACTCATTGACCGAGCCTGGACACAATTGCCCCGCGCCTCCCAGTCACTTACCCCTGGCGCCTCCAGTAACACATACGGCACCAAAACATGGCGCCTAATGATTGTCCTTCACTGTTTGCCCGTAAGCGACCCACCTATCAATGCCTTAGGCCGCGATCCGAAGTGTCTTCCGCTCCGCACTGAAAAGCTCCCCCCTCAATATTCTTCGCTCTATCCACGGGTAACAAGCCCGTTTACCAGAGACGGAAAATTCCCCTATACTATCATTGCGCGGTCAGTATCAGTTTTTGTCCCCCAGTACCCCCCCAAACATCCTAGATAAAGACCTACGGTATGGACTAGGGGCCGACTTATTAGGCCCGAGTCATATTATCTAGAGCAAACGCTTTGTCCAACAGGATGCACAGATTGCCACTGTGTTTTTTTATGTTTATCACATCATATCACTCCCATTTAGCAGTAGATAACCAAGTCAAATAATATGTGTTCCCTATGCCAGCTCCACTACAGCGGTAGCTCATCTTTCTGGAAGATACAAATTTGTAGCTACTATAATTACAGCATTAATGGTATAAGCTCATTTTAAAGGTAAACCTATTATTGGACGTCCATGACACATGCCCCCCCCTTTACTATAACTACTATTGATCGTCATGAGCGATATCTTTCTATATACGTAGATCTCCATACATCCTCCCTTTTTTTCCTTCCCCCCTTGGACACCCCTTTGGCTCCATGTCATTTCCCTCCTACTCTCCTTTCCTCTTCCTCTGTTGCTTTTCTGAAAGTAAAAACAGTACTTGTGTAAAAAATTGAACAATGCTTAAAAGAATAATACACCTCTAAAGAAAGGAAACATAGTTACATAAGAGGGTGATGCAGCTCAATAAATGGTAAAGACGTCACCATAGTCGATATTATGAATGGGAAATGATACCTTAGTCAGGTCGGCCGTCACCCACTAGAGATCGGCAACAAGCGTCCCTGGTGCAGCTAATCGATCGCTGCGGATCGGGAAAACGTATGCTGCACAGAGAGTGGGCTCTCACGCTGCTGGATATGAATGACCGCAAGAATCGACATTATAATTAAAGACGCCTGGATGAAGGTAGGGCCATAACCTACGAGTGATCAAGTGCTATCACAAAAAAACAACTTTACGTTTTAAGCAACCCACTTCATTCATCCTTTGGGGATTTATGTATCATTTACCAAAAGGCTTGGAACATAATTGGGGGATTAATCCAACTCGGTTATGAAATGCCTTTGCATAAAATGTATCCCCGATCCGACTGTCTCTTGGAGGATGAAAGACATCCTCAAAAAACTTGTAAGGAAAGCATGGGCAACACTAATGCACACTTATTTAAGCACCTACATTAATACAAGAGTATATAATAGTGTGATGGTGTTTTAAAGTGGTAGGATTACATAAAAAGGCTAGTCCCAGTGCACCATCATTACAGCGCTCTGTCCCACTGAAGAGGTTAAAGGTAGCCGACACAAGCCTAGCAGTCTTTCTTGTACAAACTGCAAACAGGTTTTCTGACCCACAACCAGTGAACAAAAATAAGAAAAAAAACACTTAAACAAATCCAGTTATAGGGCAAATCTAATACAATTACATCGGATGGTTTTTTACCAGGATCCCAGCCACACCGGCGTATGAGTATCAGAAGCGAACCCAACAAATTACTATGCATTTTCATGCACGTTCTGCATGCCCCCCCCCGACTTTTCCGCGTACCACGCCTGCGTCATAGACAAATGAGGCAATCAGTCTTCATTATTAATGTCATTGTGTGCTTAAATTTAGTCATACCAGTTCCTCCTGGGGGCTACTTGCCCGAACCCAATGTAGAAGCTAATTTGCGAAAATGCGACGGCCAGGAGACACTGAGTTGACCACCAATGACCCCCGACCAGCCCCTGGGTACAACGAACCCACATGGGCAACAGCCACCCCTGCCCATTTGCGGGAACCATAACGGGTACACATGCTAGGTTGTCCAGACATTTAAGATAATTAATGCTCATTGCTATAGGCTCGATACGTCCAATGTCAGTTCGATTATAATTGTGTTGTGATCTACTGTACTCCAAGCTTTAACAAAACAAAGTGATAAGTGATGGCACCAAAGTGTTTACCTGTCATAACAAGGAGTATAAAAACTCAACTTATTAGAACTAAGGTACAAAAAATAACGCAGTGACATTAAAAACGAGGGCCCCTTGTAAAAATGCTGTGTTCTGCCGTAAATTAATGCAAATGAAAAGTTCGCTCCCAAGTGATGAGACATGGGGAAAAAAAACTAATTTTCAACTAGAAAGGCTGCAGATAAATGAAAATCTTAAGAATAAAGCAATTTTCTCCTCACATCCAAACTGAGTTAATTTGTAAGAAGCAGCTGAAACAATGGTTAACCCCAAACCATCTGCCAGTCAAAAGTCCGATTAAAGCTTCAGTTTGCGTGATTAGCAGCATTTATTCTATGCTCTATTCTTCGGCTCTCACCACTGTAAAACATCTTAAAAAACCTACCACACACACCTCGCTTGTCTCTTTCCCCCCTACCGCGTCGCTTTCCTATCCTCCCCTCCCTCTTCTCTTCCCCCCTCCATGACCCATGCTGATAGTCGTGATCCCCCTAATTCTGATGGCAAGTAACATCAGTCTTGGGGCTTAGAACCCAGGAGTGGTTCCAACGATTGCAACAAGCCAAGGATTCATATCCATCTGTTCATTGGGGCCTAAATGGGCTTAACTGCCCCCTTTTTTTTTTTTGGACACAGCCAACCGTTGGCCGTGCGTGTCCTGGGGAAAAAACAAAACAAAATCCCTACCGTGACGGGCAGGGCTAATGGGGAAGATCCAAATACCCCACACTCCAAAATGTAAAGAAAGATGATGATGTGTAGATTGATAAACATGCAGATCGTTTTGCTGATCCCTAATTACACAAGCAAATGGGGGGAAGTTAGTCCTCTGCAGAAGTTGCTTAATTTCTCGGGTGGGTTGACCATTAAGACTCACAACCCTACTTTGGGGGGCCCAAAAAACCAGGCACCTGTGGGTTCCAAAGACCCCAGTCCCATGTCTAGCTGATTTTTGTGCAGTCTCTACACTGGTTTTGGCACAAGAAGGAAGGAGGGGAAACCGGTAGTAAAACTGGGGGGGGTAGGCTGGGGATGCAACATGAAAGCAAGGGGAGGAAGGGGGGTATGTCAAGCACCGATCTTGCTCTCCCACGATGACGGGTTCCCCCCACAAGACCATCTAGGTGCTCTAGATAAGTACTTGACGGTTCTTGCTCTCCTGATTACTTAGCAGAATTGATCAATCTATGTCGTGCGATCTTCGGGCCGACACTAGTCCCTGCTCATCTTCTAGACTCAGTCAGTCCGAACGTAGGATCCCTCGCCCAGCTTGGCTTTCTCGATAGCATATTATGCAAAGACACAGCCCCCCGGCCCATTTTGAATCGACCAGTTTCGGAGATCTGCCTGATACGACCGCTGTCTAGTCGGTCCCGTTCCACAGCTAGGCCACCGCCCCCCCCTACTCGAAGACTCTCGCTAATAGGCTGCTCCTCGCGACTACTGTCGAGCCCGGTGCATTTCTCTAAGCTCCTCCACAGCCGATTGCACATATGTTCTCCAAATATATCGCATCTCGCCCCTCATGAAAATTGAGGTCCAGGTATAGTGGAGACTCAGAGCATGTCACAGACAAATCACAAAATTGGCCACTTGAGAACAGTACTTGATAGAGAAGAAAAGAACAATCTACCCGTTCCCCACCGACTGGTCCGGCATGATAGCTAAGTCATTGGCTTCTCAGTCTACGATAAAAGCGAACGGGTAGGAGTGATCCCGGCAACGCCACACCAACTACCCACACGATACCGTGGTTCTCGGTAAACCCCCCCACGTGAGTAATATTTTTTCATGGTTGCTTTCCACTAAATAAGTGTTCCGTAATATGTGGGGCAAAGGCGTTTTTTTATGCAAGCCCCCCCCTGGGGGCATGCCATTCATTGCTGAAGACAACAAACAGAAAACCAAACTAACTAGCGTTCAATGTAGGACTTTCAACCTGTGGGCACAATAACATGCCAACTGAGCCTATCATTTCGTGGTTATCGTCACACAGTGATGGTGTTGACCCCCCAATTTTTTGTGGCATTCCAGACGGCTTTAGTGAACCCTTATGCCCAACACCACCACAATTAGTACCGGACAGCTGGGCTTAAAATTAGGAACCAACAAACAGACCCCTCCCACTCACCCCTAGGGTTCCTACCCCATACGCGCACTGTGGCTCTGCAGTGGGTCTGCTAGCCAGAGTAGTATTTGGGTGACCCCCCCCCGACAGGCCAAACTAATCACACCGCGTATTCAAGGGATCAAATTAAAGTGCCTTGTAGTCAAGTACACCAACACATAAAACACGTCACTGACATCACCCCCCCGTCTTTGTTTCTGGGGTGAAGGGGGGGAAACATGTGGGGGGGGCCCCCAGGGGGGTGCATTCTTTTTTCAACAAAAAGGAAAAACCTTATTTTGACGAGGGCACAAGGTGCCTTTGTTCGCGGTATGGTGAACGTTTACCTTTCACAAAATTAGCGGTTGGGTTTAAAGTGTCATTAAGGTTTAGGACCATGGGTATTTGGTTGGGGAACAACCATCTTGGGGTGTGTGAGCCAACAAAAAAACATCTCCACCTCATCTATCTGGCTCTGTATTTAGCCAAAAGTAACTTCCTTAATTGGACATAAAGACACTGAACATCTAACATGAAAATCAGGACGGCGACAGGAAAAAAAACCATTGTTTATACAGTGGTAAGTTTTACAGAATGTATATGTATAAGTCCACTTAAGAAAAGGAAGGACGCCAGCCCAATTTGAAGGACATGCGCTATCAGCCAACGACTAAAATCATTACAGATACACAAGATGTTCAATACAATCCAATAACAAAACTAGGGGAGAAGCTGGTCATAGTACCATAATTAGCAGTGTGGTACTCTATAGTCTTGATAGAATACTAATTATCAATCTGAAGATGTCTGAACAGGAATATGAAGCTAATTGCGCAGGACACAGTGGACTTAGAGATTAAAAGGCACTTGGAGTCCTACAGTAGGCCGAATAGCTGGCTTTAAACTGATAAGTGTGTGTATGTTGTTGGGGTGGGGATCTTTGTGACTCATGCCCACACAAGCCTTACCACCTACCTTCACACCGTATGTTCACGCTTCCATTTAACACATGTGCACATATTCTGGAATTTGTCCCTTAAGTTCATACATCTCCGACTGCGTTTTGCGTGTTTGTCAAATGAATGACGGAAACCTTATGGACGTTGTCTGCGAGGGTGCCAGTCCAGACAAGGACCCGTGGACAGCAAACTCGCCTCCTTTGCCTTTCCTCTCCCCCCCCCCCCCCCCCTTTTTCCCTCCCCTCCCCCCTTCTTACCCCCTCTCCTTTCCTCCTCTCCCCCGTCCAATTTAAAAACAAAAAAAAATTTTTTTTAAAAAAAAAAAAAAAAAAAAAAAAAAAAAAAAAAAAAAAAAAAATAAAAAAAAAAAAAAAAAAAAAAAAAAAAAAAAAAAAAAAAAAAAAAAAAGAAAAACAACACATGTTTATCAAGGCACTTAAAGTAAATTCAGTCAAATCATACAGATTTCAAGTCAAGTACATACGTTCTAAATGATCCTAATTATCAAACAACGCAGATCAGATCAGATAAACCACAGGGAAGCCACATAGAAGCATGCAGTAAACCAGACTCCCCTGCTGATTGCCATCAGGTTTATACATGCTGCTTGTAACCAGAATGGGATGCAGTCAGTTTGGAATTCTCTCATCATTTAGATCATCGATTTCATGAAAATCCAGCTGCTTCTGTCAAGATAAGATCAATCGGAACTGCCATAAGAAACCTTCTAAACATTTCCAGTTATTTTTTTGTACACAAACACGTTCTTATGCATCAACCTTCAGTAGAATGCTATAATGCTGGATATCTTTTGCCGATAAATTCTTTAGTAAGTTAGCACTGAGCTGAGTACTTAAAGTCTAGTTAATATTAATGTTATTTTAACACTCAGCTGCCCTGAAGAAAAGCAGACAATATTAGGAGGTGCTGCTGAGTAGAGAGTATATCATACACTTTGCCAGAAGCTTCTGTGGGCCAAACTTTACAGTTGTTCATCTCCATCTCTTTCTCCCCTCAAAGGAATCAATTTGGTGCTAAGGCAGATACCAGCTGATCACAAATAGTTTCCCTTCTCGCTGTCACAACTAATAAAGCCAAATTTGTTGCCATATTGGAAAGATGGCACACACTTTGGAATGAATGCATTCCTTATTACAATTCGCCTGAGAAAGGCTAATTTAATTTCAGGATCAGCTCAAAAATAGACAAGTCGCTGTTTTGAGTTTTCCTTTTTTATACAAGCAGATGGTTGAGGCAGCCAATCTAAGATTTACAGGACGGTTCCAGCAGCAAATTGGATTTTTTTTTTAATCAATTATTAATGAGATAAGCTTAAAGGAATGTGGATAACAATAGGTCTGTTTATAAAATCAACTATGCAATAAAGTCAACAGATTGCTCACAGAATGTTTTTTGGGAACTTGCATTCATACCGACTAAACATACAAGATAGTATGCAGTCCTTTCATACCTAAAGCCTGACTATAGTGGACTATGCACTGTGTTTGAACTGAAAGCAAACACAATGACGGAATTTGGTGAAGACATGAGAACTCACAGAGGGACCTTTTCTGACATTTTAACACTGAACAGAGAGAAGACATCCCTTCAGAATCATGCTCTTTTCCTTTTGTTGCGGGAGACTACAGAATATTTCATTGTCTGACAAATTATTCACATCAAACTCAGACAGCATCGCATTAGAATACAGACCAAAGACTTTCTGATCTCACAGATAATGAAACTGCCATGTTATGCAAGTGACCAAGCTTTTTGTAGCCTTTGAGGCATAAGTAACTATGTCTTGGAAAAAAAATATTTAAAGAAAAAAATCTTTTGTCTTCTTGATGTGGAAAGATATAGGTATAAGTCAATTAATCAGAACATCAAAATGTTAATTTATTTCAGTAACTCAAAGAAAATAATGAAACTCAAATTATACACGTTCATTACACATAGTAAAACATTTAGATCCTTTTGATTATTAGACCTAATGGAAACCCCAAATTCTCAGAAAATTTGAATGTAACATGAGACCAATAAAAAAGATTCATAAATAAAAAGATTAAATATAAAAATGTGATGTTTTGGCTGACATAATCTTGTGGGAAAACTGTTGACCTGACAGTTATCCATAGGACAGTCACTGACACCGTATCCAATGAGGGAAAAACACAAGAGGTTATTGCTGCATCCAAGGAGGTTAATGAAAAGTTGAGTGAAAAAAAAAAAAAGAGTGTAGTTGAAACGGGTACAGAAGATAAAAGGGATAACCACAGTATTGAGAGGAATGTGAAACAAAGCCCAGTCAGTAGTTTGTTGGACTGTGGCCGGAGTCAGTGCTTCAAGAGTCATCACACACAGACATATCCAGAATTCCTTCCTGCATTGCTTGTGATAAGCCACTCCTGAACAAGAGACAAAGCTGAAAGAGTGGTACCTAAGGACTGTTGATCAGTGGTCCAAAGTCCTCTTTCAGATGAAAATGAATTTTGCACTTCTTTTGAAAAACAAGCCGTATTATGAGACATATTCTCCAGAAATTGACAGAAATAAACATTTGGAATTCATTATTCTATGTCGAATCAATTTATAAAGTGTGAACTTCCCTTTTGGAGGTGAACTACTTAAAAAAAAAAAAAAAAGATTTTTCAGTATTATTCCAATTTAAGGAGGTGAACCTGGAAGGTAAACCAAACAGAAGAGGCTGGGGATGGAAATCTAACTTCTTGAACTATTTATCACAAATTCTACTCATCTATAATAACAGCTGAGCGAGGGCCAGTTACCAGTTCGAAGGACTCTTTTCAAAACTGCTTACATTTTCCACCCTGCATTTGCTATGGTTTTGTACCTTTTTAATGAGATGCCAGACAAAATCCGTGAGTGTGCGGATAAAAGAGTAATGTAGCATTGCCCTTCAACAGTAGTTGCTGTGGACTGATTATCAGCTGGCTGAAATAAGTCTCTTACACTTTTCCCTAGCTTACAAAAAAAGAGAAATAGAAAATGTATACAACATGAAATATAACCAGTTATTAAAAATGGTAAGCTGGAATCAAACCCACAACTTTCACAGTCACCTAAAAAAAAAATATCATGGTATTTAAAACAAAAGGAATGCAAAACAGCAATCTTACGCCTTATACATATTCCATAATAACAGAGAAATTTGTTCTTTCCCTCAAGGTGGCAAGGTGAAGAACAAAGTTATTTAAAGCTATTTAATTGTTCACAAGAACTCAAGTACAGAACTTCTGGGAACTCCTCATAGGTCCCTATCATTGCAGCATTTGTCATTAAATGGCTGTGTCCACTCCAAATTTCTGACTAATCAATGACTAATCAGTGTTTGCCAGACACCGCAATTAGCCTGTCTGTTAAGCAGCTGCTTGCAGGCTAGTCACTTGAATGGAGAGCAGGCCCAAATAAACAACTTTCATTTAGTTTAATTTTTAACTAAATATAATTAGTTTTGTATGCTTATGTTACTCTATTAAGAGCCCAGTGGCAAAGTTGATATATTATGTTTACTTGAAAACTACGACTCAAATTAGGGAGTATATATTGTAATTTCTTTTTAAAACATTTTTATAACTAATATTTTTGTGTCATGTTAACCATGTTTGTTCTATTTTTTTTATATACATACTGTAATACCATGAAACAGATAATTTTGTCAAGTTTGTCAAATGGTGAGAATCTCAGCTCATACCTAGTATTTATAGATTCAATTCTAGTTCATTAATACCGTTTGTACAAAGGAAGAATTGCATATAGTGCTATTTTGTGCTTCCAGACCTTTCAGAAAATACTTTTTATGTTCCAGTTTGAACAGAAGCAGAATCAAGACACTGCTTTCACATCAGTTGAGTCTAGCATGACTTATCGTACTAAGGAAGAAAGGAAACAGTGGTTGCAAAATAAAGGATCCTAATCAAAATAAGTCTTGAATAATTTCTCACAAACATTCAACCACTCACAAACGTCTGATCTTTTTTTTCTCCAGCAAACTAATTAGCCCCTTTATGTCTCATTTTTTTAAACTATAGAAAATAATGTATCTGTGCAACCCTCTGTGCTATCTCATGGCCAGGAATGAAATGCCAATTTATCATTTCTGACAATCTTTGGTTTACTTTCACTGCAGATAGTGAGAGTCAGCTTTATCTGTAAATCTCTCTTAGCGTGCAATACATCAGTAGTAACGATTTCTATGGATAAGCAAAGCTGTCTGTTGTGTTGAAACTGCTGCCACTTTAAACAACCCTGAAACTTTCAGGCCTTTCTCTTTTACCGCTGTGAAAATAGCTTAAAGGTACAATTTTGGCTGATTCAGTCACAACTTGACAAAACATTAAACTTTATAACTGTGTTTGGCCCCAATTTAGTCTCAAAGAAGCCTCGGGTTGAGGAGGGAAAACTAAGTTGCCTTTAAAATGGTCTCTGTTTTTCTATCTTCACCTCATGGTGCCACTGCACAACAAATTATTTACCCATAGGACCTGCAATTTACTTTTTTTGCCGTCTTCCTGAGTCAAAGTGACCCCAACAGACACCTTAGCATCGCTCATCTAACCTAATACAGAGGCAGGTAGCTATAGCAACCAAGATCCATATTTACTTTGGAGCTTTAGTTCTTTACACAGAAAAATAGTCACTTTTGCAGAGGAAATTAGTGGATCTCTATGTAATTCCCTCAAAATTAACCAATCTAACTGCTGTTTCTCCACATTGCTATAAAAGTAAAAGTGTGGTTTGGATTACTTCACTAGCAGGACACAGAAGATATCAGGCAATTTTTATTCAGCATGGCAGTTTCAAAGCTTTCAGAAGGGGGTTTCTATAAATTATGGATGTTCTGTGCTAGGTCCCAGCGCCAACTGTTTCTTTGTAATCGTTCTAATTTTTCCACAGTCCAAAGTGGACAAGAAAACCTTGCTTCTAATGCTCATCAAATATAAACTATGAGAACATGGGGTGTTCTGATTAGGCTTCCGACGAGGTCAGTCTTTCTAATCAAGTGTGCAGTACAATTTAATACAGCATGAAGTTGGCCATTTTCCTCAACCACCATATTTTCTGAAGAAGTTTTTGAATCTTAGTGAGCTTAGGAGATTAAAAAAAAAAGCTTATTAAAAATAGCAACATATCATTGCATCCATGTGGTTATGCATACATAAATATCTCCTTTGTGCCAAGCAGCATGGCTAGTCTGTGGTTTCTTCCTCCACTGGCAAAATGTGCATACAATAGTGTGGTCAGTAGCCCAATATAGCAGTCTCTGTCTCAAACATAAAAACAGTTGCCACAGGCATGTTAACTTCAGTTTATGACCATTCCATGTAAGGTTATTGTCCACTGCTACAGTACTTACTAGAATTCTCTGTCTCTGTTCCTTCTTCAGTCTATAATTACAGTTTCTCCCTCTTCAGTAATTAGGGACTTCAACAAGGATCTGGACTGTCTCCATCTATCCCCCACCTCTCTATCTTTTCTCTCCCACCCACATAAAAGTGTTATGTTTTCAAGCACAGCAACGTTCATGTCTGTTGTTCTTGTGTCATTTCAGACAGCAGCCACATTCACAACGTGACTTCAAATCAACTGCATGCATCGTGACGGTTATGAAGCTTCTTTGCAGCCTGTACACAGTCAGCATTGCCAGTCTCTGCCCTTGAAAAAGCAACGCTGAGTAAAAGAAAAAGAGAAACGTCTCTAAACCATCCGCCCCCAGACGTGCAGAGAAGGTGGGTGTGTGGAGCAATAGTCCTCTCTCTGCATCGCAGTCAAAGGCACAGAGAACAAAATCTGCTCTTCCACAAGCAATGAAGATTATGAAGCCTCCTGCAGTGGTTAGTGCAATCATTTCAAGGCCCCAGGCACCAGCAGCCATCAACTTGTTGAAACACTATTTAGGAAGCAGATGTTTGGGAGCTTGAGTCACTTCAGACTCCTTTAAATCTTTTATTATAAAACAAGCAGTGTTTGATGTGATCGTGGTCTGCCAGAACAAAAAAAAGGTAAGAGAAGCACTGTGTTACATCTTCATGCGAGCGACTCCAAACTACTTTTTATGAGAGTCCACAGGTTCAGCAGTGTATATACACACAACAGACCAGCCCTGTTTATATTAGACCCTTTTGAAACCTTTTATGAGGAATTTTAACGTCCTCTTAAAATCCCCTGAAATAAAGATATGCATGCTTGCAAAAGATTCAGCGATAGCCCCCCAGCACCCCTTTAAAAATGAAGAGTCCTTTAACAAAATGATAGGGCAGAATTGCATAAGAATAAAGGCATGTTGTTGCTAAGAGACCACCTGTTCTGAT
Source organism: Crenichthys baileyi (assembly GCA_036173005.1). Taxonomy (NCBI): domain Eukaryota; kingdom Metazoa; phylum Chordata; class Actinopteri; order Cyprinodontiformes; family Goodeidae; genus Crenichthys; species Crenichthys baileyi. The sequence continues at coordinate 333,833 of JAHHUM010001166.1, forward strand.
CTAGTTCTCTTATCAGAGTATGGCTGATCTGACTATAGTGAATATCCCAACATTCCAACTAAAACACAAACTATTATACATTACAGTCAATGGCCACTTAATTAGCAACACCTTGATAGTACAGTGTTGAAACCCCTGTTGTCTCCAGAACTCCCTGAATTCTTCATGACATAAATTCATCACGGTAATGGAAATATTCCTCAGTCCATGTTTGCATAATAGCATCACACAGTTGCTGTGGGTTGTTGGCTGCAAATCGTTGATGTGAATGGCCATTCTGACACATCCAAAAGGTTCTTTATTGGATTGGAAACCTAGTGACTGGAGGCCATTGGAGTAAAGTGAACCCAGTTAAGATGTTCTGAGCATTTTAATAGTGCATTATTTTGCTCGAAGTAGACATCTGAAGAGGAGGAGTACAATGTGGTTATAAAAGGAAGGACATGGTTAGTGACATTACTCAGGTAGGCTGTGGTGGTTAAGCAATCCACAATTGGTATTCCGGGGGCCCAAAGTGTGCCAGGAAAATATCCTACACGTCTTTACACCACCAGCACCCTGAGCTGCTCATACAAAGTAGGATGGATCCATGCTTTCATATTGTTTATCCAATATTCTGACCCTACTGTCTGAATGTTACAGCTGAAAGTGAGATTTATTAAACCAGACAGCATTTTTCCAATCTGTTAGTGTCCCATTCCTGTGACCCTGTGTGAATTGCAGCCTCGATTCACTGTTCTTAGTTGAAGGAGTGACACCCGGTGTGGTCCTCTGCTGCTGTAGCCCATCTGCTTCAATGTTCAACATCTTGTGTATTTAGAGTTAGTATTCCAACTACCTTTGTTGTTTATTTGAGCTACAATCGATTTTCCATCATCTCAAACAAGTGTGCCCATTCTCCTTCAACCTCTGAAATCAACATGGCATTTATGTCCACAAAACTGCCGCTCACTGTATATTCTATCTTTACATGGACCATTCTCTGTAAACCATAAAGATGGTTATGTTTGTATATTCCAGTAAATCAGCAATTTCTAAACTATTCACACCAGTCCATCTGGCATCAACAACCCTGTCAAGTTCCCATTCGAATGCTTGGTGTGAAATTCAGTGGTCGTCCTCACCACATTTAAATGCATTGAGCTACATTGAGTTACTATGCGATTGGCTGATTTAACAGCAACTGAAAAGTAAGTTTATGATGTCTTTTTAGATGACAAACTATATTTCATCTGAAAGTAGGCATATGTTGGTATGAGATTCTCTCAGTACAACTTTGAAATAAACTCCTAAAAGATTCATAGTATACATGCTAGCATAGAGGTATCATAGTACTTACACAAAAATATAAAAGAGGACTGTATACTCTAGGATGTTGTAATTGATTTTTGTTCTAAACAGAAAAGCAGTAATTATTGCTACTGCTTCTAAAACATACTATATTAATACTATATTAATCCATGTAATAATAATCCATTCCATGAAGCCAAATTTGGCCTTTGTTGTAAGTAAGGCAAAATGTAGTAGCCTTCTTTTAGTCTGTAAACCAGCATTGCGCAGAAACAGGTGGGGGAGGGTAGGTGCTCTGTTGCCCTAAGAAAACTGCATTCTATTCAGTGGTTAGTAAGTTTTAATGATACTTTGTGGTACTTTTATGATAACAATAAAATTGATGATAAAAAAAATATTTCTAACTTCTTTCTAGTCTGGTTTGGGTAACTGTGAGGCTGTGACTGCATGTCACAGCAATCACAGCGCTGCAAACACAAATGCTGCACTTAAAATATATACCCATTTTGAAATAGGTTTCTTCAGGACACAAGTTACATAAAGTGATTCTCATTACTAAACTGCACACAGTATGCTCTCGAGTCTAAATCAAAGGACATTGAACTGTAGAAACTCTATAACTTTTTGCAGTTTTGAAACTGCGGTTTATCTTGATACTGATAACAGCCTCATGCCTACATGAAAGGGCTGCAGGAATCTTTGGTATTGTGACCGTTTCCATCACAACAGCTCCATTAAAGTTTACACTAGTGTGTTGGCTTTCATAGACATTTAAGAAAACTATCCACTGTTTTCCAGGTTGTGCTGACAATGGAGTGGCGATGCATGGGAAAATGTGAGATGTCCCGAGGGCTGCTAGAGATGAGCCACACCTTTCTATTGCTTCACCTGCCGTTGGTGCATTTAAAACCTGCACTGCGTGTATTGAGGATAGAAAACACAGTGCTTCCTCTGAAAAGACAGAAGAAAAAAAACAAGCAAAATTTGTATTATTGTACTTTGTCGTACAAAGTACAACAAATTACAATAATTACCTCAATGTAACTTTCCACTCCGGTCACTGTTTGTAACAAAAATAAAAAAAGTGTATGAACCCACAAACAGCGCTATTCTTCTTCTTGAGCTTTTACTCTGATTAATCTGCTTGCTCAATTTCAGCAAGCCAGGTCAGTGCTCAGACTTCATCCGTCCACTTCTTAAGAGGCTTGACCTAAAGCACCACCCTCTACAGACATGACCAGCTGGTGGAGATGACAGGAGTGCAGACTAACACCAACACTGAGTGTCAGTCTTAAGTATCCATCTAACCAAGTCAACATGGGGATAACTAGCTGCAAACCGCCATGTCTGGGGCTGCCTGCCTACAGGAGGGAGGGGAACTCAAGTGAGTCACAGAGGATCATGCAAAAATTGCTGGGTTTCCCAGCACCAGACATGACTCCCTTGTTGATCAAGATCCTCTCCGAAAGCTTAGGCGCGCCCGGGGCCTTTACCAAAGGAGCAATGCATGCAGGGAGACTCAAAATTCCCAGTCTCACCCTGTTAAACACACACACAGTAAACCGGGCTAACATCAGCAGTCACCCCCCTCATTACCATGGCGATTACTCAGTATCTGCCCAGCAGCTCGCTGCAACTGCTTTACTTACGCCGCATGTTTTAACATCTCTCCTTCCTCAAGAGACCATAGAAAAAAGAAAATACACAGATCTATTCAGAATCCGTGTATGGCAAAGAAACTGTGAGAAAGCATGGCTAATCATTACTTCCTAACAAAAATCTGTGGACTGCCACTGTTTTTCTGCGATGTACCCTGTATGAATTTTTTTTCAGCCAAGAATTCTCTAACTAGCACAAAGTATCTGCAAAAAGAAATGGCTGATTTATAATAAAAATTAGGGAGTGATTTACTAAATATTCTAACTAATAAGCATTGAATAATTATCAACCTAATGTGCACTTTTTGGTCTCATTCAATTAAGAAATAACTTTTTTTGCCCCAAAAAAAACAAAACTAAAACTTAATTTTGCTTAAAATAATCTCTAAGTATCGTAAAATCACAAATTGTGAACACTGGATGAACTGCTCTGAAATGACACTGTTGCACTGAACTGATTTCATTGATCTTTCATTTTAGTGACAAAACGTTTGGTTGCAACCAGCGGAGAATTTTTGTCATCTTTGGTGGCAATAAGGGAAATTTTCCAGGTTCTTTCTATTTAATGACTTTGTTTTGACCACAGTCATTGCAGAGAAGGAGGTATCAGATAAATATGTGGAAGCTAGTGGAAGAAGTATCTCCAAAGCCTTCCCTTACAAGTCAGGGTGTTCCTTTATGAACATCCCGAAATCAGGACAGAATAGCAACATTTTTTACAGTGTTTATGCATGTATGCTATGTTTTTATTGACTAAAAAAAAAAAAAAAACAGGTAACCCTGGAATGCCTTCAAGTGCCCCCAGGGATACTAGTACCTCCGACTGAGAATCTGTGTTGTTGATACAAATTTGCAAACATTGGTTATAATGAATATAACCCTTAGTAGTAATAATCCATGTTGCTCTGCAAAAAATAAGAGATCACATTATTGTGTCCCACTCTTTGCTCCAACAAAAATCAAAACTTTCTCTTTATTTTCTTGTTTACTTAAATACCATTTCTTCACTAAAATATGGAATTTTAGTTGAACACATCATCATGTGTATCATATCAAATAATGTGGTATTTACTCGAGATGCACTTCAGTAAATTGAGAATTGTGAAGCTTTTTTGTCCATTACAGACTTGCAATTGTCATATTATCATACTATAAAGTCAAATAGATAGAAGTAGTGAGTTTACTACTAAGCTAAAAATGCAAAGAAGTACATGCTGTGGACTGACGTGTTTTTTAACTGACTCTGGTCGCAGGCTTGATCGATGTAATAAATAGGATGGGGGGGGGCAGAAATTTTAGTATTTGACTTGATGAACACCAATCAGAGACATTCAATGGGAAATTGTCAATTTCTGATACCTCACCAACTGACTGATGCATCTCAAATATTTAAAATTCTGCTTTGCATAGTTTTAGAGTTCTGCTTTGCATAACAAAAGCTAACTATTTTTATCGATTTTAGGGTATTAGTCAATTTCGTCTCCATTTCTGTCTTTACTAACCATCACTCTCCCCAATCAGTGGACTCAAAAAACTGATCATAAATATTTTTAACAATCAGGAAAACAAATTGAAAATGAATTCTTTTTAAAGATGTGAACCTTCCTTTTTACATTTTCAAACACAACAAAGCTTGCATGCATGCTTGGGTGTTATTTGCCACTGGGTCAGATCCCAAGAGTAAGCGAGGGACTGCCTTCCCACTCCACTGCTCCTCAGAGTTCCTGCCTGTCAGGGCTCTGACGGGGTGCCTCCTCCCCAGTGACAAAGGTTGACTGCTGTGTTTGCACTTGAATGAACACAATCTACAGAAAAGCTTAACTGACTCTAAAAGCAGGACACTAACAAATATATCTTCCTTGATTAACACACATTACTAGAAGTAAAAACTAAAAGTAATCCTAATAGTGCAGGGCATCCCACTCAGACAGACATTAAAACACACGGGGTAGTGATAATATGCTGGTCCTTCACTATTTTTATGTCAAATTTCCATATACTTCCTAATTAAAATTTCCAGAGTTCAAAGGTTTGCCATAAGTTTGTGGTGGATATTTGTACAGTGGTCAGATTTTAAATGTGAAAAACAGAAAAAACTGAAGAACTGGAAGGATGCACAGTCACATTCAAAAAATTACAATACATGTTTCAAAGAGGCTCATTTGTCAGAATAAAAGTACCTTTTTAAAATAACAACCGTTTAGCAGGTATTGAACATACTTTTCATTAAGCCCACATTTCTGTATTAAACATGTTTTTTTGGTGTAATATTCAAATTTTATGTTTTCAATAGCTGTAAGGGGAAAGTCACCATAATTAACAGAACTAAATGCTTGAAAACATCAGTGTGTAACTAATCCATATAATGTGTTTTGCCTACTAAATTAAATTACTGTAACAAATGATCTTATCAATAATATTTAGATTTGTTGAACATTACTATATGTGAAGATGGATTCAGCCAGTAGGACCAGAATGAAAGTTGGACATTAAAATACTCTCTGGAACATCCAAGTCATTCTTAACAAATTCCTTAAAAATAAATACATTGCATGCATTTATTTATTTAATGAATTACACAGCAACTAGAGTGAAAACAAGAGGATTAATGGGTCTGTTGTAAGTGCAGCTTCTTATCAGATGTTATTTCATGCTGGTCCAAACATCCGAAAACCCAAATCTGATAAACCAACCAATTTCTTTTAGGCTTCAAGTCAAATCTAATCACAGCTTTCCCCCACCCATTCCTTTAGTAGAGGATTAAACACTGCCTACCAAGTCCACACAGGTCTTTGTATGAAAAACAGGTTTGAGAGGAACAGGACAAATGTTTACTTGTTGCAACAGAGGCTAAAGCCTCCCTGCCAAACGCAGTCCACTGGAATGCATAATGTTCCCATTTCAAAGAACCAGACTTGTATAAATCCACCGGTTTCCAGAGAAAAGCCCAACCTTAACTACCATGAGCACAGAGGCGGACTAATTCAACAGGCCTTCATGTATTGAGACTGTGACCCTGATACTGCAGGTACGGGAGCGGTTTTGGCCCAAATGTGTTGCCCTAATTAACCTGGATGTTATATAGGAGGACGGAGTGGAATCTTTTTGACAGGGTCATTAAAACAATGCAACCCATCAGCTTTTGTGCTTTTTGTTATGAGATTAAAAAGGAAATTACTTATAGACTTTAATGCATTTTTTTAACTGCTTAAACGCCTAACTCATGTATATCTCCAAACTTTATTAATTAGTTCAGCCTTACCTTATACACATTTTCCGTCAAGCGATGAACCTCGTCGGTGCGAGACATGGTGAAATCTTCAGCCAGGACCATAAACGGTTTTTAACGTAAAAACGTTTATCCGTGTAAAAAAAAAAGCAGTGGACAGATAGAAAACACAAGTTTGAGCTAACAGTGACCGAAAGAAACGCCACCGCAGGAATGAGGCTGCGCTACCGAAACCTACAAACTAAACACACCTTCCTTCTCCGCTGCTGACAGCCCGCTGCTGCCTTCACGGACCACTCCAGAGCACCGTGTTTTCACAATCCCAGAGCTATAGTGTGGTATTCAAATGCATTCAAATAAAATACGCTGCCCGGTTAGCTTTCAAAGGACACTGATATAAAACACTAAAAGAGCGGTTTCTTATTCAAAAGAAGAAGCCACATCACAGACAGTAAAAGTTAACTATTGAAATAAATGCCAGTCTCATTTTATTGTATGTAGACTGAATGCTATATTTCCTACAGCCGTTGAATGTAGCGTTATGCTGTCAAATTGTAGATTTGGTGCCCTCCTACATCTCTGTCCAAGTGGAGCCTGAAAATTCATAAAATAGACTGAAATGATGTCTTTTGGTTCTAATAATATGGACCATGAAGTACTTCATATAATTGGTAAAAAGTTTTCCACAGGGCTACATGTTTGATTAATGTCATCATAGATCATTTGGGACAATTAGTTGCAGCTCGTCCAGTGAAGGAACTGGTACATGTGCAGTTCAACCACTGACATTAAGCAGCTCCTCCAGTTCCAATAAATGTTTTGATGTACGAAAGCTTTAAGACAGAGAGACTGATTTCAGAAACATCACTGGGGACTATTTGTCCTCAACTTCACATTAATTAGTGCCTAGAAATTTACCAGAAATACAGGACTGTATTTCCATTACCATGCTGCTTTCCCGAGTCTCTCCCACAATCAGCAAGCTTTTTATTTATTTGACAATAAACGCGTTCAATTCACTGCATTGATGCCTTTATAATGGACATATGGTTTGCATAGTATAGTCAAAGAAAAACAAAGCAGTGCCATCTCCTGGAGAAAAGCATGCTCTACAGGTTCATAGAAAGAGTCAGGACTGCTCTTTTTTCTACAGCTTAGTTTAATATGCAAAACTTTTTTGTCTTGATTTTTGTTATTATTTTAAACATCTAAAAATCATCTTGTTTTCCCTCTATGTCTTAACAAGCACAGAAACTATGAAACACTATTCAAAATCAAACAGACAGAAATGCAATATTTCACATTAAGTTGTGGCTTCATAATGTTTTTCCTGTAAACTGTGTGAAAAGTCTCTGTTGGATACAGATCATCATCATCACAAAACTAAAAGGTCTTCATTTGCAGATCAGCACTGGATATCAACCAGAAATTCTGTTACGCTGCCAGCATCTCTCTGTTCTGTTTCTTCATAACGTCTTTCCTCTCTAAAAACAGAAAAAACAAAACAAAATTAAGTTTCAAACATTTCTTTCAGGTGTGTGGAATAAAAACACAAAGTCTACCTGGTTCAACTTTAGCAGCTTCTGGTATCTCTGGTACATGCTCAGTGGGAACCTCTGGAAGTGCTACATCTTCCTGTATAAAAAAGAACAAAAAACAGAAAAATAAAAACAAAAGCTTTCTGAGGATTAAAGGCATGCTTGGTTCACAAGCTAAAAAAATGTATTCAGAAATGTACACAACTCCCAGCTGTTTTCAGTTTTTATCTGTTCATTGATAGTTTGAGATCTAAATAAAAAAAAATAAAACTGTCAGTCAGTCATTTTCTACCGCTTATTCCATAGTGGGTCGCGGAGTACCCGGAGAGAACCCACGCATGCACGGGGAGAACATGCAAACTCCATGCAGAAAGACCCCTGGCCGGAAATCGAACACCGGACCTTCTTGCTGCAAGGCAACAGTGCTACCAACTGCGCCACCGAGCAGCCCAAAATAAAACTGCTTCATGAAAAATGCCATCATATGAACTGGCCCTAAAACACAATGAAGGCATTAGTGCAAAATAAACTGGAGTTGTATTACTTTTGGGATATTCCTCAAGTAAAGCTTGATGTAACTAAGGCCAAAAATATCAATATATATCTCATCCAACCATAACATATTCATCCACAAAATCTGTTTTCTATTATTCTCATGGCTCACTGCAGAATATAGCTGAGCTTGAAAGGTGTCCATTTAAGAACAGAATCATTTTTTTCGTTTAACAGCAGCTGTTGTATAACTGTCCTAATTGGAGACCTGAGATTTCAGATCCAACCATTCCTCTGAGGTGAGGGACAAAGTTTGTCGCATCTTTCAATTCACCTCAGAGTGATTACTCCTTCCAATAACTTATTTTAATGCAGAGATTTATATACAAATCTGGTGGCAAACATTTGTGGAAAATTTATGAGTGGAAATATATACGTGGGGAATATATCTGATTCTTAGATCAGAACAGTAAATGTTTCTATTTTACTATATGCAAACAAATCCACTAGAGCAAAACAAGCTAAGCATCATTTCAGGTTTCACAGTCAGCATAAATTATTGCTATTGCTAAAATTAACTTTCTGTATGTCTTTAAAATTTCTTTACCATAGAAAGTACACCTGGCCCAATGCTTTGCTGCTGCTTCTCTTTCCTGGACAATGCACTGATGCAGCTAAACCCTCCCTGGCAAACGCAGTCCATTGGAATGGAGAATGTTGTACTGATGTAGCTTTTGCTGCAGCTTGTTTTGTGCTGCCTTCTATGTTTCGTTGCTACAGAAGGTACATCTGACTCAGTGAGTCTGTTTAGCTTCATCTCTTTCCTGGACGAAGATAGCTGTACTCCATCAGATACAGGGGTTGGACAATGAAACTGAAACACATGGTTTTAGACCACAATAATTTATCAGTATGGTGTAGGGCCTCCTTTTGCGGCCAATACAGCGTCAATTCGTCTTGGGAATGACATATACAAGTCCTGCACAGTGGTCAGAGGGATTTTAAGCCATTCTTCTTGCAGGACAGTGGCCAGGTCACTACGTGATACTGGTGGAGGAAAACCTTTCCTGACTCGCTCCTCCAAAACACCCCAAAGTGGCTCAATAATATTTAGATCTGGTGAGTGTGCAGGCCATGGGAGATGTTCAACTTCACTTTCATGTTCATCAAACCAATCTTTCACCAGTCTTGCTGTGTGTATTGGTGCATTGTCATCCTGATACACGGCATCGCCTTCAGGATATAATGTTTGAACCATTGGATGCACATGGTCCTCAAGAATGGTTCGGTAGTCCTTGGCAGTGACGCGCCCATCTAGCACAAGTATTGGGCCAAGGGAATGCCATGATATGGCAGCCCAAACAATCACTGATCCACCCCCATGCTTCACTCTGGTCATGCAACAGTCTGGGTGGTACGCTTCTTTGGGGCTTCTCCACACCGTAACTCTCCCGGATGTGGGAAAAACAGTAAAGGTGGACTCATCAGAGAACAATACATGTTTAACATTGTCCACAGCCCAAGATTTGGGCTCCTTGCACCATTGAAACCGACGTTTGGCATTGGCATGAGTGACCAAAGGTTTGGCTATAGCAGCCCGGCTGTGTATATTGACCCTGTGGAGCTCCCGACGGACAGTTCTGGTGGAAACAGGAGAGTTGAGGTGCACATTTAATTCTGCCATGATTTGGGCAGCCGTGGTTTTATGTTTTTTCAATACAATCCGGGTTAGCACCCGAACATCCCTTTCAGACAGCTTCCTCTTGCGTCCACAGTTAATCCTGTTGGATGTGGTTCGTCCTTCTTGGTGGTATGCTGACATTACCCTGGATACCGTGGCTCTTGAAACATCACAAAGACTTGCTGTCTTGGTCATAGATGCGCCAGCAAGACGTGCACCAACAATTTGTCCTCTTTTGAACTCTGGTATGTCACCCATAATGTTGTGTGCATTTCAATATTTTGAGCAAAACTGTGCTCTTACCCTGCTAATTGAACCTTCACACTCTGCTCTTACTAGTGCAATGTGCAATCAATGAAGACTGGCTACCAGGCTGGTCCAATTTAGCCATGAAACCTCCCACACTAAAATGACAGGTGTTTCAGTTTCATTGTCCAACCCCTGTAGATAACCTTCCACGACAGGGCATTATGTGATCAACTTAGTTTGATTGTACTGCACTGTAAGTAGGATCAAACAGGATTACGTATTTGGATGTGTATCTCACTATAGCATCCAATTGCATTGATATAATTTTATGGCTCTGTACTGAGTTTAGACCAAACTAAATTTTTTACAAATGTATATCGGTTGGACCAGTACGTCTTGTAAAATGACTTTAGAGGACATTTGTCATGAATTGGTCCCATTAAAAATAAACAAGAACTAAGCTTGTGCATGAGCTTGTGTATCCAATTTAACGCAGAACAATGAAATTAAATTAAATTAAAATTGTCCTGTTAAAGATGCATGTTGCATTTTCATTCAGGCTTTATGATGGCATCCATCAAATATTTGTTGGTGACCAAATATCAGGGGAGACTTGCTGCTTTTCTCGTGTCAGATTGTTTTACCCCAGATCCAATTAATCTGACTGCATTGCAGTTTTTTAGTTTTATTTGTATAATAAGAATAAATGCAATCATTGAACCACTGTCAACACTCAAGTGCTAAACATAGTAATTTCTTAAACTTTGACAGTCTGTGTCATTTAAAACAATTATTGTACAATAAAAAAGAAATCTGTTGAGGTTCTAATCACTATGAATCTGCATAATTTATAACCACAACTGTGTCGGTTACAACTTGTAATTAGATTATTACACGGCTGTGGCTTGTACTAAATCCTTTCCAAATTCTATAAAAAATTTTGATTTTATATATGTAAATCAAATTTAAATTTGGGAGATAATATGAGTGAAAAGACATTTTCACAATAAATAGAAAGTTAAATCTTAGAACCCACCTGAGTGATAGCTTCTAATTCTGCTAAAACGGCATCTTCATCTTCCTGGGTCAAGGCTCCAGCCAACATTTCATCTATTTGCTGCAGAAGCAAAATGTAGACTTTGTGCATTCATTATCTACAATTATTTCTAGGCTACTATCTGCACGATTTGAAGTAAAAAATAGGTAGTTTAAAATTAGTAAACAAAAATTATATAGGGAAGTAGAAACATTTTCCTGTAGGTAATTTGAAGAAAAACGCTTTACCCTTTGATACTCAATTGATTCTTGGGTCTCATCCAGGATTTTTTCCACATCTTCTATTGACATGATCTGTCACAAACAAACCCACATTACATTTTATTTATAATTTTTAACTAAAACATTTTTTTCACATCCTGTTAAACTTATGAATCCCCTAAGAAGGTCTGAGTATGCAAACTGATGTCGTTGAGGCTTTTCTTTCCTAATCCTATAATCTTAAAGCCATGTGTACTAGCTATGCTGCTGCAGCACAATCCAAAAGCCTACTGCATTGCTCATGGATCAAATTATAGAAAGCATTCCTATCAGGGGGAACCTTTAACCCTGTTACAGTGCGCACTGTTGTACAAAAAGCCTAAGGGTACAAAATTACAGTGAATATGGAAGGCACATTTATAAACAGAGAACAGAAGAAAAACCTGAACATCTACCTCATGCATGCTTTTCAGGCATTCATTGCCAGCCTTAAGCCCCTCGATGACTTTCATCTCAATTTGCATGAACTCAATATCTTGAACCTGTTGACAAATAACAGCAATGCATTAAAAATGTAGCTGCAGCATATATGACAGGCATGCCAACAAAACAAAATGGCTAATTCAAAAAAACGTTTGTTTTATCATGTCACTTTTAACTGACAGTATTTCTCCACTGTACAGATTTATAAAAAGTTTAGAGATGCACCAAAAATAAGACAGAATAAGACCATTTAAAGCATGATCTCATCAGATATTTACCTAGCAGAAGAAAACTCAGCTACTTTTCAATATCACAGACTTTTCAACAAGGTGTGAGATTTAAACAAATTTTAGAAAGCTGAATAGTACGGCAACTTTGGTCTGTTTTAACCTTTTGAAAAATTCGACAATGTCTCACAAATCATGCTGGATTAGTAAATGTTGTCAGGCTTGGAAATCTCACACTTAAGATATAGCTCCACCGACTCTAAAGGAAATACAGACAGACTGAAGGCTACAGCTTTAGTTGAGTGCAGTTAGCATTACCATAGTAATGCTAACTGCACTCATCACACTAATTCTGCTAAAAGCATTTGCAACTGGGACCAACCAAATTTCATTCTGCTCCAGTGTAAACGTGACTGTTTGACAATAAATATCCTTGAATCCCTGAAAAGTTAAATAAAATGCTAAAAACTGTTTAAACAGTGACCTTGGTAATCATTTTGTCCTTGTTTTAAAATAAAAGTGAAATCCTGTTTTACTGTAGATGGATGTAATACCAATTCCTCTCTCTCTCTCAAATATACATTCTGACATCGCCTCTAATACAAATAAATTAATTCTATTTAAAACAATTAACGATAGATTATGACATAAAGGCTTCTTAAGGCTCATGTATGGTTTCAGTAAATGAACGAATAATTTAAAACACTTATATACACTGCTCAAAATATACAGGGAACACTTAAACAACACAATATAACTCCAAGTAAATCAAACTTCTGTGAGATCAAACTGTCCACTTAGGAAGCAACACTGATTGACAATCAATTTCACATGCTGTTGTGCAAATGGAATAGACAACAGGGGGAAATCTTTGACGATTAGCAAGACACTCAATAAAGGAGTGGTTCTGCAGGTGGGGACCACAGACCACTTCTCAGTACCTATGCTTTCTGGCTGATGTTTTGGTCACTTTTGAATGTTGGTGGTGCTTTCACACTCTTGGTAGCATGAGACGGACTCTACAACCAGTGGCTCAGGTAGTGCAGCTCATCCAGGATGGCACATCAATGCGAGCTGTGGCATGAAGGTTTGCTGTGTCTGTCAGCGTAGTGTCCAGAGCCTGGAGGGGCAACCAGGAGACAGCCCAGTACACCAGGAGACGTGGAGGAGGCCGTTGCAGGGCAAGAACCCAGCAGCAGGACTGCTACCGCCTCCTTTGTGCAAGGAGGAACAGGAGGAGCACTGCCAGAGCCCTGCAAAATGACCTCCAGCAGGCCACAAATGTGTATGTGTCTGCACAAACGGTTAGAAACCGACTCCATGAGGATGGTATGAGGCCCCGATGTCCACAAATGGGGGTTGTGCTCATAGCCCAACACCGTGCAGGACGCTTGGCATTTGCCAGAGAACACCAGGATTGGCAAATTCGCCACTGGTGCCCTGTGCTCTTCAAAGATGAAAGCAGGTTCACACTGAGCACATGTGCAGACGTGTCTGGAGACACCGTGGAGAGTGATCTGCTGCCTGCAACATCCTTCAGCATGACCGGTTTGGCAGTGGGTCAGTAATGGTGTGAGGTGGCATTTCTTTGGAGGGCCACACGGCCCTCCATGTGCTCGCCAGAGGTAGCCTGACTGCCATTAGGTACCGAGATGAGATCCTCAGACCCCTTGTGAGACTATATGCTGGTGCGGTTGGCCCTGGGTTCCTCCTAATGCAGGACAATGCTAGACCTCATGTGGCTGGAGTGTGTCAGCAGTTCCTGCAAAATGAAGACATTGAAGCTATGGACTGGCCCCCCCCGTTCCCCAGACCTGAATCCGATTGAGCCACATCTGGGACATCTTGTCTCGCTCCATCCACCAACGTCACGTTGCACCACAGACTGTCCAGGGGTTGTCGGATGCTTTTAGTCCAGGTCTGGGGGAGATCCCTCAGGAGACCATCCGCCGTCTCATCAGGAGCATGCCCAGGCGTTGTAGGGAGGTCATACAGGCACGTGGAGGCACACACAATACTGAGCCTCATTTTGACTTGTTTTAAGGACATTACATCAAAGTTGGATCAGCCTGTAGTGTGTTTTTTCCAAATCCAGCCCTCCATTGGTTAATAAATTTGATTTCCATTGATGATTTTTGTGTGATTTCGTTGTCAGCACATTCAACTTTGTACAGAACAAAGTATTCAATGAGAATATTTCATTCATTCAGATCTAGGATGTGTTATTTGAGTGTTCCCTTTATTTTTTTTTAGCAGTGTATATTGAAGTGTGAAAACAACTCCCAATAAATCAGGCTTTACTTGTACGATAACCTGAAGGATTTTTCTGTATTTGTAAAGTTTTAACGATGCGGAAAGAGGGAGACAGCTGTGTAACTTTGGGCTGTATATGAGAAAATTACAGTTTTATGTTATTGTATAAATGTTTTGTTAAGACAGTTAAATTTGTAAGTCATGTTGAAAGTACAAAAAAAAGTGTTTTGTTATATGTTATAGTTCTTAAATAGAAAGGAACAGGCTACAGCCAGCATCAGCAGATTAAAGCTTTACAGTGATCAGAAATCGGACACAAAATCTCTGATCAGTACTTTAAATGTTATAGTAAGAGTTCGCATATGATTTTCTTCATGCTGCAGCAGAAAACGTCCAAAAGGCTTATCAGAGAAATGTTCATAAATATTTTTGAGAAAAAAAAAAAAAAACTTACCATACGCTCTAAATTTGAAATCTGACTCTCGGTCTTCTCTAGTAGCTGATCCTGATAACGTTTTTTCTTAAGAAGCAACAGTGCTTTTCTGCAGACAAAAGTTAAAAGAGAAAATATTCAGCTGTAAACATTAGAAATAGAGTGCATACAGGAAGTGTTGCCACTTGGATGATCTGTTTAATGGGAGACGGAGACCGTCATCTCGAAGTTCCCTTTTCTTCTTGCCATCTTTTAGCAGTCTTTGCCAAAAATCTTTTTCCCTTCTCCACGAAAATGATTTTCTTTTGATCTGTTCAGTTTTCTCTGTGCTTTGTGTGCGAAAATCAACAGACAATTAACAGACAAAAATGTGGCAAGCACATACATTTATTTAATAAAGTACAGCTAATTTTGTCTGTGTTTTGGTCGAGTGACAATAATAAAAGCCTTGTGGTCGTCTAACGGAGCTCCATCCTGAGCTTACCAAAATGGCTTTATCTTGCTCCGTTACACGAGATGATCGGCTTTTTCTCCCAAAGACGTTTCCCATTATTTAGCCACATCCTCCCCTATCGACATACAAAATGTGACTTTTTACAAAGCATTTTGTTACAATAATAAGCAGTCTCAAATGGCAAGCCGGCTAACTGCTTACGCCATGTCCGCCCCGGTTTCTTTTCCTCGTTTTCTACGGCAAGCAAGGAAGGACTAGCCGTCTGAGCTATGACATCGCTTCGAGTTTGAAGTTTAAAGGTTTTAGTTACCACTCACCTAATCTCGTACGAAGGAAATCTTATATCACATATAATATAGCATCGGTTTCCATAAAGCTAGAAAAAAGCTACAGTGTTATTTCTCGAACGACAACACTCCCTGCTGATTGATAGCTAGCACCCTGGACAGCTCCCGCTTTCTTATTTTTTGTTTCGTTTTTTTTTTTTGTTTGTTTTGTTTCTTTTTTTTTTGTTTTGTTTTGTTTTTAATGATTGCACTGCTATCATAACATGTCAATTGGTTGGACATATCTAACACTAAAGGAATTTGCAGCTTTCCAAAATTTTTACCTTTCGGAAAACTTTACATCATGTCGAAGATTTATGAAGAGATAAAGGTGCTGTGCTGTGGTTAAATAAGCTGTCCTGCTATCATAAACTGGCCCCTCATTAAAAATGTATGTAAAAATAAACTGTGATCTACAAGGAAATTTATAGATAATAAATAAGAAGTAATTTGTGCTTACAGGTAATCACAGTATACTCCCAAAGTACATTTTTCTGTCTTCTGCAATTGTTTCTCGTTGCCACATTGTAGAGTTGTCTTGTCAGGAGATTGTCCCACCTGAGCTTTGGCTCTCTGCAGATTATCCACTTTTGTCTTGGGCCTCTTCACTTCTGTGATTAATGCTTTTCTTGTTCAGTCTGTCAGTTTAGGTGGACAGCTATGCCTATGTAGGATGTCAATTGTGTCATAGCCCTTTTTTTAGATAATGGATTGAACAGTGCTTGGTAAGATGACCAAAGCTTGGGATATTGGTAATGTGACTGTTTGACAATAAATGTCCTTAGGGCAGAGTTAGGTTATAAAACCTAACTTTTCCCTAAAGTTCTACCTTATCTGCCTGGTCTGTTACCTGGTCTTCATGATGCTGTTTGTTTACTAATGCTCTCCAACAAGCCTTTGACCCTTCACAGAACAGCTATATTTCTAATGAGGCTGAATTACACATGTGTGGACCCTATTAATTAGGTAATGTTGGAAGGCAATTCTATGCACTGGATTTTATTAAGTTGTATCAGAGCAAAGGGGGTTGAATTTGTTGGCACATTGTTTGTAATTTTTCCGTACCTGTGCACTTCGCAGTTCCATGCTATTTTGGGTCTATTACATAAAATCCCAAAAGAAATACATAGAAATCTGTGATTTTAATGTGACAAAAAGTGAAAAGGTTCATAGGAAAATACACATTTTTGAAATTTACTGTAACACTTTAAAATCAATGGCATTGAATAGGACAAATAACCTTGGGTTTTTTTTTTTAGCGCCATTAATAGCATAATCATCTTTGTGCAATAAATTACACATCTGTGGAATTCTAATTCCAGAATGGTATTATGTTGAAAATAATCAAGGCATAATTAGAAGGTGTTTCACTGTGTTTTTTATACCAGGCAGATGTGTCAGAGCTGGAAATGTGTAGTCACCATGGTACAAGTTCTCAGAAACTCTGATTTTACACAAATTGTCTGTAATTTCCAGTTATATTTTGTTCTAAACAACACAGTTACAGAAAAAAAGGTTTTTTCATTACTTTCAGTACAGTCACAAAAAAAAAATACTGCACTCTTGCAAAGTCTATACTCCTAAAATGCAAAAGTAACAGCCATATGCCGTTAATAATATACACTTGATTAACTGATAATCAGGTTGTGTGGCCACTTCCCTGTAAGTAGCGGTTTAAATAGTTTTAGTAGACTTCTGAAATTATGTCCTTTGGACACCTGAGACCAAATTAGAGATGTCTGGTCATAGTAGATGAAGCACTGTTTCGATAAAACAGAACATAGCAGATCAGAGGAAACACATCTTACCAACTTTCAAAATGTGATGGGGGCTTATGATTTTGGCTTGCTTTGTAGACATAGGACCTGGACACCGTGCACTTAAAGAGCTGACCCCGAATTCTGCTCAATATCATAGCATCCTATAGCCATCGTTGGACAGCTAACGCCTGTGTAATGGTCTGTCAAAGTCCAGACCTTAACCTGATTGTTATTTTGCAATTGGATACTCAAAGAGCTGAGCTGACAAACATACTCACAAACCCTAATAATCTAAGCCAAAGTTGTAAAAAAGAATAAATTAAATTCCTAACCAAAGAAGTGAGAAATTGATAAAGTCATAGAGAAGATTACTACATTCTTTATGCTATTGAATCAGTTATCTAAGATTTACACATAAATCATGTTTACTAATGAAAGAAAAGTATAAAAATAAAAACAGTACAAAAATTATAATTCTGTAAGACAGAAAAGAGATATTAGGAAAAGTGTAGAAAGAAATTCCCAACATCTATCCACCCATCCATTTTCTATATCTGCTTTTCCATATTGGGTCGCGAGGGAGCTTATCTCCAGAAGTCTATGGGTGAGAGGAAGGATACACCCTGGACAGGTTGCCAGTCCATCGCAGGGCAGCACAGAGACATACAGGACAAACAACAATGCACACACCCATTCACACCCAAGGGCAATTTAGAGAGACCAATTAACCTAACAGTCATATTTTTTGGACTGTGGGGGGTAGCTAGAGTGCCAAGAGAGAACCCACGCATTAGCTTCTTGCTGCAAGGCAACAGTGCTACCAACTGTGCCACCGTGCAGCCCAGATTCACAAGTACATGAACATGTGAATTCTCTAATATGGGGCTAAAACCTAACCTCAAATGTCACATAAAATTCATATGATATTGCCTATACGATACATAGTTTACACAATTACTTAATATATGTTTTATGTTTTACAAAAATTCTTGATAATTAATCAATTTTAGCCAAAATGGATTTTTCCCCCAAAAAACCGGGAAATTTTTTTCGAAAAGATATGCACCATATAAAAAAAACATTTCACACTCTAACAAAAATTGTACAGAAGAACATTATGACATTAGATAGAGCTGAAATATTCTTTATCTTTGTAAATACAAACAGATCATGTTTTTTTTTTCTTTCAAAAAAATACTGCTTTTAGACCGTTTTATTATCTTTTAAGAAATACCTGTCTAATTCCCTCTTTGAAGCAAAATTCTTAGTTAAATAAAATAAAAATGTAAATCTATATCTGGCAGGTGTTTTTCCCTGGAAAATTGTCCCCTTTAGCATGCTTAAAAAAATAAATTTTTTTTGACATCATCATGTCCCCTATTTAATTCCAGTTTAAAATAAAATTTAAAAATGGAGGTCAATTTAATCGACCCTATAGTGTTGTATTTTTACATTAGCCCCGAAAAAAATTTGGGTTTGTATAAAACAGTGAAAAAAAATTCCTTTAGGAATATTTATAAAAACAAAATTTGTTAGTTTTCTTTTTGTAAAGTCCATTTCTCTAAGCCATAATATATCTGCAACCCATTCATTTGGACTGATATTTATAGTTTGCCACACTTCTGACAAAATCAAAGCAGCTTCATAAAACTTAGGATTTAAATGTCAATTTTATTTCACACATGCATCTACATCCTTATTTGTTGCATAAAACCCCTTTGGTGTGTCAATTGGACTTTTTGATTAAAGGCATCTTTGGCTCATTTAAACAAAATTACAGGATATGGTACAGTTTCCATTACAAATGCAGGTAATAGTTAGAAAAGTTAATGTTTTGTGTAACATTGCACCATTTTAGGTCACTAAAAGGTCAACACATTATCACACTGCTGTCAATCATACATAGTACTTCCCAGTGTAGTCAGTTCTACTGCTCATTTACCATCAAAACCAAAATACTCCTTTGTGATTGTTCAAGCCTTTCACATGACATTTAAAAAAGACATTGCTGGATTATTTCATTTAAAAATTCTAAATCTGACTGACAGAAATGTTTCCATTTCAGTTGTAGGATTTACATAAAAGCAATCACTGTTCAAAAGGCCTCTTCAAGCAGTGCACTGAGGTCTTACTGAGTAACTGTCTCATATGGCCTGCTTTCATGCTTGAGATCGGACAAAAGTCAGTTGTTCCCGTAAATAGGATTATGTCATGAAGACAGCTTTCTCAGCAGGAGCTCAGTTGCTTAGATTGATGCAGTGAGGAGGGTTTGGGAGGCATCAGCTTACATCTAGAAATCAGTTCTCAAGTGTCTGTTCTGGGCTTCAGTCATGGACAGGTATGTTGTCCTCATACTGGGTGAATACTGCAGGTAAAAGACACAAATGAACAGATTTTAAAAATACTGCTTTCGTTATTACATTATATGCATAAATTAAGTAATCTTGGACAAAATTTGGGAAACAATTTTGCAATTCTGCCCTGTGCTTCAATCTGAAGCTTGCATAATTTGGAGGGAGGGGGGGAACTGTTGGGTGTTAAAAAGCAGGTAAAGCAGGTAAAAAGAAGACAAGAGTTTAAAAGAAAAGTCAATTAACACCATGCAACTTTTCGAAAGGGGCAGGGGTCAGATTGGGGGGTTATGAATGTCGCTGGGTAAAAGTTACAATATTTTGCAAAAACATTATTAGGAATCTAAGGTGTGTGTGAAAAAAATGGAAGGAAGATGAATTCAAACACATGAAGAGGGTGAAAATCAACAGACACTTACAGTTATCAAAGTCTAAGTAGAGGAATAAAAAAGAAAAGAGTTTTCCACAAAGCTGTTAGACATGCCACTGACAAACTGCTTGCATAAAAAAACAAAAGAGAAAAATGCAGAAGAGCTGATATACTAAAACCAAAGAAAAATCCCAAACCATAAACACAAACGTAGGCAAACTGAAGTTTTTATTTAAAATGCATTTTTTAAAGCTTCTCTGTCATGAGCACACAGAAAGCAGAAATGTCTCTAACTGATATAAATGCGCCTCACATAGCAACATTTTAGACAGTGATCCAGATTCTCTCCTCCTTTCACCCACTCAAAAGGTGTTTTTAGTCTTTGGTATGCTATGAAGGCTGTTCAAGCCACAGAAGCAAAGATATCAGCAGAAAAAAAACATTACACAGCAGAGATGTTGACTGTGGATTTATCTGTCTTCCATTTGTTATCTATTATTTATCCCTAAGCTCCGGAGACAAAACACACACTATGTAACAATTAAGTGTGTTTTGCTAATCTAATGCAAAACATGTGATGCCTAACCAACTCAGAGGTAATTTGCACATGAGTACATTTTTGATTTTATATAGAGAATAATTTAGTATTTTGTGAGTCAAAAATACAGTATATTAACAGCGTACAAAAAAAAATGTCCACAGATAAGATGCATTTCCACAAATGGCCAGCAGAGGTCACTCTTTAGTCACTTGAATTGCAACACAAATCTAATGAGTAGATGCTGACCCTGTAAGGTTGTGCGTATTGTATTGGCATGATTATGTTCATGGTGCATGCTGTTGCATATTATTATTATCAAACTATGGTCACTAGAGCCTCATAAGGCCAACGAACCGAAGGAGGTGGAGATCCTCCCCCTATAAGTGGTACATTTTCATATCGAGGGGTTCCTCCAAACAGCATGGACTGATTCCTGTAACCCAAAGAGAAAAAAATAAGATATGAGGCTGAATATGCAGATTCTAGAATACTGTAATCTGCAGCTGATCTTACATATATTCAGGAGGCTGTATTGTGGAATTAGAAGAAGATTGAGGAGGTGGATGAAGGCTAGTCTGGCTGCCAAGGCTGCTCATGTAGCTGCAGAAACTGTGCGTGTTGGACCTTCTGGGATTAAACGACAGCCGGCGTGCTTGAGGGTTGAACGGGTCTTCCTCATCAATGTCATTGTACTCTTTCTCCCTAGATGAGAGTTAAACATCCATAAAATAGGCAGACGTACAGACAGGCAGACAGAGGACTTAAGATTTTGCAGAAGTACACACTGGGCAGTACGCAATGAGGTAAAGGGTTCATACAGTGCTGACCTGCTGCCCATTAATGTCCACAGTCGGAAAATTACACACAGCATGGCAGAGAGCGCGCAGGCAGCCAGAAGAGAAAACAAAGAGAGGTAGAGGAGCCCCTCCACTCCATCATAGCACACACCCATTAAGGCATCTAGGTAGTCCTGAAAAAGTCAGTTTTCAGCCTTCAGAAAAAATATTTCCAGTCAAAAAATACAAATGTTCAAACATAAAGTCATAACCATTAGATGAAAAGGGATCCTTCTATGACACTGGTAATAAGAAATGCATGTTATCTTTTATTGAATGTCCTGACAACCATTTCTACTTGCACAAATATTTTCATAGCTTTCCATGATGCAAGTAAACCTTCGGCAATTTTCCCCTCACATACCCAGTTATGCAAGAAAAAAATTTTTTTTGCATGTTTTTCATGTGTTTTAAAAAGGACCCAAGGGTTTTAATAAATCCTTGTCTTTTTTTTTCAATTATAAAGTTTAAAGGCAATTAGTGAAGTCAATTGACAATGTTGGAAGAAAGCTGTTAAATACAGGAGGCCTATTTTCTCTTTTTGGGGGACAATAAAGAAACCCCAAAGTTTTCCACTGCAAGGAAAGTGTTTGGGGGAATTATGAATGAAAGACTAATTTCTGAGATATGCATTTTTTAGGGAAGCTTGAATTTTTTCCCCCTTTGCTAAAAAAACAATCTTTTTTTCTTTCTGGGATTTTTGTGTTGGTGCTGCAAAATTTTTTAAACCCCAAATTTAGAGCTTTTTAAAATTTAAAAGCCAGCATTTCTTTTAAAACCACATTTCAGTTTTTTATTTGGTGTACTATTTTACTGTAAATTATTCAATTAAGATAAAATCCACCTACTGAAAACATGATTCTGGCTGCATATACCTCTGGTGACATCACAAAAAGGAAAAAGCCAATGATATAATCTTTGAGCCACCCAATTTGCCATTGTTGTATGCGGGTAGGAAAGAAAAGGTTTTGAGTTTTTACATTTGAAAAAGGGAAATGGTTTTCCCAAAAAAAAAACAAAAACACATGAAAGGGTTTGAAGAAAAACCAGGGCTTTAATGGGAAAAGGAAGTTTTTCCAAAAGTTTTCTTAGAATTATCTCGAGGGAAAGTTGCCCTTAAACCCCTCCCCCGTGTCATTAATACATTCCAAAAAAGATGATTCTCCAGTAAAAACAATTTGGGGAAAAACCCCGATGAACCCACCCAAAAATTTGATTCCCGAAAATGGGCCCCCAGCCCTTACCAGTTAGTCACACCATGCATGCACCTGCAGTATAGCTTACCCCCAAAAAAATCTTTCCAGTAAAAACCCCAGAAGAAAGAAAAAGCCCAGTAACAAAAACAATTCCTACCCCACCCAGCGTAAAAAAGGGGAAAACACTGTTGGGAAGTAAAGGGGTATGATTACATTTTTCCCAGGCGTGCCACGAATTTATACTGCCAATTCATGCAACCATGCGAGGGGATACAAGCAGAATACAACATTTTCTCACTTTGTAGTGGAGAATATGTACAAAAAACCAATCAAATAAGAAAATTCAAAGGGGGGAAAATAAAGGGCCCTTTGGTACCTATTTAAAGTTTTTGAAGATGTCAAATAAAAACACCTTGCAAACTAAAAAGCAATTCAATGGGGTTGTCGAAATTTTTTTAAATTTCACTTGCCGGGCCTTTAAGCCTTCCCAAAATGCCAGCTGTTTCAGTTTGTTTATTTACTCTTGGATATCACCCTATTACAAAGTAGTTTTCCCCAATTTCCCATTTTCCCCGTCTTTTTTTATCTGATACTTTTTTATAAATAAAAAAAAAACATGTAGAGAAATTTTAAAGGACATTTTGGAAGGTAGGGGATCACCCCAAATTTAAATTTATTTTTAAAAATATAGGGGAACATTTAAATGCAGCCCCAAGTTCAGTTCGATGTTGTGAAAAATTTCCTTATCTTAAATGAAAAAATTGTGAAAAAGTTGAATTTTTTCCCTTTAATCAGAAGACTGAATTTGGGTTTGAGCAGGGTTCGGGCTTTTTTCACAAGCAGTGTGCAAAAATATTAAAAATGGTTTGAATCCCATAAAGAATTACACAGAGATAAGGTCAAAAATCAGCCAAGCCAGACCTGTAAATGGTTTGGACCCCTTTTTAAACAAAGAACCCCTTTTTAAAAAAGTGCCCTGGCAGACTCGGGCCCCTTTCCCTTATGTACCCCGCGGAAAGTAAAGGCAAACCCGTAGCTGGTAAAAACTTTGAAATCTGTGGAGTTCAAACACCCCGCCCTGGTCCAAAAAGGCCCTTTTCTGTAAAAACAAAATGCAAAAAAGGGGGGGGGGGGGGGGGGGAACAATGATACGCAACCTTTCACAGCCAAGGGTAATAATGGGGTGTTGCGGCCACCATATACCTGAGCCGTGGGAAAAATGGGCAGGGAGAACTGCAGCAGGCCCTGGATCTGGATTTGCATAGTGGTAAGAGAGCGCTGGCAGACTGTTAGTGACTGTAAAAAAAAGCACAATTAGTCACTACATCACATGGACCGATATCAAAAACACATAATGTGAGGACCTTATTATGTAGAGCATTGTTTTCGACGATGTATCATGTAAACAAATAATTTGGTGCTAAGCAAGGCTTAAAAAAGATGACATTAGACAGACAGGCCTACATTATCCTACGACATCAATTATCTCGCCTACCATTACCCTGTCACCCCCTTTGTATCGAGACTTAAGCAGAAACAAAAGAGCAATATTTGTATCAATTGGGCCATCAGATTAAGGGTTTAAATTTGTCAGACAAAACGGATAAATTTAATACAAAAAAGGGGTTTGCCTTGATGACAGCAAAAACCTGCAGGTTTTTTTAATAATTATGGGGTCACGGTAATTTTAAAACAGAGAGCCATATTATATATCTCATGGATGCCGGTTACCCCGAGATAAACCCCCATCTTCATGAAAATGTTCTAAAACGAGTTTTTTAAAAACCCCTCCTCATTTACGTTTTTGGAATGTAAAAGGGGGTTTGGGGTTTTTATTTGTTTAAGGGTTTTTAGACCCCAGTCGGTTTGCCTTGAAAATGATCAGTTTCTGAATAGCAGCTGTTCAGTTTCAAAGCTGCAATATTGAACAAGCTTTAATGGGAATGCACAGCATTTCTGGTGTTAATATTATTTGGGGGAGGATTGCAATGGATCAGCATTTTAAACACATCCAGTTACATTTTTAGGAACATGAAAGGAATATAAATGTTTCATTGAAAACTCTTTTAAAAGAGATGAATAGCAAATACACTTCAAACGCTGCATCTTAATAACTTAGAATATCATAAAAAATGTATTTCAGTAATTCAACTCAATACAAAACTCTATGCAAAATTTAAATAATATACACAATTTATATTGTATAATTTGTTTATTTATCATTATATTATTATGTATTATTCTTTATGTACACAGAGATATATTTTTAAAGATTTTCTTCTGTTTTTAATTTTTGTGATTTGATTTTTTTCCTAATGGACCCCAAAAATTTTTTTTTTGTAAAAAAAAAAACACACACACACACAAACACACACACACAAATAAAATATATATATATATATATATATATATATATTATATATATATAAAGAAAAAATTTAAAAAGAGGGTTCCCTTTAAAAGAAATGTTATTGACTGAGAAGTCCATGTTTTCTGTAAAAATGTATGCCCAAACATTCTTGGTCAGGGTTTTTTTTTTGCATGAATTACTGCATCAATGCAGTGTGTCTTGGAGGCAATCAGCTTGTGACTCTACTAATGTGTTAAGGATGCCCTGGTTGCTTTAATATGGGCCTTCAGTTTGTCTACATTGTTGGGTCTGGTGTTTCTCATCTTCCCTTTGATAATTTTGGTCAGGTAAGTTTGCTGTCCAGTCAAAACACAAATAACCCCCCGATCCCCCATTAGCTTTTTAAAAAAAAGGGGACTTTTTACAGGTGGAAAAGGTGCCCCAAACACTGCCCCAGAAAATTAAATTAGTATCTTCACAAAACCTGTTATGACACACAAAGATGAATTGCAACAGTCCAGTGCTTTTACTTCTTTGCCCGGATAAGATGCTTTTGGCTTAAAAAACAGGGAATTTAAAAAATTGTTTGCCCATGTCCCGAAAAACCCCCGTGTTTAAATTTCCCAAAGCACTGCTTTCCCGGCCCACAGTGCACACCTTGTTTTAAACTCCCCCCCCAACCCCTTGAACAGGATTTCCTTCACAATCCCGTTAAGGCTATGGATATCCCTGTTTCTTCTGCAACTTTGTCTACCCAATCTTTTCCTTTCACTCAACTTTCCATTAATATATTGTGTATAGGACTTTATATAATACATGGTGTATGCAGCTTCTTTAGCAATGACCCGTAATGACTGTCAATGACTGTCTGCTGGACAACTATAAAGTCGGCAGTACACAACAACCCCCCAAGAGAATTGTGACTGGAAAAAGGATTAGAGTTTAGGCGTGGCCCACCTAGAATCTTACGTTGAATCTGAAAGAGAATCTGTGGAGGTGATGACAAGTAAGCCATCCAAATTCAAAGATTTTGGACTCATCAAACCCAAAAACCCAATTTTCCCCAAAAAAAACCAAATAGTCCGCAATCTTATAAAAGGGGGTTTACTGCTTTTGAAAATTAAGATTTTTCCCATTATTTCTGAAAAAGGGGATAAAGCTTTCTGCATCCTGTAACCCAAGGGAGGGCCCTTTTTTTATTTGGGTTTACAGTGGACATGAAGGCAGAGGCAGAGTATGATGGAAGCATCAAGTGTTTATTTGTCCACATATGGCACAACTTCATTGACAATTCATGGAATGTCAAGCCTTCAAACGGCAACACAAATCACTTTTCTCTAGTGACAAATGGCAGCCTTAAATTGTCTCTGTTTAAGTACTAAACCATTATTTGCATGGGTTTACCAAACTCCATCATCCATCTAGAAAATTATTAAAGTACTCAGTAAATACTCAATAACTAATCAAAAGTTTTTTGTGTGCAAATCTATGCTTAAAATGCAGGACTAAATAAAGTGCAGTCATGTTTTTGGACTGTGGGAAGAAGCCGGAGTACCCGGAGAGAACCCACACATGCAAGGGGAAAACATGCAAACTCCATGCAGAAAGACCCCCGGCCGGGCTTTAAACCCAGGACCTTCTTGCTGCAAGGCAACAGTGCTACCAACGGCGCCATTGTGCAGCCCTATTACAGTAAAGTATTTAATTAAATCTTTTTCAAAAATTGATAATAAACTAATTTTAGATGCCAGTCTCATTTGCTATCACAAGCAAACTTCCTGCTTGAATGTAATTTTCAAATCTCAAACTGCCAGTGGTATGAATAATTTTGGGCCTAACCGTACACCAAAAAGATCAAAGTACCAAAATTATAGGTTATACACAAGACAAAAAACACATTGTTCTGATACTTGCAAATTAAGATAAGTAAACCTTTGTCCTGAACTGTTTTTATCATGTAGGGGTTCCTAAAAAAATACTTGCATCTAATAAGAAATAGCACACCTTTCAAAAACTGTAATATATTTACTAGTGTGATTTATTGGAAATGACTACATGGATAAGAAGACAGCCAGAAGATTTGGTTTAAAAAATGCTGGGGAAAGGGGTTTTAAAATTCCCGGGACCCCGGGAAAAAATAGTGTGCAACATCTGCCCAAGGGGAGAAAAAAACAGGAGGGTTTGTATTGGGGCCTTAAAGTCCCGTGGGCAAAAGCTGGGGTTTCCCTGTGCAATTTGCCCTTTTGTGATAAAAACCTGGGATGAGGAAATCCTTAGTTTGGTTAACAATGAATTTATTTGGAGACACACAGAAGTCGCTTGTGCCCTGGGACAAAACAATAACACATTACAAGCATGCAAGACTGAAGTAAATGCATTACAAATCACATAAGGTGTATGCCCAAATTTGTGACGCAACACAAAACTAAATTCAGGGGGACAGGGGAGGTATAACAGACAATCCCCTCTGCCCAAAAAAAACGTTTTTGGGTTTTTAGGATTTCAAACACCCTTTGGGTTTTGAAATATGTATCAGTTCCCCCTTTAAAATAATTTTAAAACCCGATCTTCCCCTACCCTATGTATTATGGATAAACTATTTCCCAGAAAAACATAAAAAAACATTAATTTGTAGGGAAAAGGCCTTTTAAAGGGATTACTGACTCTACAGAACAGTTTTTCTGTGCCCTTTTTTAAATGGTGGAAAAAAATACTTTTAATTTTTTCAACATCTCGGGCCCATCTACGCAGAAAAGGGTTAAAAGTGCACACACCCCGGGACCCCAAAGGGCCCCTTTTCCCCTTCCAAACCCATGCAATAGCATGGTTTTCTGAATGTCTAGAACGTCTTCCACCACACGTACATATTTCACAGCTGGGCTTCCATTGACAACAATAAATCCAAAAAGGGAAACCCCGGAAACCCGTTTTCATCGGATTTTAAAACCCCCCCCATTTCAAATATGTCCACTGTTGTAAATGTCAGTCACCATCAAGAGGTGTCTTTCTTTCCAACTTGTCACTGTGAAGTAGGCTCAAAAGGACATGACAGGGAGCAGACCTCCTTTGATTCTACCAACAAGTGATGCAATACACAGACACACACACAGACAGAGTGACTTAGAGAGAAGAAGAGATGAAAACAAAACATAAACCAACAACATATGTACAAGATGGATGTAAAGTCATACTCAAAACAAAATCATTTACTTTAATAATATTTTTTGTTTCTGCACTTTGTGTATGTTGTCATAAACCAGTATTTTAATCGTATGTAGGTTTAGTTTAGATTGTAAGATATAAGTGAAATATAACAGAAGGTTTTATGCATTTTAAAGTATATAGTAACATGTTCTAACTTGTATTTAGTTTATGTTTTTCTCTATCTTGGAAAAATACAAACTCAATGCATTTTTTTCAGACACATTTCCAATGATGCTATCATGTGTAATCAGGGGTGAAAGTAGTTTCAAATTCTTGCCGGTACTTAGGGGCGGAGCTAGAGGGTGGGCTGGGGAGGCACTGGGGGCATACATATATATATATAATATTATATTATATATAAGTGTGTTGTGTGTTAATTGTTACTCTCATCTGTGGCCCCCTCAAGATCTCTCTCTCTCTCAGCAAAGTCCAAACTCAAACTAATTAATATCAGGATCAATATTTTACTTTACTGTCTGTATAAAGCAGAAATTAGAATCATTTGACCATGTAGAATAAAGAACTGCCATGTATGAAACAATGATAACCCATTTTCTGATCCATAAAATTTTATCTTCAGTTTCCGTCTTTTCTTTTGAACAAAAAAATATCGTTCTCTGCATTGTGGTCAAGTTTTGATTTCATTTTAAATTAAAAAGTTGACAGTTCGGTTTTTTTCCGCGGTTTTTTTTAAAAAAAAGTCTTTTAGAGGGTAAGTGATTTATTGTTCGTCCTGCCCAATGCAAGCAGCGGCCCTTACATGTCTGTGCACCACCTGTGAAAAAATCTCTCAGTCCATTAAATCGAACGCATTGATCTCCTTGGCAAATGCTCTTTTTTGGAGGTAAGCGCTCTCGTGTAGTGTATGTGAAATCTCTGGTACAAACGCGGTGTTTTGAGCTGTACTGTGTTGCCGGAAATTTCAGCAAAAAAACATGAACCACAACTAGTTTTCTCCCCTTTGCTTTTAACACAGGTATTTAGCAGCGAGCAGACAAAATTTAAACGTAGGGGTGCTCGTTTTAAAAAGGGACGGGGCCTTTCACAACAGCCTTGAGCTCCGGGGGGGGAGAGAAGAAAAGGAGCATTGGGGCTCCAACCCATAGCAGAACAGTTCAAAAAACAATGTGGAATGAGGTGAAAAATCTATATTTATAAACAGATTAAAGTGGCGTGTTTTAGACTGCCTATTGGTAGCGGATCTGATCTTTGTGTGCTTGTGAATTTTTGAAGCCATAACTGGTTCTGGATGATGGCTTCATAGCAGACAGCCGGGGTCTTCCCTCTTCCCGGTACTGCGTACATAATTATTTAGTGGTACGCAGTACCGGACCGTACCGGCTCACTTTCACCCCTGTGTGTAATAATGACTGATCAAAAACATGCCCATCGGTCTCCGCTTCCGGCATGCCTGAGTAAAGACGCTTACGGACTGCGCTCTGACCGAAAATAACTTTTAATTTGCCTTTTTGTAAGAATAAAAATCCACCTATATATCCAGAAGACACTAATATAATGACTTCGTCACAAAAAAGGGACTACAAGAAGAGAAAAAAGGATGGGGAAAGGCGATGATACGAAGATGACAAAAAAAAAACAGCTAACATTAGATGCTAGCTTAACTAAGAACGACAAAAGGGATTGAGCTGTTAATGCTAACAAAACCCTCCGAAAAATTTCGGGGGAAGAGTCTGGAACTGCGCAACGAGATATTTTAGAGTCTCAATCCCGGATGGAGGCGTCAATTGGAGAAAAAAAAAAGTGAATCGATACACTGGAGGAGAGAATTGAACGCCCGGGGGGAAAGAGAGATGGGGGGGAGTAAAAACAAAAGGATCGAGGGAAAACAGGAAGGATGCTAGCTTTCTTACTCAAAAAAGACCCCCAGATTAATTGCCCCAAGTTGGATGATATAAAGAAAAAGGTGCGCAGGAACAATTATAAGAAGGATGGGATAGAGGAAGATTCAGAAGGGAAAAGAGATGAACCCGTTTATTACAGATTTCTTAAAATCAGCGCTGAAGCTGCCTGAAGACACGGAAAATTTCATTGAGGAGAGCTCACAGAGCTACAGCCCCCAAACCCCAAAACCGACATCACCCCCGGAGATCCATAATAGTTCGCTTTTGGATTTCAGCGTTAAACAGAAGGTACTACAGCGTGCATGGGAAGCAGCGAGACGTGGAGTTTCGGGGAAACAAAGTTTCTTTTACCAGGACTACCCACCGAAGTGCAGGGAAAAAAAAAACAAAATGTGCGTGAAGTGATTTAAAAAAACTGAAGGAGCGCCAACATTAAGGCACAATCACCATACCCGGCCCCAACCTTTAGACTGTTTTGGATAAGGGTTTTCAAGACCCCTTCTCCTCTTTACTGGAGGCCCAAAACCACTCTGAAGGAACTCGGGATCCCGGTGGAAGTGGATGAGGGGGGACGTCCTGGGGGGGAGAGAGTTACTACGCAACAATTGGCAGACCCAGGGGAGACATGACAGGGCCGATCCGAGTCGGGGGACACCCCGGGACATCAGGGCCATATTGAACTCAGGGATCAGCACAAGCAGGGATGAGACGGTAATTTTTACATGGTTCTGCCCCCGTTTAACAGATATTTGTAATCAAAGGCGGATCATTTAAGAATATAAATAAGGACATGCAGGTATAAAAATATACTAATATTTCTGGACTGTCCCCATTGGCGTGTACGCGGTGAGTGCTTTACTAATTTTATTTTTTTTTTTTCTTTTCTTTTCTTTTAACTGGGCATTTAGCGCCAGCAGAATAGGAGGCTATGTGGACTGTTTGCTTACACCCTATGTGTACTCCGCCCCGGGGAGACCATTATCCCCTGTCCATTTTACACCAGGAGTGTGCTGCCCCTGTTTTTATCATGAGGGCAGCACATGGGGAATAATTGGAAAATTTTTTTGAAGATGAAGATCTGACTACTTGTTCATTCTGTTCACTGTTTCTCGGCGAGCTGATTTTGATTGTTAGACATATTTGCACAGATATCAATATACTACTTAAGGGAAGTAAAAAATTGTTTTTATTTTCACATGATTATGACGACTTTGAAAATTGTGACTTACAATATCAATGGAATAAATCACGCTATTAAAAGGAAAAAAATCCTAACGCAATTAAAAAGGTTAAATTGTACAATTGGGCTTTTGCAAGAAACCCATCTGAGTGAGATAGAACATGCTAAATTAAAGAGAGAGTGGGTGGGACAGATATTTAGTGCATCCTATGGAAACCATAAAAAAAGGGGAGTAGCAATACTATGTCATAATTCTCTATGCTTTGTAGCAGAAAACGTACTCAGGGACAAAGATGGCCGCTGGATAATGGTTGTTGGTTCGGTTGGAGGAACCACTCTAACAATTATGAATATTTACGCCCCAAATGAGGATAATCCAGGTTTTTTCAGAGAGCTAGCCCAAATTTTAGCGGGACATTCAAAAGGAATGATTATCTAAGGTGGAGACTTTAATTGTGTCTTGAAATGGACAAATTTCCATTAGAACAAAACTATTATTTATCAAAAACAAAGGCGCTGAAGAATCTACTAGAGGAGCTGGGGCTAGTTGATATGTGGCGTGCAAAACACCCAAAGGTCAGAGATTATACTCACTTCTCAAAGGTTCATAAAAGTCATTCCAGAATAGACTTCTTTTGCATTTCCAAACAGGCAGCCCACAGAGTAGTGGATTGTCGTATTGAACCTCAAACTATTTCAGACCATGGACCTGTGATAATGTCTTTAAATGTCGACCTGGAGAAAACCTTTAAAGTTATGGAGATTGAATGTATCACTTTTAAATACACCAGAGACAATCAATATATAAAGACGAACTTAAATTTCTTTTTAGATACTAATGATAGGGACGAGATTCCACCTTCTATTCTATGGGACACAGCCAAAGCATACTTGAGGGGCCAAAAATTATTTCATTTCCTCAAAAATTAAAAACGAACAACGAGAGAAAAAAACAAGAAAAACTTACAAGAACAAATTAGGTAACTTGAAACTGAACATAAAAGAACAAACGAGGACAAGGTATTACAGGAACTAAGAAAATGTAGACAGGATTTGAATGAGATACTAAAACTTACAAAGCAGAGGGCACCTTACGTTTTCGCCAATAAAAATACTAGGAACAGGGAAACAAAAGCAAGTAGACTTTTAGCATTCCAGCTAGGAAAATCGCAGGGGGCAAGTCGAACCGTTCAACAAAAATTACATGCCCGGTATTAAAAAAACCAGTATCTCAACCCAAAGAAATTGCAAATGCTTTTTCCCCCCAAAATACTATAGACAATTATTATTAAATTCGGTGACCACTCCTAACAAAGTAGATTAAAAATTAAGCCAATTTTTGAAAGAATTAATCTAAAAACTTGATGATGAGGAGGCTAAAACATTGGTGGGGCAAATTACAGAGAAAGAAATAAAACTGAATTAGGAAAGCTTAAAAAATAATAAATCACCTGGAGCAGATGGATTTTCAGGAGAGTTTTTTATAAATGCTTTCAGGCTGAGCTACCCCAATCTTATACAGGGTGTTTAATTATGCTTTAGATTCCAAAGATCCACCTAAAACATGGGCAGGAAGCAATCATCTCGGTCATACACAAAGAAGGTAAAGACCCCACACAATGTGGCTCTTTATGACCAATAAGTCTGTCTGTGCAATGACGTTAAGATTTTAAGTGCCATCTTGGCAAAGACACTACAAAAAGATTATTAATAAACTTATTAATCCTGATCAGACGGGCTTATACCCCAATAGACTCGGAATAAATAATATCAGACATACCTAAATATAATCTCACTTGGCCAACAAAACCCTAACATCAATGCTTCTCGGCCTGGATGCCGAGAAGGCATTTGATCGGGTGGATTGGATGTTCCTGAAGCAGGTCTTATTGAAGATGGGCTTTAATGAAAATTTATTAACTGGTTTGGGGTGCTGTATTCCAACCAATTTCTAGAGTACGGGTTTAATGGTTATTATATCAGAAAGTCCCCTTAAAAAGAGGGAACTCGTCAGGGTTGCTGCCTTCACCGATCTTGTTTGCTATTAGTATAGAACCTTTAGCAGAGTTAATCAGGACAGACCATCAATTCTAGGTTATTCAGAATAAAATTAGGACTCACAAAACTGTCACTGTATGCTGATGATGTCATACTGTATATTAGAGACCAATAATTTCCATACCAAATATTTTAAAATGTTTGAAAGGACTTTAGTGTAGTCCTCAGGATACAAAGTAAATGAATCAAAAATCAGAGGCCATGATGCTAAGAGGCCACTGGCCCTCAGAATTATCCAAATTAGTGAATTTCAACTGGCCAACCTAATGGGTTTTCGATATTTGGGAATCAATATTACCACGGATGTTTCCAATCTATACAAGCAAAACTATGGGAAGTTATGGATCAAATTCAAAGGACTTAGAAAGATTGGACATTTTACCGCTTTCCTTTTTTGTAAGGATTGAAACAATCAAAATAAAAATTCTCCCAGATTGTTGTATTTGTTTATGTCCCTTCCTATTTGGATTTCCAACAAACAAATTAAAAAAAAATGCAAAAAATGATTTCTAAATTTATTTGGCAGAAAAGAAAGGCCAGAATAAAATTTACACAGTTGACCCAGTGGTAAGCCTATGGAGGTTCTTAATGTACCAGATCTAAAATTATATTATTTTTTTGTTTTTTTTTTTTGGGGGCCCCCACCAGCACAATTATATGCAAGTGTAGAGTGGCTAAATGCAGAATAAAAGAAACAACATGGCTGACACTGCAACAAAGCGCATGCCCTAAATTTTTCATTACAGACCTTTGCATTTTCGCTCTACTGAAATCTGGAACAGGGTACAAAATTACAAATACGTGGATGGAAAAGCACACAAAAGACTTTAAGCAGGATTAGGAAAAATATGAAAGCTTCTCAATCTATATCTAGAGATTTAAAAATTTTGGATATAATAGACTTTATACGCTGGCAACAAGATCCAGGATTCCGAATCTGGCAAACAAGAATTTAATTTTTATTGACGACTTGTTTGAAAGGGGAGATTCTGAAATCATTTAGTCAGATTAAGGAGAAATACGGGTTGATTACATCTGATTTTATAGATACTTGCAGTTGAGAAGCTATCTTGATGTCCCATACTGAATGGTCTCTTCTTGAATCACGACTACTGATTTAGAAACTATCTCCTATAAAGATCACCAAGAAAAAAAAAATCAGATAACACTGTGTTGGAATCTATACAAATGTTTACAGTCATGTCTGTCGAAGGGACTCTTGGGATAAAGGAAAGGTGGGAACTAGAAATGAATCCTGTGATTGAAGATGAAGAGTGGAGGAGCAGTGTGCGTAAAAAAGGACATAAACTGACTAGCAGTCCAAACATGGAAAAGAATTTTATGGAAAATAATCGTTAGATATTTCAAAACACCATATATCATTTCAAAATTTGATCAAGCTAAATCAAACTTGTGCTGGAGACAGTGCGGGACTAGTTGGAGATCACACTCATGTCTTTGGGATTGTCCAAAAGATTAAAAAGTTTGGGAGGGAATTAGAGAGGAAATTTCAAGTGTTTGCACATTTATATTGATTGGAAACCCCTGGTCTTTGTTCTGGGAGTACCCCAAGTAATTTAAGTAAAGAAAACAGTACTTGTTTGGAACCTTGTACTCGTAGCTAAAAAAATGATAAACAGTATGTTGGTATAGACCTTTACTCCCTACTGTAAATCAATGGAAAGAGAGACTAGTGAACGTTTATACAATGGAGAAAATAACAGCAAAACTAAACATGTCCACTGATTTATTTAAGAAAAGATGGAACCCTTTGATGACATATTTGCACTTAACATTGTAGTAAGTAAGATAAATGTAAACACACAGATATATATTTTATAGGTATTTAACATATATCTCTGTTAAGATGCAGGTAAAAATTACCTGAGAAGGTTTTTCCCTTTATTCCACATCTCATGTTTGTATTTCATTTGTAACCTGTTTAATATTCCACGGAGTGGTGGAGGGGAAAAAAAAAAAAAAAATCCTTGGAACTTCAGCTCGCCGAATTGTTTGGATGTGATTGTTTAACTGATTTGTTTGGTGGTACTGGAAATTGATGTTTTTCAGTTCTTTTTTGACTTAATATGTTAATCATTGTATCTGAATGCAGAACTAATAAAGAAAATAAAGTCTTTGTTCAAAAAAAAACAAAAAAACAAGCCCATCAAATTAACTATCTGCAAAGGTATTTACAGTAGTAGTAAAAAGAAGGCATACTCAAATATTTCTAAGGTTTTAACACAAAAAGAATTTGCTCTTCAGTAGTTCTAAAATCCTTAAATGTTTACCAGAAGTGTCCAAAAGCACCAAACAGAAAACACATAATTAGTTATTAAACAAGATAAACTTGAAGCAACTCTCTCTGAATTTAACGGGTGTGTACTTTCACCATGACTGGAGGTGTATGAATCAGTCTCTCAATCACTTTAAGACAAAATTGCGGTCGAAAAGTCTCACCTTATTATTTATGACAAATAGATGAAATATATTTACTGACAATTTAGCAACCCACTTCACTCGTTGATGACTGTTAATTTACATTTTACAATTTACAATTGTTCTACATTATTCAGTCCTTTTCGATACCCTGTTTATGCTGTTCACAGTCATGGAAGGCCTGGAGTCGATCCCAACTGTCGCCTGAGACCTGTACTACGAAGCAGGATTAGTGGCTTACGGAGGTAACTTTAGGTTCAGGTCGAGATTTGGAGTATTACAAAGCAAGTTCACTTCTTACCTTAATCCATCTTTGTAAGAAACTTATCTGGAAACCTAACCTCCTACAGAGGAGGTTAGGTTTCCAGATAAATGATCACATGTGGAAACACCACCATCAATAGGCATCCAAAATTTTGGCAAACTAAAATAATTTTTGGCTTGATACTACAGTGGCAGTCTTCTCTCTCTGTGGTTATAAGATTTCCATTATTTTGTTTATTGAATATTTTATCATTGATTATTCCAAAGTTTATTTCTGTTAAGAGCAAAGATATGTTTGTTTTCATTCTCTTTCAATCTCCGCTGAACTAAAGTAATGTCCCTATACAGATGTAGATATTATATCCTGCTTACTTACGATTAAATCCAAAACCCTGAGAACCCGCTTCATTGTCGGTATAAGCCAGTAATCCATATCAAGTTACACTGTTTTATCAAGTTACACGGTTTTAAGAAAGTACAATTTTAAAATACATACAATTGCTACAGTTTAAAGCGCTTTTTATGAGATGGATGAAATGTGCCTGAGTGGGGAGAGTTTTCCAGATGTATGGAGACCAAAGTAATGCTGCCTTCCCCTCAGCTATTAGTGCACACTGCTGGTCAGCTACATGAAAAAGGCTCCTACCCTTTCCCTCACTTACAGAAAAGACAAACTGAGCAGTTTGGATACATTTCTGGTATTGTAAAACATGGACAGACAGATTTCTAAAGAACTGCGCAATGGTCAAGGTAGGAGCTACATGTTTGTTAAGCAGCTGACCCATGCAGATAGCCCAGAAAGTGACTGGTTTATTAGTTTTACTCTGACATAAATAATGCTGGTCTGTGAATGGAAGTCAGAGTACCACAGAAAACCTATGCAGAGAGGACTGGATAGCCGAGATTTTAACCAAAGAACTTATTGCAAATCCCCACGGTGCAACCTGAATGTAGCATTACCAACTGAGACACAAAACGACACTGTTTCTTCAAATACAAGCACATTTTACAGTAACTTCCTGTATCTATTAAAGAAAACCAAACATCCAAATATCTGTGTGAAGCATAACCTTGCCCCAATCATATGACATCTTGTTTTCAAGCCAGGCACTGTCGGGATGTTGCCCTGCATCTCCGTCTCATTATACTGGTAGGGACATTTTGTTTATGCTCCTTCTCATCAAATATGTATGAATCTGAGGATTTTCTAGGACACCATCATCATCTTGCTTCCTCTGAAAAAAACATGATTTTGTTTCTAAAACTAATGATGTGCAGGTGCAACAAGTTTTGCATACTGGCCTACATTTGAGAACATGATTTTTTTAATGTAAGTTGATACCGCCACCAGAAAAAACCATTAACATTTCATGTAATTCATCTGCATATCTGATATACAATAATGCCAAAAAGATGACTAACTGATGAGGATAATTATTTGTTAAATTCAGCTCAGTTCACCTGTTATGTCACTACGAAACAGATGAAAGCTACTCAGCACAAACAAACTGTACCCACCTATTTTGGATCATCCTAACCTGACAGCTCAGAGGCTTCATTGCAGGGACATTTAAAAAAAATATATTGTGCAATGGTTCATATTCATGAGAATCAACAGAAGCCATAGGAGATGTTTTCAGTTTTTTGTTTATGGGGAATAATTTGGCCTGAGCAGTGCTATTCAGAACAGTTTATTCTTCCAAATATTTTTTTTTCACTTATTTTGCCAAATGATTTTGGAAGTTTAAACATTAACAAAAACTCAAGGAATATTATACATGAGTCAGGATTGATGAAAAATATTAATGTTGCGATAGAAAATGCTCCATAACACCCCAACAGTGCAGTTCCTCTGGCCCGTTTTACATAAAGCTATGAAAACTGATACGTATCTAGAACTCTATAGGACAAACACAAAAGTCTGTTGGAGGCATGTTCACATCTCAACTGAAGGTTGGTCATTTTATTTTAAGGCCACTATTTTGATGTTTTACACATGTCAATAAACTTCTCCTAGGAGTTTTGAACTTGGGTGATTAAAAGTTATCAAAACCCTATGTTTTCACTGAACAGCGTGGGCAGGGCCAGACCCCAAACTTTGACCTCTCACCACAAAATATATTGTTGTTATAACTTGGAGATAGAAAGTCAAAGACGCACTACACATGGCCTAAGCGCTTCCCTTGAGAACAGAAAACAATGTTTTATTCAGTGCCAAAGCGTTTTGACCATCTTTATCAAAAAACTGTCAAATAACAGAAGGCTGGTGCTCCTTGGTATTGAGAACTATTTTTTATTTATTTTTTTTACTGGAGAATGTAGATGCCTGGTTTTACTGGAGGATGTAGATTGCCTGGTTCTCCTGGAGGTTTCTTCCTGTTAAAAGGAAGTTTTTCCTCTCCACTGTTGCTACATGCATGCTCAGTATGAGGGATTGCTGGAAAGTCAACGCCAGTGACTTTGCTACATGCTCATCCAGGAGGAGTGACTGCTACAAGTCACTAACTCGATGCAATCTGCTGGGTTTCCTTAGGTAGAAAAACTTTTTAACCAATTTGAAGAGATAACTGAATCTGACTGCACTGTTCGATAGTTAGGATTGATTGGAATGTACACTCATCGGCCACTTTATTAGGTACAGCTGTCCAACTGCCTGCTAAAGAAAATTTCTGATCAGTTAATCACATGGCAGCAACTCAATGCATTTAGGCATGTAGACATAATCAAGACGATCTGCTGCGGTTCAAACCGAGCATCGGAATGGGGAAGAAAGGTGACTTAAGTGACTTTGAACATGGGATGGTTGTTGGAGACAGAAGGGCTGGTCTGAGTATTTCTATTGTGTTTAGTCTCCATGGTAACCAACTGTTGTGCTGGAGGATTTTTCCACTACTTGAGCTATTGATTTAGGTCTTAACACAGGTATGCATTTATCGTATTCTGTATTGGAATACAGGTTTCGCAGGAAACTATTTGCTTTGCAATCTATACTCAAGGAAATTAGCTACCAGCATCACTAGGGATAGGAGAAATGAACTTAAAATTGTATGGTATTTCGCTGTATTTATTGCAGATAAAAATGGAGATTAAAAAGTATTAAAATAATTTATACCAGCCATTTTTGGCAACAAAATACTGCTCTTACAAAAATCAAAATGTACCTGTTATTAAATAGGCAGGTACATTAAGTAGGGAAGTGTAACACCAAAGAGAACACAATAACTGCATTTAATCACATTTTTAAATATACATGTATATACATTTTTGCTCTCACGAATCCAACAGTGGAACGAATTGATCTACTGGGATTTTCACGCACTACGATCTATAGGGTTTACAGAGATTGGTCCGAAAAAGAGAAAATATCCAGTGAGCGGCAGTTTTGTGGGTGCAAATGCCTTGTTGATACCAGAGGTCAGAGGAGAATGGCCAGACTGGTTTCAGCTGATAGAAAGGCAACGGTAACTCAAATAACCACTCGTTACAACCAAGGCATGCAGAAGAGCATCTCTGAACGCACAACACGTCGAACCTTGAGGTGGATGGGCTACAGCAGCAGAAGACCACACCGGGTGCCACTCCTGTCAGCTAAAAACAAGAAACTGAGGCTACAATTCACACAGGCTCACCAAAATTGGACAATAGAAGAAAAACGTTGCCTGGTCTGATGAGTCTCGATTTCTGCTGCGACATTTGGATGGTAGGGTCAGAATTTGGCATCAACAACATAAAAGCATGGATCCATCCTGCCTTGTATCAACGGTTCAGGCTGCTGGTGGAGGTGTAATGGTGTAGGGGATATTTTCTTGGTACACTTTGGGCCCCTTTGTACCAATTGAGCATCGTGTCAACGCCACAGCCTACCTGAGTATTGTTACTGACCATGTCCATCCCCATAAAGCACGAATCATCTCAGAGTGGTTTCTTGGACATGACAATGAGTTCACTGTATTGAAATGGCCTCCACAGTCACCAGATCTCAATCCAATAGAGCACCTTTGGGATGTGGTGGAACGGGAGATTAGCATCATGGATGTGCAGCTGACAAATCTGCAGCATCTGTGTGATGCTATCATGTCAATATGGACCAAACTCTCTGAGGAATGTTTCCAGTACTTTGTTGAATCTATGCCATGAAGGATTAAGGCAGTTCTGAAGGCAAAAGGGGATCCAACCCAGTACTAGCAAGGTGTACCTAATAAAATTACACCATTTCAATAAATTATGCTCTACATTTCACATTCTTCACTTGATCTGCGGCTAATCTAAATGTTTATTTTTTTTAATTCAACCTCAAACATATATCCATAGATTGGAAATTAGGTAGGCAAGGTAATGGCAAAATGGTAAATGGCCTGAACTTGTATAGCTCTTTATCAAGTCCACAGAGACCCAAAAGCGCTTTACACTACAATCAGTCATTCACCCATTCACACACTGACAGTGGTGAGCTACCATGTAGCCACAGCTGCTCTGGGGCTCACTGACAGAAGTGCCATACACAGGCGCCACAGAGCCCTCTGACCACCACCAGCAGGTAAGTCAGGTAAAGTGTCTTGCCCAAGGACACAATGACTGACATGGACAGAGCGGGGGTTCAAACCGGCAACCCACCAGTTACGGCGAGAGCCACAGCCTCCCCAAGGTAGAATGCATCTACAGTGCTGTCTAGAAGATTACCACAAATCAGCCCCTGACCATATTTTGTACACCACTGAAAACCTAAAAAGTACCTCTTGGAGCTGTAGTCCCACCCCTACAAAAGGTCATTTTGGATTAAAACAAGTATTTGGTAGACTTTTTTTTCTTGAAACAGCTGACAAATTGTCAATTCCTGAGGGACAATACACAGGATACACAGGTTAGCCTGCCATGAACATAAGGGATAGGGAAGGCATGAGGCAAAGGGTTATCTCCCAGACCCAAGACGGTGTCCCTAATACAAGCACCATTAACCACACATGCTTTGAACACATGTTGTAGAACTGCTAAGATAGAAAAATCTGTCAAAAATAAAGAAGCTTGAAGGAGATGGAGAAAAACAACCAAAGGCAGTGGGAGATTTTAAAGAAGGCAGAAGCAACAATTAAAGCAAGAAAGCTCCTTCGTTCACAGCAGGGCCTGAGGTACGTAATCAGCTTACTGCGTGGCTGACCTTGGAAAAGAGCTTATTATAAACTACACAGCCACTTTTCAAGAAGTCAACATGTTTGAATGTTGGTAAAGAGGTTTTTTGACAGAACCCCACCTTAGAATGAATAACATGAGACAAATAAGATAAAGATGAGGTAAAAATAGCTATACATTAAACTTAATAGGATGAATGTTTTAGGATCAATGTTTTTTTTTTGTTTTGTTTTTTTTTAAGATGTGCCTACATTACTTACCACAGCTGTCGCAGTGCCAGTTCCTAGTGAAGCCCAGCTTAGAATCAAGGATAGTATCACAAAACCAATGATTCTGGAGAAAATAAGAGCAGTGTTATGGAGACTGTGATTGTGAAGGCGAAATATAGACATTATAGAATGATTTATACAAAAATCTGTAAATCTATACTTTGTTTTAATAACACGAAATGTTGGTGCACAATAGATTAGCCTCAACAAAAAACTATAGTAACCAACTTTCTACTCAATGGAGCTCCTGTAATATCAGTCATACAGGCTCCAGTCGAAGTCTTTTGGCTACCAACCACCATAAAGTGTCAGGGAGGCTGATGGTAGTCTCTAGTTTTATTCAGACCTAAAGACTGATAACTTAAATAAGGTTTTCATACTGAAGAGTTGCAAAAAGAAACCACTGCAGAAAATCTTCCAACTATTAACAAGATTTTTAAAGTGACTGCTTGACTAAAGCTAGAGAAAGTGCTCTGAGTGTGGGGTAGATAAGCGATGTAAAAGGAAGAAAAAATGGCCCAGTGATGGATATAAAAAGGCTAAGGAGGGTTCTGCTGCACTGACTCACTCTTCGGACCCTCTTGAAAGCACCAATAAAGCAGCCTGAGAGCACTTAATAATTAGTTAAGGGAGCAGTCTTATCCTTCTCAGCCGATCAATAGGCATTAGTGGGGGCCCATTAGAGAGGGATGTGAGTAGCGATCCTGAGCATCATCTGCTAACACTGAGACGTGGGTTGCACTAAATTGGGCAAATGGGATGGGGAGTCTGAAATGTGGATTTGCCTGTCAGACATCATTGCTGGTTTGAATCACTGGCCCATATATGAAGAACCAAGCATTACTGCACTGTCTGTGTCAATTTCCTTCAGTTTTTTTTATCTAAAACTATTTTCAATCAGCTGTTTAGACTAATGCTTTGGTAGATTAAGGCTGCTGTGATTGTATTTGAGGATGACGGAGATGAATAAGAGCTATTTGAAGATCTAATGCCGTCTCGTTGGCTGCTAATGGAGAGGATTATTGTTTATGGTACCAGTGAGACTGGCTGGAATTCTTCCTTACTGTGGTCTTTCAAGTTCATATTCATGGTACCTACGTGATCAGCAGACATTGAGAATGCTTAGCTATCCCCAAGCACATGACCAAGCAGATGACCAGATCAAGGATCAGCAGCAGCAGATAAGTCAGCCATCTATAAGACAAGAGAGTGTTGCATCAATAACAAGCTCCATCGTTACCTTTCACACACAAACAATATCAGCAAGTGCTGGCCTGACATTGGTTTGAAATGAGGTGTGAGATGTCTGTATGCATCTTCTACCAGCACTCCTATCTCCTAGTTAGAGCCTGTCTGTTTCAGGTAATTTCCAGCTTGTTAGGCTTAATAATTGAACACTACCAATCCATAGACATTAATTTTTCATTCTCCTCTGAAAATGTCCTTCACAAGAATGGCTAACGCTGAGCTTCAGCTTGTAGTGGAGTGTGCATATATGTGGTTCTGGCCAGCCAAGCAAGTTTATATGAATTATTCTCAACACCCAATGGCTCAGCAACATGCTACATTTATGTCAAAAACATGGATGTTCAGGATGTGACTCAAACTGGCCTATTTGCAAGATAATATGAACCATATACTATGACATGCATGCTGTGCTCTATTACTAGTGGAGAATATGATTCACCCCTGCTCACAAAGAAGTGAAGAGCTACTCTTGACACAATAAAACATTACCATTACTTTACTCACAGAAGGCAGTAAATGAATGAAGGCTGTGAACTTTTACTTTGTGAAAGCAGAACGACTGAAGCACC
Organism: Crenichthys baileyi; assembly: GCA_036173005.1. Lineage (NCBI taxonomy): Eukaryota > Metazoa > Chordata > Actinopteri > Cyprinodontiformes > Goodeidae > Crenichthys > Crenichthys baileyi. The sequence goes on from JAHHUM010001166.1 coordinate 377,027, forward strand.
TGCTGTAGATGTAACTGAATTCAAAGTGAGAGCAGAGAAAAATATGATGCTGGAAAAACAGAACAGTGTCATTTTTTTCCAAGTATATTGCTGTAACATTTTCTGTTCAATAAAACTCTGCTGCAGGCTGTTCAATAGCCACATAAAATCCAATCAAAACCCAGGGGATCAGTGTCAGATAACTGTGGTCTAAAGGAAAATCCGGAGTTGGTACAGAAAGTACACGCCATGTGGAGCCATGCGGGGTGGTTTATGAAATTGATATTGGGAGGTTTCAGCACTAATAGTACAATGTGTGTTATTTGGATGGTTGAATGTGCTTTACTTAGAATGTAAGGTATTGGAAATACTAAGTATTTCTATAACTTATACAGAAGAAGGTATACAGAAAAATGGAAATGTATCTGTTCAGATAAATCTGCCATTCACATTTCTATTTATTTAGAAAAAAAATCAAAATCAGTTAACTCCATTACCTACTTATTTATTCCCCAAAACAGTCAAGATTAATTAAAATACCCAATAAGTGATGCAGTAAATGACGTTTTCTATAACTGATGGTGTTCACTGCTTTATTCATTCCAAAATAAATTGTGATATATTTGTGAACACTCAATTGTGCACAAGCGTCAATTATCTAGCAGATTTGAGGTTCTAGCAATTGATTTGACATTCAAGAATTGCCATGTTCACAATGGCCTCATTCCTAGAAAGTTAGTCTTAATTTTGGCACCATGCTTTAAAGTGTTTTTTTGTTGCTGTTTGTTTTCAATTGAGATAACATAACCTCCAGTGATGTATGGAAGATATTAAATGCCTTATTTTGAAGGAGATGCTGCATTACTTCTTTTTTGTTCGTCACCTGGATAACAGGATGGATTTTTTCAGCAAGTCAATATGCAGCATGTACACAGTCTCTTTTGGTAATTGTTGTACTATTTACAGTCATTAAGAAACAATCTTTAATATGATAAGAACTGTGATTTATCGTGACAAATAACATCTAATTTATGTTTATGAACCCCAAAAACTAATAGTACTGTTGGGATTGTTAGTTTCACAATTCGTTCCACTGTTGGATTCGTGAGAGCAAAAATGTATATACATGTATATTTAAAAATGTGATTAAATGCAGTTATTGTGTTCTCTTTGGTGTTACACTTCCCTACTTAATGTACCTGCCTATTTAATAACAGGTACGTTTGATTTTTGTAAGAGCAGTATTTTGTTGCCAAAAATGGCTGGTATAAATTATTTTAATACTTTTTAATCTCCATTTTTACCTGCATTAAATACAGCAAAATACAATACAATTTTAAGTTAATTTCTCCTATCCCTAGTGATGCTGGTAGCTAATTTCCTTGAATATAGATTGCAAAGCAAATAGTTTCCTGCGAAACCTGTATTCCAATACAGAATACGATAAATGCATACCTGTGTTAAGACATAAATCAATAGCTCAAGTAGTGGAAAAATCCTCCAGCACAACAGTTGGTTACCATGGAGACTAAACACAGACTGGTGGGCAGACACTGCTGCCCAAGGAGCCACACTGACTTTGTAGGCAAGTCCTTTAGTATCTTGGGCCTCAAAAGATGTAACGTATGCTGCTCTAGTTCTCCAAGTGTTTGATCTTTTAACATTAGTAGAACTTTCATTAATATCATCTTACAAGAGAAGCACAATTTTTTCACTAAATATTTTCATTATATATGGAATTAATAAATGACTTATATTTATTTACATAAACAATAGCAGGGATGGCACAAAAGGTACAAAATGTAATATGAGGTGCAATAAATAGTAGTACAACAATCTTGTTTGTGCACACCACTACTATAATTCAATTCAATTCAATTCAGTTTATTTATATAGCGCCAATTCACAACACATGTCGTCTCAAGGCACTTCACAAAAGTCAGGTACATACATTCCAATTAATCTTAATCTTTGAACAGTGCAGCCAGATTCTGTTATTCAGTCAGTAACTTGCAGCATTCACTCCTCCCGGATGAACATGTAGAGATAGTGGACAGTCACTTGCTTTGACTTTGCAGCAATCCCTCATACTGAGCATACATGTAGCGACAGTGGAGAGGAAAAAAATCCCTTTTAACAGGAAGAAACCTCCAGCAGAACCAGGCTCAGTGTGAGCGGCCATCTGCCACGACCGACTGGGGGTTAGAGAGAACAGAGCAGAGACACAAAGAGAACAAAGAGCACTGATCCCAGAGTACTTTCTATGGGAAGGAAAAGGTAAATGTTAATGGATGTAGCTCCTTCAGTCGTTTCACCTAGAAAGAAAGAACAGATAAACTCGGAGCCAGCCTTCAAGTCTAGAGTCTGAAGAGAGCACAGAGAGTTAGTCACAGTAGAAGCTCAGCCTTTCTCCAGAAAGGTGCCACAGGTAGACACAGAGCCAGGCCAGGTGTAGCTTCTAGGAAGAGAAAAGAGAGAGAACAAAGTCAAAAGCGAGAGATTAACAGCAAACAATACAAAACTGAAGAGCAGCGTGAGAAAGCAGCGAAGGAAGGGCGAAAGTGGTTCATTAGTCCTCCAGCAGCCTAAGCCTATAGCCAGCATAACTACAGAGATAGCTCAGATAACCTAGGCCACTCTAAATATAGCTTATATCAAAAGTGAAAGTTTTAAACCTAGCCTTAAAAGTAGACAGTTTGTCCATCTAGAGCCCACTGATGGCCATTGTTATATAAAAAAACCACAACGATTGGGGATACCTCTCTCTGTCAGATTGACCATAACCATTGGAAAAGAGAGGGGTCATACAGGTCGCAGAAATGGAGGGTGTGTTGGCCCCACCTCACCGTAACTGAGCCGGTTTAGGCTAAACCTGACTCCCCTTACTCCATCCAACAAGGGGAGAAGAAGACGGAGCCTAAAATAAGGAAGATAGCTCAGGATAACCTAAGCCCACTCCTAACTATAAACTTTATCAAAAGGGAAAGTTTTTAAGCCTAGCCTTAAAAGTAGACAGGGTGTCCGCCTCACGGATAAAACATGGGAGCTGGTTCCACAGGAGAGGAGTCCTGATAACTAAAGGATTCTGCCTCCCATTCTACTTCTAGAGACCTAGGAACACCAGTAAACCTGCAGTCTGAGAACAAAGTGCTCTGTTAGGAAGTATGGAACAATCAGATCTCTGATGTATGATGGAGCTAGATCATTAAGGGCTTTATATGTGAAGAGGAGAATTTTAAAATTCTATTCTGGATTTACACAGGAGCCAATGAAGGGAGCTAAAGAGGGGAAATATGATCTCTCTTTTTAATTTCATCAGAACTCTTAGCTGCAGCATTTTTGAATCAGCTGGAGGCTTTTACTGTATTTTGTGGACATCCTGATAGTAAAGAATTACAATAGTCCAACCTTGAAGTAACAAATGCTCTAGGACTAGTTTTCAGCGTCACTCCTGGACAGGATATTTCTAATTTTGGCAATGTTCCGGAGATGAAAAAAAGGAAATTCCTAGAAAACCTGTTTAATATGGGATTAAAATGACATGTCCTGGTCAAAATAAACACCAGTTTTTACTTTATTATCGGAGGTCAATTTAATGCCATCCAGGTTAAGTGATTGACTAAGCAGTTTCTTTTTTTTAAAGACTCCGTTTTTTCCCCCCCCAAAGACGACAACTTCTGTCTTGTCTGAATTTAGAGAGGAAAATTTAAAGTCATCCAAGTTTTTATGTCTTCAAGACATGCTTGTAGTCTATCTAACTGGTTGGGCTCATCAGGATTTATGGATAAGTAAAGCTGAGTATCATCAGCGTAACAGTGAAAATTTATTCTATGCTGCCTGATAATTTGACCTATTGGAAGCATATATATAGTATCTATAAAGCAGGCATATTTATCTTTTGGAAAAAAAAGGTTTCAGGTTAACTATGTCTAATGATTTTAGCCAGCAGAGTAGGCAGGGTAGTGTGTATCATGCAAATCACTTAACTACGACAATCAGTTCACTGGTAACAATTTAACTAAAATATTAGTGATAATATTTTTTATTAATTATGTTTTAAATAAAACATTTTCTAGGACAAAGTGTGTCAAGAAAATATGTTAAACAATTTGGTCCATTTTTGTCATGACTTTGCCTGTCACTTGCTGTATATAAATGGTAAATACAAAGAAACTGTTAAACTTAAGACAATGAACCCTGTTGAAAATAATTACATCAAGTCTATTAAAACAATTGTGACATGAGAGCTTGGAGAGTGGCAAAATTATTGTTTTGAAAGTATAAAAAAAGTATATTACTAAAGAACGGACTAAAGAAGGACGGACGGACGGACCGATGAACAGACAGACAGACAGACAGACAGACAGATAGATAGATAGATAGATAGATAGATAGATAGATAGATAGATAGATAGATAGATAGATAGATAGATAGATAGATAGATAGATAGATAGATAGATAGATAGATAGATAGATAGATAGATAGATAGATAGATAGATAGGGCATTTTTCTTTTTAAGTTGTTTTCTATTTCTTACTGAATTTAATAAATCTGGCATGAAAAACTTGCACACCACCAATAATTTTGAACAATATTTTCAAGATATGGAAATCATTTATGACCAAATAAACACTCTGCCATGCATCATTATCTGGGGAGGGAATACGTGTAAGAACTTAACTCCATGCTGGAAAATGAACTCAATTTCAGCTTTCATTTATTTAGCAATCAGGACAAATAGCTTTTCCGGGCTGCGTGTCTCAGGAGAGATCAATAAAATCCCATCTGCTCTGTGTCTTAGTTGTATATCCACTACTACTCCATTCTAAGCAGCATGTTTGCTCGATCTGCAGGCACATAAAGTAAAAATATCCCCATGAACTCATTGGAGCTGGTGAAGCTCCACCTACCTGTAATACTCAATGAAAGCAGTCTGGTCTGCAATGGCTGCCAAGTCAATCTTGGTTTTGCTGATATCTGGCAGAGCCGTCAGCTCACGGATGATGTTGTTGACCATTAGCTGCAGAAAGCGCAAAGCTCGGAGGTACTCAGTCCTTGTGGCAAAGATCTCATCCAGCCTTTCTAGATGCTGTTTAAGTCCAGCTTCTACATTGCTTCGAGCTCCTGCAACCTAAGCAAGCAGAAAAAATAGAACTGAAAGGTCATTACAGAGAAGACAAGAAAGACAAAGAGGGGACTGTAAAATCAGAGACAAAATAGAATCACACTGACACAACAGGATGAGCAAATTAAGATGAAATCAGACCTATAAATAAATCAGATTAAAATGGTTAAAAAGAGATGTTATAAATAATATTTCTCTTTAACTGTGCTTTATTTAGGTAAATATTGTAAGTAAGTAATACTGCAAAGACCTGTTATTGCACATCTCTAAATAAGAAATGAGATAAAGAAGAAGCATGACTAAATGGAATAAATACAGTTGACTTTTCATTTTGAAAAAAGAAAAAGAAATTGAGTTATTGTCTGCTCTTTTACATTATATTATCAACACATTTAACACAAATCAATCTTGGCCTGTGTAGCATTAAAATAATAATGTTTGTCCAAAAAGCCTTTTTTGTACAATGGTCGCACAACATTTAGTTATAAGAGGAAAATGCACAGAGGCAACTTGGAGTTACATCAGCACATCAGTTCCTCAAAGAACATCAGGAAACGTTTTATCAGTTGTAGCCACATTAGTGCCTCTACCTCCAACACAAAGGCACTTTAAGAATTAAACACCAAATCGATTCAGTTTGAGTTCTAAACTTTGCAAAGATTGACAGTCCCTCCATTAATTTTTATTTCTTCAACACATTCAATAAACTTAGCTGAGACAGTTCAGTCCTACACTATAAAAATGTACCTACAGGAAGATAGTTTATCTGTCTCCTTGACACTGCAGAAACATCATACCCCTGATTAAATTTTACTGAGAGATGCCAAGAATGATTTCTAAGTAGGTCCACAGAATGACTACGGATGTGGAGATGCTGCAAAGATACAGGCCTTTCCTCTACTCAAGCAATCACAAAGGGTAGAGTGTACAATTGCCAGTAACCTGCTCTCACTCCCCACCCCGATGCTCATCATCCCTCACAGTTTCTGCCGTAACGCCTCAAATCTTATCCACACGCCGTCTGCCTGACTGTGAAAAATTGAATCCATCAGAGAGTTGCTGGGGGTGGTCCACATTTCCCTAATCTTGACTGCCCCGTCTCCCTTTAAAATGGATTATAGCTCTTTTTTCCACTCACAGAAAAGGAGGTCATAAGGAAGATTTTCCATACCGGACATGGCTGTAAATGAGACTCACCAGCTGCTCTACCTAAAATACCAATTTTGAATGCACAGCTGAATAGTACCACTTTAACTCTGGTAACTTTTGGATGACATGTACAATATTACTATAAAAATAAAAAATAATAAATAAATAAATAATCTCTGCATTTTAAACTCAACAAAAATCAAAAACTTAGAGCCAGGTTCCTGAAGAAAGACATTTAATAGAATGTATTTATGATGCAGAAAGTAGCAATCATTTGAATGCAAAAATCACAAGAAGGCTCTCACTTTTAAAAGCAAGCGCTATGTAAAAGAGTGTGCACTCCCGTAAACTGGAAACGCACATTTTGATATAGTGTGATTGCAATGTTCTCTCACTCATTATTTCCTGGCAGCAGTGAAGAGCCTTTAATATTGCAAGCTGAACACGAGAAACAAGGCTGAATTATAGAAAGCGTGTGAACAATCAAAGGCTCCGTTCAATAGCAAAGGGAGAATGGTCTGTATCTAATCTTTCTCTCTACGAGACATCGCAGGCGGCCTGTCAAATTCATTATAGGAACACCCTTAAAAGCCATGAGCAGTGTCAACGCTTCTTAGAGAAAATCACTAACATAGGTGAAGAACTGAGGAGAAGGGATGACAACAGAAAGGATGGCTAAAATTGAATTACTTCTATACATTACAAACTGCTTCAAAGACAAAAAAACAAAAAACAAGTCAGTTGAGGCCAGTAAAAAACAAAAAGCTTTTGTGTTATTACTCTAAACTTAAGACTAAACACTACTCAGATCAACTTCAGCTTAATAGGATAGCTCGATGTCCAAGTCATCAGCTCTGTAAGTGGAGTAAGTTGGATCAGGCTACAATTCTGCACACAAGAAAGACTCTGTCTCTGGGGGGCATAATTTCTTCTCATGCAGCCATGGTATATATCATGCTTTAGGATTAAATCAATTAAAGAAACCCGAGTCGACTAAAAGGGTGTAGAAAAATCAGAGCTGCATCCCATCTCTACTACCTATACAGCCTATTACAGTTATCATTATACCAAGCACTGAATAATGCAGGTAATGTGAACAATACCGAAATAAACTGCGTATTGCCTTTATAGCTGTTGTGGTTTTCTGTTTTTGTAGAGGAATGATGTAAAGATTGTAATATTTTAAGAATACAACAAATGTTTTTTAAATGACTATTACAATAAAAAGATTCAAGAACAGGTAACATTTTTTTTAAACTTTCCTTTCTGTATATATTCAGGATTGTCTCTTATGATAGTTATATTCATGTCCATGACTGAAATCCATAAATATGTAAACAAAATTGCCTGAAGAAATGTTGGCTAAGAGCAGTAGTTTGGAGACAAATTTTAATCAGTCAGTCAGTCAGTCAGTCATTTTCTTCCGCTTATTCCATAGTGTGTCGCGGGGGAGCTGGTGCCTATCTCCAGCAGTCTATGGGCGAGAGGCGGGGTACACCCTGGACAGGTCGCCAGTCCATCGCAGAATTTTAATCATATTAATACAAACAACTTCTGGGAGTGGTGGATGGAAGTTAAGTTAAAATGTTATATGCAATGTATACAGTTACAGCTGCAGTCAAAGACTCATTCATTTGGGTCAGACACTAAGAAAAAAAGTGTCACTAACTAAAGCTAATTACTGTGAACATTGAAGAGGAAAAGATTATTGATTTAACAGTGCGGAAAACAGCAGATGCTTTGTTTCGACCGAGGAAACAAGTCAAATATAATGGAAAGGATTTTGTATAAACTTTCAGTTCACAAAAAACAGCTTTGGCTATCTACGTGGTCTGGCCGTTTACTCCCTTCTTAAAGTGTCTGTCCAGGCCGTGGCATAAACTGTATCATCCTTCTCACTAGGTTGTTATTCCCCATTAAACTCCAATTGTTTCATAATCCAGGGGACAAAACATTTCAAACAAAGAGTGTTTTCTTTTGTAAGTGAGAAGAAATCTGTTTGCTTAAGAGGATACCTGTAGGAAAAGAGCTCACCCTATCCTTTACCTGTGTTGCCACAAAGCAAACACTCTCTGAAATCTTCCCATCACAAACATCTTTTTTGTACTTTCTGTGATTACTGTGAGAGATTTCCAGATGCTACAGTATGTCGTTATACAGATATGGTAATGGACGTGATTTAAAATACTTTAGTTTCAGAAACGTGTGTTTAAAATGTACTTGTCCACTGTAAAAACCACTGGAAAGGCCAGTTGTCTTTATTTATGTTGCACACTGTCAAGAATTCCAGGTTTTCTAGCTCAAAAATTGTATACTTTAAGAAAGCACATAACATCAGAACTACAGTATAATAAACTCAAATTCCTATTTTCACACCCAGTTAAAAGCACCATGCAAACTTAAATCAATTAGTAATTCATGGACAGTGATTGCATTCCAGTTTGGACACTAATTTCTCTACACAGTGATAAACTATGTGGTAGAAGAGCACTTTAACTGGATATATGATTCTGACATGTCATACATACATACACACATAGCGTACAGAGAGCAGAAGTGCAGGGGATGGAAAGAGGAGCAGCTTAGTATCCATTAATGCACAGCAGATGGGAGTTAATCCTCTTCTTTCTCATTGCGATTATTGCTTCCTGCAAGGCTGCCTTCTTCCTCTTCTTCCTCTTTCCTATTCCTCCTGCCCCTAAGCTTCCCAAAATACCATCCCTGAATACAGGTCAGGAGTTGCATGGAAATAATCCCTATTTACACATCATCCACTAGAAGTCACCTAAATTCCCTTAGTGTGACAAAAAAGTGGACACAGACCCCCCTGCAGTGAGGCGCTGCTCTGGACAGAGCAAGGGCTCCGTTGTTTACCAGCTGTAAAACGATGGCTCCACAATGCCATGCCTTTGCTGTTATCTAAATTATTATTTATAAAAGAAGCATTCACAGTCACATTTTATGCTCATATTTTTTACAACAGTAACACTGGTATTGCCTGGTCAGCTTACTGATTTCTATAAAAGGTGTACAACCTGCTTTCCAAAACCAAACCATTAATTCTAAATCTGATACTGACAATGCATTTCATAGAAGTTATATATTTTTTCCTTTTATTACTGATTATTTTACTATAAAGTAAAAGTAAACACTGATAGCAGAGTTATTCTACTGTATACTGATCTATATGACATGTTCAATATTTATGTTCTGGTAGAGTGCAGAGCAGAGGTTGGCAGGCTTTTCTCACCAGACTGTTGATACCATCCAGAGTGTGATTGACATTGTAGAGGGAGTAGGTCAGCTGGTAGACCCCATCATTGGTCTCGCTGTTCCCATAGAAACCCACTCCTACAGCAGAACTGTGGGATGGACAAATTCAAAAAAAAAGGGAAATTATTTCATTTATTTGCAGTAATTTTGCCACATTTAAACTACAGGCCACAAAGGGCACATTTGTCTAACAATACAGTAAATGCACATTCATGACTTCTTTTCATCCTAGTTTTGTGTTTGGAAACATCTCTTTCTGCTTTGTTACCATATGGGCTAGGGTCATGCAAAACCTTAGTAGAATGGCAAACTGAATTTCATAATTTTCAGTAAGATCCATTATCCATGTGTTCTGTGCAATTTAATGTTTTAAACAATCAAGAAAACTGTCGAAATTTTAAACTAAGTAGAAATGCTAAAAGCAAAAAGATTTTTAAGGTTAAAAAGTTTTATCCCCAAAAAAAATGACTTCAAAAATTTAAGTGCATTCGTGGTTTTTAAAATAGTTGTCCTTTTTTTTCCTTTTTAACCCCTAAAAATGGTTTAAATGGCAATCCTTTAAATAAGCATTGGATAGTTTACATTATCAATTCCCACAACCCAAGGGTTTTTAAAAAATTTTGGGGTTTCAAAAAGGGTTTTCCATGTACTGTTATGTGACCTTTTAGTCCTTTAAAAAAGAGTTTAAAAGGGGAAAAATTCCAGAGTAACTGGAAATTTTCTCATGCTTTTATAGGGCAAAAGAGTTAAAGGGATTGCCCGCCCCCCCCCCACCTGGTTTTATGCTCCCCTGTTTCCCCTTAAAAGGGAAAACCTTCTATTTTACTTTCCCTTTTTCAAAAAAGACAAAATTTGGGTTTTCTATATTTTCAAGAGAAAATAAAATCAAAACATTTTAAAAAATTTTTGAAAATCAAAAAAACAAAGAAGAAAAACAGAAAAACACTATTTGTCCCAATCAGAGAAACATGCATATGTTCTTTTTGTTAAAATTATCCCAAATGTCTAAGAAAGAGAAATCTTTTGGGCAAGAAATTTTTTGGTAAAAATTCATCTGCTTTTATTGGACAAACTACAAAAAAAAAAATTGTTTCTTTAATTTAAAAAAACACTGGGAAAAACTAAAACCCCAGTTCAAATTCTGTTCATTTTCCATTTTTGTTTTCAAATATGGGGCCCTTCCCTTTTTTAGGCAAAAATTTCCCCTAGAGAAAAAATTTGGGGGTCATTGTAAGAGTTGATGGATATTACTTAGATTTGTGTTTGTCTTTTTTTTTTTGCACACATAACCAAAAACCTGCCCCCTTTTTTCCTTTTTTGTTGGGAAAATAGGAAAACAAAAAAAAGGGAACCATTAAGGACAATCAAATATTTACTAAAAAAAGATACAAATTTTTGAGTGGTACCCTATAGGTTTAGCGCAAAAGATGTGTTTAAAAAAATTACCTAATTGAGTTTGGTTTAAGAAGCCACACAGTCCTGTTTTATGCCTTTCAAAAATTCTCGGGTTTGAGCGGGTCTTTCGGGCCTTCACCCAAAAAAGCCCCTTCATTAACCTTGCTGGCCCCAAAAGAAAAATCAGCAAAACCAAAACGCAGCACCTAATGACTTAGTAATGAAACAATAATGAGGCACACTGAACATCATGGGGGAGTCCGCCCTTTTAGGGGGAAAAAAACTAGGGAATTTTTTGGGCTGGGCAAAAACAAATCCCCTGTAGCAACCAGAGGATATAAAAGAAAAGGAAAAAAAAATAGAGAAAAAGAGGGCCCAAAGGGACAGGATTTATGACCCAGGATTAAAATTTGTTGTGTTTGGGCGGGCCCCCCACCCAAGGGAAATCTTGTTTTTCTTTTATGCAAGGAGCTAAACAAAAAACGGCCCCAAAATGGGGAAAAAAGGGCTACCCCACTACTTTGAAAGGGAAAAAAGTAACTAAGTCAAGAGGGGAGTTTTTTTAATATTTAATTTAAGAATTAAATTTTATATTAAATTTATATTAAATTTAAGAATTGGGATAAATTTAATTTATCCGGGGTCCCTTTTTCACCCCCCCCCAAAAAAAAAACAAAAAAAAAAAATTAAAGGGGGTGTGCTTCGGGCTGTTAAAACTGTAAAAACTAATTAAAACCCCTGTTTACAAATTTAAAACGCATTTAGTACCCTAGAACCATAAAATTTGAAATTCTTGCGTTTATTTAAAGTATTTAAGAAAAATTTAGCATATCAATTAAAAAAATCCCATGGTCAGGCAGTTTTAAATGGTTAGGTTTCCAATCCCCAAGGATCCCTTTTTAGGGATCTATTGTATTTTTCTTATTTTTTTAAATTTTGTTTTGTCTTTGGGGGCCGTCACTTTGCTGTCAATACTACTAATTTCCCCCATGTTCTTACAGGTCCATTGAGCTTTTTTTCCAACCAGATGACTTGGTTTCCACTGTGCTCATCTGATAACGATATCAACTACAGGATATTATGTAATGAGGCATGTCCCGTTTTAATTTTTACCCAAAAGAATTCCATGAGGCAAACGGAAAACCAATCAAGTATGGGCCCGTTGCGGCTTAGCCCGGAAGGGAACCCCAAAAAAAGACCCAAACTTCCCCACAATAAAAAAAAAGAGACTGGTTTAAAAACTTGAATCCCAGAATGCACAAATTTTAACCCCTTCTTTTAAACACAGCTTTCCCCGGAAAAGAGGAAATTACAGGGGATTCCCCCTTTCGTTAAAGGGGCTCAAAAACTCTGATGAGCTACGGTTCTTTTCTTTGGGGCCCTAGCCGTCCACTGGTTGCATCAAAGAGGACATGCCAAAGCGAAAGGGGAAAAAGTCTTGGGTCAATTGCTTGGGGGCCCAATTAAAAAAGGGCCTGTATACTTTGGAGAAAAAAAGGAATCCCAATTTTAAAAGAAAAGGTTGCTTTTATGTGTATTGGGGTGACAGGTTTTCCCGGGTGAAAAAAAATAAATTTGCCGCCTTAAACCCCTTTTTTGTCTGAGCCCTTTTCAGAAAAAAGGGAACTGGCAAAAAAACTTTTTCAAAAAGAGAAAAGTGGGCCCCAATTACGGTTTACGAAGGGGACTTTATAGCCTGAAGAAGACGACCTTAAAACCAAAACATCGCATGCTGCCCTGTGTGCGCCAGTCTCAACAGATGCTCATCCTAGCTGCTGAACTGAGAGCGCCCACCACACAACTCACTGCCCCCTGAACCCCCTTTCCTCCTGTTTATCAAATGTTTTTTTATATAATTGTGCTTTGCTTAGTTTGGTTAATACAAAATTAAGAATCAGTTGTCCAAAAGGTTATTGATTTCTAATGTGGCCAATTGTTTTTAAAATATTATTTTATCCAAACAATATTTTTGTCACCCCTCTGATTTGCATTAGGAACTGGTTGTTAGAACAAATAGCAACTGTTTTTAAGGAAATCTGACTTCATTCTGAATTCCTCAGAAAAGCCTCGGTTCTTAAACAAACGTGAACAACCATGTTCACATGGAAATGTGATTTTATTGGTTATTGGTTGCAGTTTAATTTTTTTGTTACCTTTTTCATAGTTTATTAGTTTCCAGATTTTTTCCTTTTTACTTAGTAGTTTAGTTAAATGTTATTAGCCTAGTTAAAGGTTTGTTAAACGAAGTATTTAGCTTGAGAATACCATGCCTCACCAGGCAGGTATTCATAAAACAATAACTACAACTGAGCTTCTTGACTATGAATTCCTGATAATCAGATGGTGCCCCGAATTGGCAATATTGATGAAAAATACTAGCTTAATAATTGCCTTTGGCAGTTATTGCTATATATTCATAACCAAACCAAACCCAATGTTGCACAATAAAACATCTCTACAATTAAGGCACTTATCTGACATAGGTTGACTATAAAATCTCTTTTATTTGTGGAATATTGTGTACAGATGAGAGAGAAATATCACACAATGTACAAATTTCAAAACATCCAAAGACTGCACAAGCAAAGATAGCAATGAGCAAAGAATATTCTACTACAATTTTGCTAAGAAATTCTATTTTATCTGCAAGGTGCAAAATTTTAACAAATGTCACCACAGCAGACATGACACAGAGAGGTCAAGAACAACCTTGCATAACAGCATCACACCCCATTCCTTAGGATTACAACCGGACTCATATGCTGTAGTAGTTGTTAGGTATAGATAAAGGAAGCAAACAAAGTTAAACCCAACACTGTCACAAGCTTAATTGGATCAGTGCTCCAATTCAGTTGCAGTCTTTCTAAAAACCCCCTTCCTGGTTTAGTTAAAGATTTTTTGATTAAATCAATGCAAAAACACACTACTTCAACCGACCTTTTAAAATAGTTTCCTACCTTTTAAAATTGACAGAAATTATCCATAAAACCTAACTTTCCCATCCCAATTCAAGTACTCTTAAATTTTCTCCTCTATATAATTCGAGTCACAGGAGTCACAATGTCATTAACAGATAACACAAGTCACACACCAATATCTTACTCAATTATCCTTATGATATGTACGAAAATATGCAGGATGAAAAAAACCAAACTGCCACAGCAACTTTGTCAAATGGGTTTTAGAAAGAGTTGCAGCCCTTGTTGGAAGATAAGCCAGCTGCAAAAAAAAAAAAAA